>CM076572.1:668648044-668970528 GCA_034641835.2 Pinus albicaulis
TAATATTTACAATTAAATAAAAAAAGTGTACAAATTTTTGTGTGTGTGAGAAATATTTGGCCTGAAAAAATCAAAAAACAATAAGGGTGGGGGGTGGGGAATTCATTCAAACATAATATTTGAAATAAAACATTGTGTGTGTTTGAATATAGCTGGAATTTGTGTCTAGCTAACCACACAGGATAATTTTTGAAGACTCACTTTCAAAGGTCTGGTTTATATATATATATATATATATATATATATATATATATATATATATATATATATATATATATATATATATATATATATATATATATATAAATTCACACAATATTCTGAAATAAATAAACTGAAAGGAAATCTATCTCGATAGAGAGGGAAAACCAAAATAATATTGTTGGAATACCAATACTTCCATCAAATATTAAACATGAAAAAATAACATATTTGTTGTAATTGAATAATTTTGATAGAAAAATATACTATAACATATCATAAGAGATATTAACTAGAATTTCCTGATATTCAATAGAAATAAATATGTAGATAAGTTAGAAGATGAGTACCAAAGAGATAAATTAAATAATTATAATTATTTAATGATATCGAACACATAACTCAGGAACACTTTCAATTTTGAAATTTTCTCTTCAAAAATCTTAAATTCAAAATCTGGTAATAAAATGCAAGTCGCGAGTGTGAAAAATTATTGACCCTTACACCAATGTAATGGGTCATATAAATAAAAAAAACTGAAAATAAGATAAGATATATTTCTTTAGCTAAAGATAGAAAATATCCAAGATTTTCTTCAGAAAATAATAATGTTAAAATTAAGATCTGATCCTTATTAACAAGATCCTTTGCAAAGGAGATGTAATGAGTGGGTAACTTGATCCCATTAAATGATCTTGATGTGGGATGTTTTCCAAATATAGTGGATGGATACATTAACATAGCTATATTTTTCAATCTTTTCTTGGGTGGAGAAATTATTTTAACAAATTTACATATAACGACGACAAAGTGAATACCTCCCTAGATAAGAGGGAGTGTATATTTTATTGTAGTTTCGGTCAATATACAAGTCAATCGTAAAAAGGAAAATTAAAAAAGGAAGAATTTGAAATTTGAAATTTAAATTAATTTTCCTCCAAAGTACAGGTTGGATCAAATTTTCTTAAGTCGGCCCAATACTTGAGGCATGTCTCTTGGAGCACATTAGATCACTATATAAGGAGCACTTGACCTCCTCTCTTGTGACCATATTTTTAGATCACCTTCATCTTCTATAGTTTATGTTCACACGTGGTAAAGAGGAGGACTTTTTGAGGAAAAATGAAGGACGATTTTATGATTTTTTTGTGACAGAATTTGAAGAACAAAATAATATGTTTCATTAGAAGGGTCAAAGCCTTAGGAGGAGAAATTATAACCTTGAGTGTTTTTTGTTCATGGAAGAAGAGTTGGTTCAAGCCTAGGAATTTCCAGGTTGTTCTATAAATCTCAAATTGTACATTTTGTTTAATTGGACAGTTTCTCTAAGATAACGTTGATGGGTTTTTCCCATGTTAGGATTATCCTAGGGTAGAATTTTGTGCCCCTTGTGCTTGGTAGTCTCTTCATGATCCTTCTATCATTATTATTTTATTGTTGAATATTTTCTATGTATAATTGCTTAATGATGAATGTGACATACGATAAATAAAATAAGAAATTATTGGAAGTAATTGTCAGATTTGGAAATCATCCAAAATTCAAAATTTTGAACCAACTTAAACACCACATTATGCATAATCAAAATGCATGGTTTCTAATGTTTAAAAAAACACATGGAAAGTTTCAATTTTTCCCATGTTTTAGTTTACAATGTACAAGGGTTTCCTCATTGGGATTGAAGATATGAAGCATACGAAAGTGTTTTAAGATTGAAACCAAGATTGTGAAATGTTCAAATACAGATTGAACATGGAACTAAGGCATGGAGATAGGTACAATTTCCCTACATAAGAAGCACTCATTATAAACATAAGTTTTTTTTTTTAAATAATCAACCATGTTTTAAATTTGATATCTAACATATATTAGAAGAGAAGATATTTGATTAAGAAGTATCAAAAATGGTTTTCAACAATCCTATCTCTTATGAGAAATAAATGGTGTCGAGATACTGAATAAATTCATACTTGTAAATGCAATATATAAATTTGGACCTATTCCATACAAACATCACCATGAATAATCAAGTTTATATGAGGATTTAAGGTGACTTTTTTTCTTTTAAATTTATTGAAACAATGCCATCCTCCATTAGATATTTGAGATAGGGAACATCTAGTTCCATATGCTTAGTTTTCCCATGAAATTTGGGCTTTTTTTTTCCAATTGAATTACACTATGATTGTGGAATATGATTTATTTATTCTTTATTTAAACAAGCTCAAGTTCATATAAGACATTCATCCTTGTTTCTTTCTTCTCTACTTTATATCTAGTCTCATAAGAAGATAAAAAAGTGACATTCTACTTGTTACTCAATGAAGTAATTATAAAAAGCTTAAAGACATAATATGTCATATATTTTCAAACTTTGGGATCATTGCTCCTATAACAATAAGAAGTGGCTCTTTTCTACCTTATGAATTATTAAAATGATAAATTAATTCTCCCTCTAATGTTTTATTATCTACCTTCCAATGGATTTTCTTTAGAATATGAATAAATCTATCAACAAACCAACTACAATAAAAAATTGTTCTAGAAAGAGTTGAATGAAGAAATATTTTTTATAGGCTAGTTAACTATAAAAAGGTAGGATCAACTTCCTTTTGAAGGATAATTTGTTGGTAACTTCAGAAAAAATTGAAAATGAGTGGGTTCTTTTACAAATACTCATTTTAAAGCTCTCAATTATGTTACTCAATTTAAATCTCGCAGGCACATCAATAGCATATTTACATTGAGGAAAAACAATGCCATAATCAAATTTCCAAATTTGCTTCCAAAGAAAATAATGAAATAGAACAAAATTAGCCTTATCAATTTTTTTCTTCAATTTAGTCTTCAAAACATTTATCATCCTAACATTACTACAAGTGATCACTAAATCATATAAAAATGTATTCAACTTTCAAACATACTTAATATTTTCCTTCTCAGTAGAAATATGTGAATTTCTTTATGAAATTTACTAATCAAGAACGTTTTTTCGCATCCATTTGGTGAATCTTACATTTTAAACATTTCCCTGAAGAAAATATTATTCTTATGGTGTTCATTTTCTAATTGGAATAAAAAATTTATTTTATATGGTATGATTTTTTTGTGATAAACACTGAGCGACCTTGATTTATTTTTATCAACTTATCCATGTGAAGTATATTTTGTTTCATTTGTTCATTCTCTTCTATATTTAGCTTACTTGTTAGTCTTTAGATATTTTTCAATCAATACCTTAGTCGTGGAACATAAATATTTTTTCCCTTTAGTCGTTGGCTTAGGTGAATTACTTGCAACAACACCCACAACCTGTTGTGAAACCAGCTCCAAAAATAGAAGAAAAGAGATATCAATGCCTTAGAAATAAGCCACTTCGAGGGGGAAACCTCCAATACATTACATGAATGAACAATTCTTGGATGATACAAATTACAAAACCTCCTTTTCTATATATAGGAGTCCATGGGGCCATAATGTAATCCTAGTGGGCCACAATGTAATCCTAGCCGACCTAACAATAATAATTTAAGGGCACAATAATAACAAAATGGGGGTTACAAGGGTACAATAACAATAAGGGGTTTACACTAACAATAATAAGGGGCTATACTAGTGATATAGGGACCTAACATGCCCCTCTCCTTCAAAAAAAGTGTTGTCCTCAACACTTGAGTAGCTCTGGTTGCTTCTGTATAAAATTCTCATCCTCCCATGTAGAATCTTCAGTGGGTAAGTTCTTCCACTTGATGAGATACTCTCAAATTGATCGATTCCGTAGTTGTCGAGTTCTTGTTTCCATGACCGCTTCTGGTTCCAATATGATTTTTCCTTCCTCATCAAGTTCTGGCAATATTGTTTGAACTGGAAGATTTTCTCCTATAACCTTCTTTAAGCATGAAACATGGAAAACTGGATGTACTCGCGAAGAAATAGGAAGCTCCAATTTGTATGCCATAGTACCAATCTTTTGCAACACCTTGTAAGGACCATAGTACTTTGGCGATAATTTATTATCCTTCTTAGCTCGCTTGAGGGACATTTGTTTGTATGGTTGTAGCCGTAAAAATACCCAATCTCCTACATCAAAACTTCTCTCGCTGCGATGTTGATCTGCCTGTTGTTTCATTCGATTTTGTGCCAAATTCAGGTTATCCTTTAAGAGTTGGAGAACTTCTTGCTGATACTCGATGTGATCTTCCACTGCTTGAACCTTAGAATTTTCTCTTAAAGATGATGTGATGGATGGTAGATGATATCCATAAAGTGCCATAAATGGGGTCATTTTTGCTGCAGTATGGAAGGAAGTGTTATACCACCATTCAGCAAGAGGTAACCACTTGACCCATTGTGTTTGTTTATCAGATACAAAACAACGAACATATCCTTCCAAACATTTATTTACTATCTCAGTTTGACCATCAGATTGAGGATGATAAGATGAGATATGAGCTAATTGAGTACCCAAACAAGAAAATAACTCCGTCCAAAAATTTCCAGTAAAAATGGGATCTCTGTCACTCACAATAACCCTTGGGTTTCCATGTAGTTTTTGAATTGTGTCCATAAATGTAGTAGCAACTGTACTTGCTTTAAATGGATGAGATAATGCACAAAAGTGTGCATACTTGGTAAGTCTATCAACTACCACCATGATGACACTCTTTCCTTTGGACTTAGGTAAACCCGTGATAAAATCCATTGAAATCTCCTCCCAACGTTGACTTGGAATGGATAAAGGTTGTAGAAGTCCTGGGGTCTTAATTGTTTCCACTTTATTCTGCTGGCAAACCAAACATTCCGCCACAAACTTTCGAATATCAGATTTAAGGCCATCCCAAAAAAATTCCTTCTTCACCCTGTGGTAAGTTTTTAAAAATCCTGAGTGTCCTCCTAAAGGAGAAGTGTGCAATTCCAGAAGAATCTTTTGTTTTAGTTGGGAATTTTTACAAAGATATAAGCGATCTTTGTACCATAAGGAATCATTTTTCCAACTAAATGTATCAGATGTACTAGGATCTTGCTGCAACTTTTGAATGAGTGTCCACACTTCTTCGTCCTCCTTCCATTCATCTCTTGCTTCGGTTATCCAATCTGGTTGGATAATAGAAATGGCACAAAGCAATGCTTCCACCTCTTCATTCTTTCTTGAGAGTGCATCTGCAACAACATTTAGCTTCCCTTTTTTGTAGATTATTTCAAAGTTATAACCCAACATCTTTGTGACCCATTTTTGCTGCTCTTCTGAAGATATTCTTTGTTCCAAAAAGTGTTTAAGACTATCATGATCAGTTTTTACCTTGAAGTGTCTTCCTATTAGGTAAGTTCTCCATTTCTTTAGTGCATGCAGTATTGCTAACATTTCCTTCTCATAAATAGGTTTCTGTAAATACTTTCCTTTGATTGGACGACTTTCAAAAGAAATGGGTCTTCCTTCCTGCATTAAAACTGCACCAATTCCATTTCCTGAGGCATCACATTCCACAATAAAGGTTTTTGTGAAGTCCGGCGTAGCTAAGACCGGTGCTAGGCACATTGCCTCTTTAAGACGTTCAAAGGCCTTAGTTGCTTCAGGAGTCCATGAAAATGCATCTTTCTTCAATAATGTTGTTAAAGGTGCTGCTATTCTCCCATAATTCTTAAAAAAATTGCGATAATACCTTGTTAACCCGAGAAATCCTCGAAACTTCTTTATGGTTGTGGGGACTTTCCATTCCTTAATGGCTTTAATTTTGTTAGGGTCTACTTTAACACCCTCGTGAGATACAATATGACCCAGATATTCCACCTCTTGTACTCCAAAGAAACATTTGGATTTTTTCGCATATAATTGTTTCTCCTGCAATAGTTTGAGCACCCTGTCAACATGTTCAACATGATCCTTCCAAGACCTGCTGTAGATTAGTATATCATCAAAAAATATTAGCACAAATTTTCTAAGGGTTTGAAAATGGAATTCATCAACCCTTGAAATGTAGAAGGTGCATTGGTAAGGCCAAAAGGCATGACCAAAAATTCATAATAACCCTCATGAGTTCGAAATGTTGTTTTTGGAATATCTTCAGTCTTCATTCTAATTTGATGATATCTTGAATGAAGATCCAACTTGGTAAAATAAATTTCTCCATGTAATTCATCCAATAATTCATCAATCACAGGAATGAGAAATTTATCTTTAATGGTGAGCTTAATGAGCTCCCTATAATTAAGACACATGCGCCATGATCCATCCTTCGTGTGTACCAATACTATAGGAGCAGAGAAAGAACTTTGACTAGGTTGAATTATACCAACCTCTAACATTTCTGCAATCATACGTTCAATTTCACTCTTTTGGATATAAGGATATCTGTAAGGTTGGATGTTTGGAGGAAAAATTCCTGGAATCAAATGAATAGCATGATCATGATCACGAATAGGTGGGAGTTCTTTGGGAGTATCAAAAACATTGGAATGATTGTCCAAGACTCTTTGAATATCTGGATAAATAGATGATTTTGATGTTAGAACTTATAGTCAGCATAATTGTGAAATTATGCCTCGTTGTTATTTATTCAGAAGCTTTTTTGTGACATTAGAGCTTATTATCTTTCCTGGCTTCCCTGTGATACCTCGTAATTCAATTTCCTTTCCTTCTAAGAAAAATTTCAGGAAAAGTTCTTGAAAATTAAAAGCTACCGTCCCCAAAGATTGTAACCATTGTACTCCTAGTACGACATCAGCACCTCCCATTGGGATGGAAAGCATTGGAATATTCAATACATATTCCTCCATGGATAGCTTGATATTATGGCATTTTCCAGAGTAATTTATAGTTCCTTCATTTGCAACCATCACTTGACATTCTGGTGTTGGGTATAGGAAACAATTCAATTCCTTGGCTACCTTACATTGAATACAATTATGGGTACTACCTGAATCAATCAACACTATTACCTTTTTCTTCTTGATATGTCCTTCTATCTTGAGAGTTTGAGGAGTGGTAATTCCTGCCAATGCATTACACGATATGGTCAGACTCATTTCTTCCTCTTCTAGGGTTGGTTCCTGGTGTATATCCTCTTCTTGTTCATTTTCTTCCTCTTCACAATCTATGTAAAATAATTTCTTCTCAGCACACTTATGACCTTTAGTGTATTTGCTATCACAACTGTAGCAAAGCCCTTTTTCTCTTTTTTTCTTCCAATTTTTGTGGTGTCAACCTTGTAGGTTGTGGAAATCTAGGAGTAGCAACACATCCCTCTTTATAGAAGTGAGTGGTAGGCTTCCTTGTCGCCATAATTTTACATTCAATTTTTCTTGCCAACCTGAATGCCTTCTCCAATGAATCAGGTTCCAAAACACGAACTTCATGTTTGATGTTATCCTTTAGAGTACCTAAGAAGAGATCAATCCTGTGTTCCTCTGGAATATTAGTTACCCTTATATTCAATTTTTGGAAATCCTCAATGTGTTGCCCCACTAAACCCTTTTGTTTGAGATTTATCAATTGGCTAAAGAAGGTGTTGCTCTTTGTATCCTCATAATGTGCTATCATTTCCTCCGTAAAAATTGACCAAGTGACAATTTTTTTACGGGAGCAAAGCCATCGATACCATACAAATGTATTTTGTTCTAGATGTAAAGTTGCAATGCGTACCTTTTGTGTGTTTTGCACGTTATGGAGATCAAAATATTGCTCCATCTGTAGTATCCATGTTACAGGATCCTTTCCATCAAACTTCCTCATATCCATCTTTAGAATATGGTGGTTCTTCCCGCCAACATTAGAGTTTATGAAATCACAATTAACATTTATTTTGTTCTCATCATGAGGTTCTTCTACTATCTTTCCACCATTAGGAAACCTTTCTTGTATAAACTTTGTCAAACCTTCCATGTCTGCTTTTAGAAAATTCTTCATGTTTTCCATTTTCTCATCGATCTTAGCTTCCATGTCATCAATCTTAGCTTCCATGCCCACTTCCATGCCATCCATCCTAGCTTCCAAACCAACCATCTTAGCTTCCACGCCTTTCTTCAAACCATCCATCTTAGTTTCCACGCCTTTCTTCACAAATCTTGATTTCATTTTTGTTGTTTTCGTTACAGCTAAATTTGGTGCACTTGATCATGGACTTTTTGATATCTCATGCTGCATTTCTTCGTCTTCATGAGTTATAGAGCCTTCCGAAGGCTTAATGGGTGTTGAATTTTTTTAGAGGCATTTTAGAACCCAATAATGATAGCTATGCCTGTAGCCTTGAACTTTAACTAGAACCGATTTTTTTTCAAGCAAGACTTATGCAATTTGAAAAAAATACACACCTTTTTCTTGATTTTGAGGAGCTCGATATTGAAACTGAATTATCTCTATTATTTCAGATCTTCAATATCTGAAATTTGGCCTTGAAGTCACCCTCTAAATATTCTTTCAGATGCCATAGGTTTGACCTAATTTTTATTCTTCAAGGAAAAGTTATATCCAATCTCCCACAATGACCCAATTATGGATTGGTTCAGTATAGCAAATTTGTATGACTTGCCACATGTAATTGTTTCCTCCTTTGGCTCTGTAACTGATGCTCCGAAATGTCCACTTTTTAAAAATCCAATTTGATGCTCTGTAGAGGGGAGTTATTGAATTTTTCCCACGATCACCTCTTTGAGATGAAATTCTGGAGCCCGAAAAGACCCAACTTCCACGAATCAATTCTAAAAAATATAATCCAAGTTTCAAAATTTTCTGGTGATGTTCCTCAATATTTCGTCTTTTCTCTCTAAATATTGTAGCTTATGAAATTTCATAGAACAAAATTTATAGTGCAAATTCCGCGATGACCTGTTTAGGTTAAATTCAGGAGCCTGCAAAAATCCCTAACTTCCATATATCATATCTCCGAAAATTTTGTGAAACAATCTCTAAAATTTTGTGACAATGTTCCTTAGGATTTCGGTCTTGCACTCTCAAAATTTCAGCTTTTGAACCTTCGTAGAAAAAACGTTATAGCGAAAATTCCACGATGACCTGTTTGGGGCAGCGAAACCCTAGAATCCAAAGCTCTGATACCAAATGTTGTGAAACCAGCTCCAAAAATAGAAGAAAAGAGATATCAATGCCTTAGAAATAAACCACTTTGATGGGGGAACCTCCAATACATTACATGAATGAACAATTCTTGGATGATACAAAATACAGAACCTCCTTTCTATATATAGAAGTCCATAGGGCCATAATGTAATCCTAGTGGGACCACAATGTAATCCTAGCTGACCTAACAACAATAATTTAAGGGCACAATAATAACAATATGGGGGTTACAAGGGTACAATAATAACAATAAGGGGGTTACACTAACAAAAATAAGGGACTATACTAGTAATATAGGGACCTAACACAACCTCAACGGTTAATCCATCTAGAAAAATTATTAGAGTGAAAAATCACAAGTATTGAAATAATCCCATCCTCATTTGAAGGAAATTTATTCATATCCTCATCACTTGAGGTAGGAAATCAGCCAATGAATACTTGAATTAGAACTAGTTGACACAAAATAATCACTAAGATAATCATTGTCCATGTATTTCATCATCATTAGAAGCAAAAAAACCTTCAATCAACATAACCAAAGGAGCGTCTAAAAAATTATTAGGGTTATAAGAAGAATAATATTCAATAAACTTCACAACTATACATACAAACATACAATTTATCTCTAGATCATACAATATGTAGGCCCATCATTTCTCATACATTTATTTCCCCTAGATTCAAGGTTATCTCTTTGTCATGATCTATGTGTGTCCAAAAAATGCTATTGAATGCCTTGAAATAAGTAAATGTAAAGGCTTTATAGCACTCTAATTTCCCTATAGAATAGCATCACTTACTACTCTGTTGAAGGCATGTCTAAAATATGAGTAACATTGCAACTAGTTCGCCCCAAAATTTATAATTAAAACCTGTTGAATGCAACATGCACCCAAAAATTTCCAACGAGGTTTTATTTATTTTTTTCAACACTCCAATTTTGTTGTAGTGTCATATATGGAACAATACTTTGAATTATTATTCCATATCTAGCAAAATAAATTTCAAGGTCCTAAGTATACTTACCTCCATTATCAATCCTTAAACACCTAATGTTATTTCCACTTTCGCTCTCAACTAAAGCTTTAAACTCTTCAAAATTTTGAAATAATTCACTTTATTTTTAAGGAATAATACACCTTTTTTGTATGATGAAGGTTAGTAGATACCTACAACCTCTAATTATAGTACTATCCATTGATAAATGAGTATCACTATGGAATAGTTCAAATGGGTACTTTTATCTCTATCTCTTCCCTTCTTCAAATTTATGATTGTAGTGATTTATAACATACACCATTCATACAAACCTGATGAAATATTTGGCAAGCCTCTTACCATATTTAACACAAAGAAGAAAAACTTACCATAATTTATATGTCCCAATATTGCATGTCATGGCCTATTGTTATCATTAGTTTGAGCCATAAAAGCATAAGATAACGTATATTTGGATTGAGAGAATCCAAGTAACTTATGCAAACCTTCATCATAATCACTGTTACTTGAAGCCTTTATCATATATTTATTCACCATATTTAATGAAAAAGTGTGTAAGTCAAAATTAAGTTTATATAATCTATGTGCACATACAAACAAAAGCTAGGCTTTCTCTTATATTAAAAACATGCATACATTATTAAGGATCCCACTATTAACTTGTGCCATAACTCTAAAGTTGCATACCTTTCCCAATGGTATGTTTCTCTTTGAATTTTCACCTTCATTATTAGACTTAAATAATGACCAATTTGTAGGAATAATAATAAATGCACCACTATACAAAATCCATGACTAGAATAATTATTAACACTCATGTCTAAACATTTGACAAAACAATCAAACGTTACTTACACAATTTTGAGGTCTAAAATGAGCCTACTAAGGAAAACATTAAAATGAAAGTAATGAATCTTTAAAGGAAGAGAGAAAAATAGTCTTTTTTGTATTTTTTCCTTATCTATAGGTTTACTCAAATGTAAAATTTAGGTGCATAATGGTTGTGCAATTAAATTGTGGACCCGATGAGTAAATTGTGGATCCAACGAGTACCCATTTTGCATAATTTTAAGTAGACCTATGATTTTTTTTTTGAAAATCAATGAAGAAAACGTGTTTCTTTCGAGAAACACATCCTTCACATATATTTTTAAATGTATACATAATTTTTTCAAAAAATGTGTGAATGATATAGCCATTGAAAACAAATTTGTAATTGGAAAAACCTAGCACTGTCACTTTTTTATTTTTGTTGATGCCTTTTGGCTTTGGGGGGTGACAAATGCTCCTCCTTTGATTCTTACTCCTGATATTAGTGCCTTCAATATCCTGGTCACCAATGGCCCAATATTTCAAAGATAAAAACCAACCCAATTTGTGAAATATTTGTAGGATGTTCCCAAAATTATTTTCCATGTCAATCAATCAGGAGCAATGGCCCCTAGGCTAGCTAAGAGGGGTCTTATTGGGTAGTTTATGAGATTGTGGTAAGATTCACACTCTCTAAATCAATGGATGGATAAAAATCCCAACTTAGAGGTACAATTCTCAGTATCTTTCCTTCATGGGAAATATATATATATATATATATATATATATATATATATTTCCTTTATAGAATATAACATTATATCTAGTTACACAACCACTTAGTTTTATAACATAATCATCACATAATTTTTTTCTAGATAGGAATAATTCCAAAACATATTAGATGGATAAAGCCTAATAATCCAATGGTCAATGATGGGAAATGTTATTTCCCTTGCACTCTTTGTGGGTGCACACATCCATGTAGAATTTCATATGTTATAGTTGATAATCAATGTAGGAATAATGGGCACATTGAAGGGGGGAACGAATATCGTCTAGTGGTACAAGCTATTTATGGATCATTATATATATTTTCTTTACATTAATCATATTTATAAAAAAATTATTGTTACAGTATTTGTTCTGCAAACTAATTTCACATGATTATTTTTATTTATTATAAATTCAAGATGGCCCCCCTAGTTACTGTGATATGGATGCGCCAAGTAGTAGTACTATAAATGATGATCTATAAGTTGAGGAACACTGAACAGATATTGAATATCAAGTTAATAATCATATGGAAGAATATGACAATAATGACATAGTCCAAGATGATGGGAAACATGAATTGATCCAAGACTTGTGCGACAATGAGAACGATGATGTTGTTTTTGATGAACTTGTGCTAGAGAAGGCATGGACACCACTTTATGAAGTCTCAAGAGAAAATATTCTCTTTGCTACATTATTGTTGGTGAAATTAAAGGTTTTGAGTGGTTTGTCAAGCACTTGTATGATACAAATCATAAGGTATAATATAACATGTTTCATCACAAGAAAGGTGGATTTATTTCCTTTTCTTGTGTTAATTTATGTGTAAAATAAGAATTCAATATTTATGATTAATATTATTTACAATAAATAGTGATTTTTTATGTTTTACTAGATCTTTAGGTGAATTTTTGTACCATTGTCAAATAAGTTACCTCGCACACACCAAGATTTATATGCCATTAGGAAAGAAACTGGAATAGATTATCAAACTATAGATGAATGTCCTAATGATCATATTATATATTATAGACAACATGCGTTGAAAACAAGATGTTTGCAATATCAAAGAAATATATATAAAAGCAATCAACTAACAAAAATAGTTCATCAAAAGTTTCTTTGTCATATTCCCATAATTCCACGTTTACAAAAAATGGTCATGTGTGAAAGCATAAAATTTTTGATGGATTACCATGCACAAAAGAGAAGTGGAGATGGTTTTCTTTGAATTTTTATAGATGGTTATGCATTTAGGGAATTTGAGGAAAAATGGTCACATTTTAAAGATGAACCTCATAATGTTAGGCTTTCATTCACAAGTGAAAGTGTTAATCCATTTGGAGAGCTTAGGTCTATTTACTCAGTGTGGCCAATTTTTGTTTTCAACAATAACATTCCTCCTTGGATTTCAAAGAAGAGGAAGAACATTATGTTGAAAATAATTATTCCACGTATATTTTTACATTAATTATTCAAATATTGTAACATTTTCATTTTTCTTGTTTGTTGCATAATATGTTATATTTATTTATTTACTTATATGTACATATCATAGTATCATTGATTATGTGTAATTCTAAACAATTAGGTAAGTACCAAGTTAAATATATGAATGTATATATAAAACCTCTTATATATGAGTTAATAACGTTATGGGTCGGCATCACTATGTATTACATCTGTAAACAAATAGGGAAGATGAAATTTTAATTCCATGGAATACTTGTATGGACAATTCATGATGCCCCAAGACTCACACATTTTTTTGGTATGTAATGTTCCATTTCTCTTTATTAGTATATAATTATTTCAATTAGATCATATCATGCATGTTTTTTTAATAATCCTTTCATTTATAATTGGCATTAATCCATCTCTTGCAGGCCTTCAAACAATGGGTAAAATAGTATGTCTAGTTATTGGTCCTAAGATGAAATCTCGTCGTTCAACAAATTTAGAAAATGAGGTGTTTCGTGAGTATAGGAATTTCCTCTCTAAGAACCATATGTATTGTGCTACTGAAAATAATATTTTCACTGTGAAAGAAGAGACTCAATTAAAATCGCAAAGAATGACACCTCACCTATGGAAGTTGGAATATAACACAAATCATCGTGAAGGACATGATGGGATTCCACGAGGAATGAAAATTTATCATGATCAATTCATGAGGTTTCCCTACTATGAGCACCTAATAATAGCCCATTGGTTTGATACAATGGATATCAGGAAGAATGTGACAAAAAAATTATGGCGGATCATAGATGTTAGGAGGGCTAAAGAAGAAATCCTGAAAATTTGTAGTGACATTTTGGAAGCCAATCATAAAATGAAAAGAGGGATACGATGAAATAGTGATGGAGAACGAAGAAACCTTCCATGGTTAATAATAGAAAAGAAAATAAATGATCTAAAATAGGTGATTCGAAGAATCAAATTTCCTGCATGTTTTTCCTCAAACATAAATAAGATCTTAACAAAGAAAGGTGAATTTGGTGGGGTAAAAACACATGATTGGCATACCTTCATTAAGGTAATTATTTGGTACATATATTTCTATATTGGTATATATACATATTTATGGTTTTTTTGTCTACTTTGGATTAAAAAAATAACGATTCATTTTTATTCTTATAATATGTTCTACCTTTATCTCTCCTAGACAACTTCGACAACACCATCAAATAAGTTATATATGATCTTGGAAAATATATGAGGTAAGTAGCGATTAATATGTCAAGTGTTTTTTCAATTATTTGTTCAACTTAATGACATGTGTTTTACTTGTAATTCAATATATTATTTTTTTCTTAAAATGATATTTTTTTTCATCATCTGTATATGGTTTTCATTGAATTTTTTTTTTTATAAAGCATTGGAAGAGAGAAATTCCTCAGCTAATGTGTGAAATGAAAAAGTATCTACCTCCATCATTTTTCAATACACAAGAACATTACCTCTATTGACAAGAGGAAAAGTTCCCAACTGCAATGATCTTAGTATTAGCTCGATCAGGGTCTTAACTAGAACCCTTTTTCATTTTAATTGGTTGTATACTCTCTTGAGAAAATGCCCGATTGCCTATTCTAAGTTAAAACTAAATTTAACAAATGCTAAAATTAAACTAAATTATGGGGAATATATGACATAATTTAATATTTATAATTAACTACAAAAAATATACAAATTATTATGTGAGTGAGCGAGAATTGACCTGAAAAATAAAACAACAATAAAGGGGGTGGGGGGGAAGGAGGCGTGCTGGGGAATGAATTAAAACATAATATTTGAAATAAATCATTTTGTGTGTTTGAATGTAGCTAGAATTTGCGTCTAGCTAACCACACATGATAATTTTGAAGACTCGCTTTCAAGAGTTATACACACACACACACACACAATATTTTGAAATAAATAAACTAAAAGGAAATATATCTCGATAGTGAGAGCAAACAAAAATGCCATTGTTGGAATAACAATATTTCCATCAAATATAAAACATGAATAAATAATGGATTTGTTGTAATTGAATAATTTTATAGCAAAAATATACTATAACATACCATAAGAGATATTAACCAGAATATCCTAATATTCAATAAAAATAAATATCTAAATAAGTTAGAAGACGAGTAGCAGATAAATCAATTAACTAATTAAAATGTTTGCACGATATCAAACACATAACTCAAGAAGACATTCAATTTTGAAATTTGGTATTCAAAAATCGTAAATTCAAAATCTGGTAATAAAATGTAAGTCGTGAGTCTGAATAATTCTCGACCCTTACACCAATGTAAGGGGTCATATAAATAAAAAAATGAAAATAGGATAAGTTATGTTCTTTAGCTAAAGACAAAAAATCTCCAAGACTTTCTTCACAAAATAATAATGCTAAAATAAGATCTGATCCTTATTAACAGTTTCTTTCTCCTCAAATCTGGTACGTTGTTTTATTCTTCTTCTTTGTCTTTGATATATTTATCTTTTATGGGAAGAAAATTCGGGGTAGGTCTTTGGATGAAGGTTACCCAATCCATGAAACTTTGTGTGATTGCAGAGAAATGAATTGGCAAAAAATGGTCAATGTTAACAAGACACCTGACTACTAAATTATGAATATATACTTTCCCTTTTTGTATTTGGTAGAAAATATGGAATTTAATTTAATCTGCTCAAATGGAAATTGAAGGAACTTCTAAAATTCTTGTAAGTTCCAGATTTTGATTTCTTTTATTGCTTTATCATCTTCTAGTCTTCTTTTCTCAATTACTTTTCGATTTATAATTCTCGATAAAATTTTCTTAATGGTTTTGAGCTTGTTAAATCAAATTCTTCAATGAAATAAAATCCATAACCCCATATTGAGTCACAATGTTGACTGGCTCTTTTAGTCCATTCTTGAACTTCTTTGTAATAAAATTCTCTTTAACTTAAAGAACCAAACATTAATCTTGTATCTCTCTTGGAAATTTTAGGAATATGTTTAGGTTTCAATTGTTTTTTCCAATCTAGAATCAATATGAATCTCTCTTTGAAGTTTTTTTCTACTTCAATAAGAGAATAAATTCTATCATTTAGATTCATAAATTCTTGATAAAATATATATATTTTATCAAGTTATTTGTAGAATTTTCCATTTTCTCTAATAGTTTATTAACTTGCAAATCTTGTTGTATGAACATATTCATGCTCTGATCAAGATCATGAATGTGTTTTACTTGAAGATGAAGAGTTTCAATCTGCTAATTTAATGTTGTAGTCATTATCTCAATATTACTATCAACTTCTTTTATAATTCTGATTTGATCATTTTGAGCTCTCCTCAACTCTTCCACCTATTTGGAATGCTTGATTTATAACTAATTTATTTTAATTTATAATTCATTTTTCCATTTTTTCCTTTCAGTAGAAAAATATTCTTTGATAGAGGTGGAATGAGTCTACCATTGATCTTCACTTAAAAAATTACTTTTCTCCAATTATGCTTATAATTATTTAATCCTTTGAAGTTTTTTTTATTATTCTACTAAGAGTTCACTAATAGAATGTTGTTGGTAATTTACAAAATCTACAAGAGCTTTTGATGACTCTTCAACCCTATATTTTATATCACCTGATGCCTTCCAACTGAACTTGGATATTTTTCCAAAATAATTTAATTTTATCTTCTTTGTTCTCTTCACAATTTATTTTGTTTGTAAATTGAAATAATATCCATATAAAGAAAGAACAATTTGAAATATGTTGAAAATGTGTAACTAGGTTTGGTCTTCATAAATATGAAATGTAATTTTGATTCTTGTATTTTGTAAAATGAAATAAAATTTATTACTATTACTTTTGGAGCATGGGTTTCATGCTCAACATTTTTTATTTTAGAGGTAAAGCATGCATTAAGTGCTTATAGGGTTTTTCCTAGGTCAAGAAGTCAAAAGAGTCATTTTCATAAGTTGAAGACCCCATTGGGAACATTGTAACTTGGTAAAGAAAATTGTTTTTTTCATTGAAAGTGTCAAAACACCCTTAAAGATCAAGTTGACTTAGTAGTTGGGAAGTCAACCTATTTTGAGGAGTCATGTCCACCTCGAGAAGACTATATAAAGGAGGGAGCTCGACCTCATTGGGACACATGTGCAACACATTCATCTTTCACTAATTCAAGTGAAGTAGAAGAGAAATAAGGATAGCGAAGAAGGAAGAGGATGAAGAAGTTTTTTTCTGGGCTAATAATATCTCACACGTGAAAATAAGTGAAGCTAGGGTTTGCTGCTTTAAGGTTGATATTCTCTATCTACTGGAGGAGGATCAAATATATTGGAAGAAGGGTATGCTAGGTCACCTTCTATCCCTAAACAAGGAACCAAGGCAAGTGAAGTTATTGGGAGGCCTTAGAAGGATAATTTTGTTCACATGTGTGGGTTAAGAAGTAATTGCAAGGGGCCGAAATTTTCAGAACTACAGTAGAGGCCGAATTTCTGAAGTTGTGGGTCGAAGTTTTGTTGCCGGAAGAGATTCTACTGGGTTTGACTTGGAAAAGGGAATAACATCATCAAGAAATGTTAGACTTAGTCTTGGAGGGTATTGGTCTTGGTTTAGAGGTCTTGGAATTTTTCAATTGAAGAATCTATAAGAAGATAATATATTTTGCGGGTTTTCCTCTCAAGTGGAGAGGTTTTGGCTCTGGCTTGCAACCTACATTCTATGTTCTTGTGTTCTACGTTTATTCTTGTTTTGGTAGTTGTTTTATTATATACAAATATAATAATAAGTAAGAAAAAGTAAAAAGACATCACAAGCAGTTATCATAGAAAGAGAAATCACCTAATCTGTTTCCCTATATATTTCTCAACACAATAATAGTTCAACCTCAAAAAGAGGCTTGAAAATATAAGAAATTAATGGGATATTTGTAGAAATAGGAGTCAAAGAAGCTTTGGGATATGTAATAGGAATTGAAAGCTCAAAAAAATTTGTTAAATGCTCTATTAACTCCTTTCCCTTGTTAAGGTTGTCCAACAATGTTGACTGAGGAGTATCTTGTTTATCTTTATCAATGGCCATTTTATCTGTTTGTTCTAGATTTTTATCAATTTGAAAATCCTTTTGATTGATATTTTCAGAAGAAGCAATATTAATTATATCTCCAATAAGGGTTCCTTGTTTTATTGTTTGTTTTGTTTGCTCTATTGTGTCATATTTATGATCTTTATCCTCTATGACCTTCTTGTTGCCTTACACTTTATCTCCTATATTGTCATCTTTACCATCATCCAAACTAGTTGATTCATGAACTATAACAAAAACATTAAAAAAGGTTACAACTTGAGTCTCTTTAGTTTTTAGTGGTAGATGTTGGCTTTGAAGGGATTTGAGTAAAATTACATTTTAAATATTCCAAATATTTGAGATCCTCAATAGAGATGGAACATTTGAGTATTTTCTATTTGAGGAAGTATTCATAAGTGTTTTCTTTTTACACTTTAATTCTGTCCTTCTACTCATTATCGATTGATTTTCCTCTATTAATTTCCTGATAAGAGTCATCAATATTTACAAATACATCATCAAAGGGAGATTGTTGATATATAAAAGTTTTGATATGACAAACAACTTTATAGCTTTCATTAATTATACCCATAGTATCATAATTATAATGAGGTAATGTGTATAAATAAACTTCCTATAGCCCTTTTTATTCTTTACTAGCATGTCCTTTGTCTCTCAAACACATTTTTCCAACTTTGATTGGAAAACTAGGCCAATTTGTTTTCTAAATTCTACTTAATTTCCTAGCTTTATCGTGTAATACAGATTGATTTTTTATTTCCCTTATAGATATTCTACCTAGGATGTATCTTGGAAAAGCATTAGGTCCTACCTTGCTACCATATACCCTAATGTAAGTGAAAATATCATCAATCATACTAGTTGTCGATTTAATTTAACGCTTTCTTAAGATCTTGGAAGAATATTGGAGGTGTCTTCTTAAAAGGGATCATGACATAATTGCAGATATCATAAAAAACGATATTTTAAATGGCTTTCCCAAAGAAAATATGAGTAATTTTGAATGTCTTGTTGGTGGCGAGAAGAATAGTTCCATTTCATGAGTGGGAGAGGAAGTAAGGAAATTACTATATCCATCAAATAAGTCAACATGCGAAACATTTTCTCATACCCTGGAGGGCATGCAAGAAATAATATGAGGGCATCTGACAAAATTTTGGATAAAATATCAACCAAGTTGAAATTTTATTATTCATGGCAAATCTTATGAATTAGAGGAATCCACTGAATTTTGTAATGCTTAGGGTTTTTCTCCTCATGTAATCTGGATAAAATCTTGATAATAAACCTAAATGATATCTTGAAGATGGAAATGAGATAATATTTAGATGTTTTATATTTTTTCTCATTTGAATCCCTCAACCAATTCTTAGTAAACGTTTTATAATCTTTATTTTTCTCAAGAATAATATTACTAAAATCATCTAGGAATTTAGTAGTAATGAAGATTTCTAAGGGACTTAGTTTATAAATAAATAAACTGAAAGGAAATCTATCTTGATAGTGAGAGAAAACAAAAATACCATTGTTGGAATAACAATATTTCCATCAAATATAAAAAATGAACAGATAACAGATTTGTTGTAATTGAATAATTTTGATAGCAAAAATATACTATAACATATCATAAGAGATATTAACCAAAATATCCTAATGTTCAATAGAAATAAATATATAGATAAGTTAGAAGATGAGTACCAGATACATCAATTAAATAATTAAAATGATTTCACGATATCAAACACATAACTCAGGCATACATTCAATTTCGAAATTTGGTCTTCAAAAAGCATAAATTCAAAATCTAGCAATAAAATTCAAGTCGTTAGTCTGAACAGTTCTCAACCCTTACACCAATGTAATGGGTAATATAAATAAAAAAAATGAAAATAGGATAAGATATGTTTCTTTAGCTAAAGACAAAAAATCTCCAAGATTTTTGTCACAAAATAATAATGCTAATCCTTATTAACAAGATATTTCTCATGGAATGTGGTACATTTTTTTATTCTTCTTCTTCGTCGTCGATATATTTATCTTTTGTGGGAAGAAAATTTAGGGAAAGTCCTTGGATTAAGGTTAGCCAATCCATTCACGGATGTAGGTGACACGCTTGACACAGGGGGACAACAAAGCCCAACTCGCGCAGACTGCGGAGATCCTCAAGGCAATCCCCCACTGGTTGCGGATCAAATCACTGTTATCGCCTCACATGATCCTCACAGAAACATCGATCATACAGAATGGATAGACCTGGTATCAACTGACCCGGACCATCACCTCACCCTTACCTCCATTAATGACCATGCTTCATAATCAGTTTTGCAACCTCGCTTACCCCTCTGCATCTGTCCATCAGCTTGCGACTCACACACCGATCACTCATAGCCTTTATGACATGTCTCATCTGCACTCCTATATATCCTCCCAATCTAAGCCCATTTCATCCATCATCTTCTCTCTACTACATTATGCTCCTCCGATTTGGAAGTTTTTTAAACCTATCAGTTGCGCAGTCCAAGTCCTGGAGCGAAGTTGCACAAATCCCCTTTGTTGGGTGCATTGCATCCTGCGCACCTGCCCCCCAGCCTCTGCAGTTTTTCTGGTCCTTGTGCTCCCCCTTCCACCCCTCCCAAGTGCGCTATGGCCCCCAGGTTGTGCCAATGCACCATCCATGGTGGTCAACGAGGAGCTCTCTCAGGCCACTACCATCGCGGTGAGGACAATCGACTCGAATGGCTTGAGGGCTCCTCGACAAATTCCCCTGCTAGCCATCCTTCTGGTCCGAAGAAGCGTGCGAAATCCCCAAGGAGCCCAGTGGTAAGAGGAAGAGTTGGTGCAAGGAGGTCCACCTTCACCTCCAGGGATCCCTCTCCGCAGAGCATCCCAACACCTCTGAATAGCCCTGCACAGGAAAATGAAGACTCAGACATCTAGATCATGGACTCCGACGGATTCTAGACGAAGGTTTTAGAAGGAGTAGATGCAGACTCTCCCATCCTTTGTGCACAGTCAAATCTCCCCATTCGCACTGCTGCTGAAGTGGAAGCTGCTAGAGAAGCAGCCATCGCGCAAGCCCCTTCTTGTGCCATCCTCGAGGAAGCTCCCCACCACAGCGATTATGAGGACTCATAATGTTTGTGTTGTTGTTCAGTTTTTTTTTGTTTTTTTTCAAGCGTGCCTGCAGAGCCACAATGTCATATCCTTCTCTCATGCTCCTAAATGTAACAATGCTATTGCGCACATAGTAAGAAAGGTAGGGATTGGTTAAGCACAACTTACCAATCCTGCCTGTAAACTATTTACTTATGTGTTTCTGAATTAATAGATTAGCACAACTTACCAAAAAAAAAAAAGGTTACCCAATCCATGAAAAGTTGTGTGATTGCTGAGAAATGAATTGGAAAAAAATGTTCAATGTTAAAATGACACCTGGCTACTAAATTATGAATATATGTTTTCCTTCTTTTGTATTTGGTAGAAAATATGGAATTTAATTTAATCTACTCAAATGGAAATTGAAGGAACTTCTAAAATTCTTGTAGGTTCCAGATTTTGATTTCTTTTATTTATTTATTAACTTCTACTCTTATTTTCTCAATTACTTTTTGATTTATAATTCCCGTTACAACTTTTCTTAAGGGTTGTGAGCTTGTTAAATAATATTATTCAATGAAATTAAATCCATAATCCAATACTAAGTCACAATGTTGAATGGTTCTTTTAGTCCATTCGTGAACTTATTTGGAATACAATTCTCTTTAACTTAAAGAACCAAACATTAATCTTGTATCTCTCTTTGAAATTTTGGGAATATGTTAAGGTTTCAGTTGTTTTTTCCAATCTAGAATCAATATGAATCTCTCCTTGATTTTTTTTCTTCTTCAATAAGAGACTAAATTCTAACATTTAGATTCATAAATTCTTGATAAAATATATAGATTTTATCTAGTTATTTGTAGAATCTGCCCTGATTTTCTCTAATAGTTGATTAACCTGCAAATATTGTTGTATGAACATACTTATGCTCTGATAAAGATCATGACTGTGTTTTACTTGAAGCTGAAGAGTTTCAATATGCTAATTTAATGTTGTAGTCATTATCTCAATATTACTATCAACTTCTTCGTTTATAATTCTGATTTGATAATTATGAGCTCTCCTAAACTCTTCCACTTGTTTGAAATGCTTGATTTATAAGTCATTTAATTTAATTTTTAATTCATTTTTCCATTTTTCCTTTCAGTAGAAAAATATTCTTTAAGAGAGGTGGAATGAGTCTGCCATTGCTCTTTAGTGAAAACTTTACTTTTCTCCAATTATGCTTCTAATTCTTTAATCCTTTGAAGTTTTTTTTTTGTTTTTTTGTTTTTACTATTATTCTACTAAGAGTTCACTAATATAATGTTGTTGGTAATTTACAAAATCTACAAGGGCATCTGATGACTTTCCATCCCTATCTTTTATATCACCTGATGCTTGCCAACTGAACTTGGATATTGTTTCAAAATCATTTAATTCTATGTCACAATTGATTTTGTTTGTAAATTGAAATAATATTCATTTAAATAAGGAACAATTTCCACCACGTTGAAAAATGTGTAGCTAGGTTTGGTATTCATAAATATGAAATGTAATTTTGATTCTTGTATTTTGTAAAATGGAAGAAATTTTATTATTATTATTTTTGGAGCATGGGTTTCATGCTCAAGGTATTTTATTTTAGAGGTAAAGCACCCATTGAGTGCTTATAGGGTTTGTCCTAGGTAAAGAAGTTAAAAGAGTCATTGTCATAAGTTTAAGACCCCATCAGACACATTGTAACTTTGTAAAGAATTTTTTTTTTTTCATTAAAAGTGTCAAAACACACTTAAAGATCAAGTTGACCTAGCAGTTGGGAAGTAAACCTATTTTGAGGAGCCACGACCACCTCAAGAAGACTATATAAAGGAGGGAACTCGACCTCCTTGGGACACATGTGCGACACATTCATCTTTCACTAATTCAATCGAAGTAGAAGAGAAAGAAGGCTAGCGAAGAAGGAAGAGGACGAAGAAGAATTTTTCTGGGCTAATAATCTCTCACATGTGTGAAGAAGTGAAGCTAGGGTTTGTTGCTTCAAGGTTGATATTCTCTATCTACTCGAGGAGGATCAAATATATTTGAAGAAGGGTCTACCAGGTCACCTTCTATCCCTAAACAAGGAAGCAAGGAAAGTGAAGTTGTTGGGAGGCCTTGGAAGGATATTTTCACTCACATGTGTGGTTGTAAAAGTAGTTGCAGGGGGCCGAAAATTTTAGACTTGTAATAGAGGCCAAAATTATGAAATTGTGGGTTGAAGTTTTGCTATTGGAGGAAATTTTATTAGTTTGTGAAAAACATTTCTCATGCTCTAGAGGGGATGCAAGCAATAATATGAGGGCTTCTAACAAAATTTTGGATAAAATATCAATTGATTTAAACTTTTATTATTCATGATAAATCTTATGAATTAGAGGAATCCATTGGAATTTGAAATGCTCAGGGTTTTTATCCCCATATAATTTGGATAAAACCTTGATAATAAACCTAAATGATATATTGAAGATGGAAATGAGATAATTTTTAGATGTTTTTTATTATTTCTCATCTGAATCCCTCATCCAATTCTTAATAAATTTTTTATAATCTTTATTTTTCTCAAGAATAGTATTACTAAAATAATCCAGGAATTCAGTATTAAGGAAGATTTTTGAGGGACTTAGTGTATAAATTACAGTGAGGATTATGATTCAAGGAAGTTATTACATTCTAATTGCAATCCATAAAAGAATAAGTGAGAATATGTACATGTGCTAGAATCCAACTAATCATATCATAATATGGGAAAATCTTATCCCTAGTAGAAAATTTCTGTAATTTTGTTCTTCTGCTATTTTCAAATTGAGCATTGTTTTCCCATTTGAACTTTCTAACTGTAATCGTTCCTTTTCTTCAAAAAAATCGGAAGTTTCCTCCCATTTAGCCTTACATGCATCATGTGTTTTTAAAGTTGTATCAGATATGAGTGTTGGGTTCAAATTATAGTCTTTGGGTCCCAAAATATCTACTCCTTTTAGCTTCTCATTAATTTCTTGAAACATTGTCTAGATACTGTAGACTTGCTCTTTTTACCCATTTTGTGACCTGCATGCAAAATTTACAAAAAAAAATGAGAATTTTTCCACGAAAATAATTTATTTTAATAATCATAAGCTTTCAAATCATAAACACCAACCAAGACCAAGATATTACGAGTCACAATTTCAATGTTCTTGGATAAATTTTACAGTTTCAGATTGCACCTTCAGTGAAATATTAAGGCACATGGTCAAATGAAACTTGTAAAATTTTAAAGGAAAAGAAGAGGAAATTTGGGGTAAATCTTTGTAAAATGTGTGACTTAAATTTTATGACAGTGAATAAAGTTTCTCATAAATGTGACATGACTAGTAACGATTACTTGGAATACGAGTCAAGGTCAGGAAGAAGGAGTTGAGGATGAAAATTCATTCAAAACTTAATCTTACAAAGAAATAATGAGCTACGAATTTATAGTTTTATTTGTAAAAGTATATAAAAAAAGCAAATAAAAACAAAAAATGTGCTTAAATCAAGAAATAATATAAAATAATAAAACTTTATTCATTGTTGGGATAGTCAGAGATCAGGTAGTCAGGATTCATATCATAATTTATTTTAACACTATTATTTTGAAATCAACTTGGATTGAGGTCGGTAGTTTAACGAAGTCAGAAGGTCGGTCGTTCGGGAGGCAAAATATAAAACGAAAATAGGAGTTCTAACTTTTGACCTATGATAGGTCAGAACAATTGACTAGTTGGGAGGTGAGGCTTTTCAATATCTCTTTTTATTTTAAGAAATATCAAGAGGTGTGACCTCTGACTTCTTACTTATTTAGGAAAATATTTTTTATTTTTATTTTAAATACAATTTTCCTTATTTTCTTGTGTTTTTTATTATTTCTAAAGGAATTTATTTTAATAAAAGGCATTGATAAAAAATTTAGATATGGTCTTCATTTTTATTTATTTTAAACAAACAACACAATAAACTGATAAGGTTAATGTAGTCATAACATGAATGACGACACATTGGGAGAAACAAATATTTATGTAAGTGATAATTCAAAAATCAAATAAAAATAAAGTTTTCTTCTAAATTATGATTAGTCCATAAATGCTTGATATTTTTTTAATATAAAATAAACAATCAAATAGAAGTATTTATGCAAGGAATGAAAACCTTATGTAATAAAAGTCAATATATGATGTTCTTTTAATTTATAAAATTAAATTAAATCAATTCTGAATTGTTGCATAGTAAATTTAATATTTTAATACTATCAACGTAATTTGATTTCCTTTTAGTCATCTCTCTTGATCCTGACATTGCTTCATTGTCAACAGCCTTGTTTAGCACCTCAGCGAAGATTACCTTGTTAATATATGAGAATTTACCCGTTGTCAGCAACCTTGTTTAGTACCCTGGTAGATTTTCTACTATTCCCCACATTTTATTTTTAAAAATGTTTATTTAAACAACATTTAATATCCTTATAATATTTTTCTTTTAAAAAAAGAAAAAAATTGATATCAAAAGAGGAGAGTGGTATGAGAGTTGTTTTGATTTAAGAAAAAACTTTAATATATTAATAATCCAATCTCTACTTTATTATTCATTACTTATAAAATCTAGTTTATCTTAAATGTGGAAGTGATGGAACTCTTATAACATAAGATAATCAATTAAGTACTTTCCTACTAATGAAAGTTTTTATCAAAAAATAAAGTGATAACAAGCATAAATAGATTTCTCATATTTTGAGAATAATTTATCCTTAAACTTTGAATTCATTTGAATAATAAATATTTTTCTTGCAAATATGTATTTCTTAAAAAATGTAACCATTGCTATGATTATATAACAAAATAAAATAAAAAAAAATTATTTACAAAATCAAACTTCAAGAAAAATGGAATTTTTAAGGACACCCCCGTCCTTTGGTAAAGTGATTTATTTACATATGATCAGTCGATTTTTTTATGATAAATATATCTTCAAGGTCTTCCCAATTACAGACAGACTTCAACTTTTTCTTCCAATGTTTGCAGAATGTTAATTAAAGGTCTGAGTATTAAAGAAATTTGGAAAGGATCTAGCGAAAGACGTTGAAATTTAGAGTGTCTACCATTTTCTTCATGGATTTTATCCCAGTTAAGCACCAAATTACCCTTGGAAAAAAATTTATCTGATGTTAAATGTTTTTAAAACCATCTTTTAATAATTTTTGATGTTCATGAAACTTGGCTTTAGCTTTTTATCTTTCTTCCTCTGATTTTGTTAATGTATATTATTTTACATCCATATCTCTAATTGAATTTTGATTTACTAATCGAGCTAATTGTATTGATGAAAGAAAAATATTTGGTGACAAGATAACTTCCTTTCCATATACAAGGAAGTAACAGTGATTACCTAATGCTCTTTTTGGAGTAACTTTGTCATCCAACAGAGCATTGGATAATTAGTTATGCATGTTCCTTTGATGTTTTTGGACAGTTTTCTCGAGAATTTGGATTAATTTTTTGTTGGTATACTTTGCTAAGAAATTACCGTGTGGATAATAGTTAGCAATAATTTTGATTTTAATACCTTTATCCAGACAAAATTTAGTCATCTTAAGAGAAGAAAAATAAGTTGTAGTATCAAATACAAAATATGTTGGGATACCAAACCTAGAAATTATATGGCTTTTGAGAAAATACATCACATGTTCATCATTAACTTTATTTAATTGGATTTCTTCAGTCTGCCTGGTAAAATAATCATTGGTGATGAGAATATACTTATGTAACTTTGAATAATTTGGATTAATCTCACCAATAATGTCCAAATTCCATTCTTCAAAAGGTACTTAAACTTCCACAGGTTGGAGATGAATATTTAGTATTTTTTTTATTTTCTGGAACCAATGTGACAAGTTTTGAATTTCCTTACATATGCGTAGGAGTCTCTAAAAAGAGTTAGAAAATAACAACTTACTTGTATTATTTTATGTGCAATGGTTTCTCCACCAAAATTTCCACCAACAAGACCATTATGTAAATTAGCTAATACTTTTGTTGCATCATATTCTCTAGGAATCTTAGTAAAATATCATCATAATTTCTCCTAAAAAGAATGCCATCAATTAGTCAATATTTAGTACATTTTAAACGAAAAGAAATTTTTTGTTTAATTGAGAAATGATTAGGAGCAATGCCATGAATTAAGAAATAATTAATATTAGAATGCCAAGTATATTTTGGTATAGGGATATAAATAAATTTTTATTGACTTACCTCAAAATCATTGTACCAACTTTATTCTAAATGAGAAATTTCTTCTCCATTAGAATGATAACCTTTTTATTCACCTAATAATTTTCACAATCCTTGTCCTCTAATGCCTTTTGATGGTTTAATTTAAAAATCATATTCTTGAAGTGTATTCATGCAATTGAACCTCTTTTCTCCTAGATCCTTTTGAACCAATAATTTTCTAACTGCTGGGTGTGAGTTTTCGATGTGTGTAATATTATTTCCACAACTAGTCGCATGTGCAGGGGGGTCACAGGGGGCGGAATCCCCCTTTTTTCCTTGCGTCGTGCGTAATAGGGGGGGTTTTTAGGGGGAGGTATCCCCCCTACAAAGGGTCCAGGGCAATGTCTCAGGAAAATTTTTTTGGACCCTGTAATAGGTGGGCAGACCTACCTATGTTTTTTTGTGCATGGGTTTTGCACATAGTTTTGGGCATGATGGATTTCTTCCCATATTATTTTGTAGATCCGATCAAGGGAAATATGGTTATGTTTTAATATAGGGTTATTTTAATTCAATATGCTTTGAACACCTGGATAATATTATTATATATAATATATATGAGAGTATATACATACATATATATATATATATATATATATATATATATATATATATATATATATAGAGAGAGAGAGAGAGAGAGAGAGAGATTGTAACATTGAAAGGAATATAATTAAAATTAAAATTGGTAGTCCCAGTTTTTGGATCCAGGGGAAAATATATTTGTATATTTGTTTTACGTTCTTTCAATTGTTTATTTTTATGTTTTAAGAATTCATTTGCAGGTAATTTATATACATGGTTAAAACCTAAATTTGGCATCAGAGTTTTTTTGACTTCAAGTGGATGCCTTTATTGCTGAGGGGTTTTTCTTGGACCTACTGTAGACCTTGTTCAGTGGGAGATCTATGGGATCGATTCTTGTGGTGAAAGAAGATGGTGAGCATTGGAAAGACAAAGATCGATAAATTTAATGGTCATAGTTTTGAGTTGTGGAAGCTCAAGATGTAGGATCTGTTGGTGGCTAAATATTAGTGTATCATGGTAGAACTGAGTACTAAACCAATGGAATTGTCGGCAAGATACTAGGTGAAGTTGGATCGGAAGGCAAAGAGCATAATATAGTTGTGCATCTTAGATTCCATATTGTTTAATGTATTAGGGAAAGCTATGGTGAAGGCTTTGTGGGACAAGTTAGGGACATTTTACCAATCTAAGTCTCTAGTGAACAAATGTTTCCTACAAAAAAAGTTGTATAACCTGAGGATGAAGGATGGAGACTCGGTGACAGAGCATCTGAATGCCTTTAATATTGTGGTAAGCCAGTTGTCATCTATTGATGTTAAAATTTCAGATGAAGGTAAGTGAATTAGTTTGATGTATTCTCTACCAGATTCATGGGATAGTCTGTTTGTTGCAATAGGTAGCAATACAACTACCTTGAAGTTTGATGAAATATTCTCATCCTTACAGTTGGAGGATATGAGACAGAAAAATATGGAGAGACATAATGGAGATGACTTGTTTATACGAGGACAGCCCCATAACAGAAATAAAAATAAGTCCTTGAGTGGGAGATCTAAATCTAGAGGGAGATCTAAATATCCAGGAAGACATTTAAAGGTGTGCTGGAAATACGGAAAGGAAGGGAACTACAAAAAGGACCATAGATATAAATCTCCTGAGAAAGGAAATGGATCTGATGATTCTCCTTCTGTAGAGGTGAAAACCACCTCAGATGAATGTGGGGATGTGTACTTGGCTTCTTCTTCAAGTACACATGTATATCATGAGGCATGGTTGATTAACTCAGGTGCATCCTTTCACTTCACTCCCCAATGGAGTGGTTTTGTGAGTATGAGAAATATGATGGTTGAAATATCTTCCTATGGATGACAGGAAGGAAAGAATCGTCGGAAACGGAAAATTAAAGTTGAAGTTGCAAGGTGGAAGGATTAGAACACTTCATGTTTTTTTGCATATTCCTACATTCGCCAAAAATCTAATTTATGTAAGTAAGATGGATGATGCAGGTTTAAAAACAATGTTCGGGAAGGATGCCTGCAATATGGTTCAGGGAGCACTGGTATTGATGCATGGAGTTTGGATTGAAACTTTGTACAAGCTTCTGGGTAGCATTGTTATTGATGGGTGCAATAGTTTTGTGATTCCTAAAAGTGGAGCTGAAATCCTCATGGTCTCTAGAGAAAATACCATGCTATGGGATCAAAGGCTTGAACATATTGGAGAGAAGGGAGTTCAAATACTGCATGGTAATGGTATGGTAGAATTTATGTCATATTTCTCTTTGTATTTCAACTTCTATGAGCATTGTGTATATTGGAAGCAAAATCAGGTGAGTTTCCCATCTGGTGCTAAGAGGGTGAACTAGATATTATAGCTTGTGCACGGTGATGTATTTGGAACTGTGTCGGTTCCATCACTGGCTAAGTCTATGTAATGTGTATCATTTATTGATGACTTCTCAAGGAATACATGGATATATTTCCCGAGGAAGAAATCTGAAGTATTTGACAGGTTTACAGTATTTAAGGCTCTGGTGGAAAACCATATAGAGAAGAAGATAAAGGTGTCTAGGACAAATAATGGTGGAGATTTTTACAAGAAGGATATTGTATAGTTTTGTAAGAAGTGTGGTATAGCATGGAAGAATACTAATCCATAAAAAACTCAACAAAATGGAGTTCCAAAAGAACGAACAGGACATTTATGGAGAAGGAAATAAGCATGATCAGTGGTGTCAAGTTAGGACATAAGTTATGGGCATAGGCAATGGAGACTTCATGTTACCTGGTTAACAAATCACCTTCATCATCTTTAGAGGATAAGAATCCACATGAGGTATGGACTCATAATAAACCCTCTCTTTCACATCTGAGGGTATTTCGATGTGATGTATATGTACATGTTCCAAAGGAGAAAAAATCCAAGTTAGATAGTAAATTTGAAAGATGCATATTTATTGGGTATAAGGATTGTTTAAAAGGTTATAAGATTTGGAACCCAGAAACAAGTAAGGTTGTGTACAACCGAGATGCGGTGTTTAGAGAGGTGAGAGATTTTATTAAACATGAAGTCCTACCAGAGGAACTTGAGAAGATAGAGTTTGAGCTAAAGGAGGAAGAATCAGACTCTATAGTAGAACAGGAATCAGAAGAGGAAGAACCACAAAATCCATCTTTGAGAATATCAATTTGAGAGAGAAGGAAACCAAAAAGACATAATCCATCTGTGTTCTGTTCAAAATTTTCTTTATTTATTACTGATGATGATCCCATAACAGTCAGGAAGGCAGTAGATTCAGAGGATGGAAAACTATGGAAAGAATCCATGGTTGATGAAATGGCATCTTTGGACAAAAGTGGGGCTTGGGATCTAATGGATTTTCTAGCTGGAAGGAAACCCATTGGAAGGAAATGGGTGTTTAAGAAGAAAATTAATGCATAAGGCAAGGTGGAGAAATACAAAGCTTGGTTGGTAGCAAAAGGTTATTCCCAGGTGTCAGGAATTGATTTTGGTGATATTTTTTCTCTTGTTTCCAAGTTAGCTTCTATTTAATTACTTTTATCTCTTTCTTATACTTTTGATTTTAAAGTAGAATAAATGGATGTGAAGACAATATTTTTTTCACGGAGTTCTGGAAGAAGAGATATACATGAAGAAACCTGAAGGATTTGTGGTGAAGGGTAAGAAACAACTAGTATGCATGGTAAAAAAGTATTTTTATGGGTTAAAACAGTCACCAAGGATTTGTTATCGGAAATTTGATAGATATGTAAGGGGACTTAGCTTCACCAAAATCAAAGCAGATAAATGTGTGTATTTTAATTTAATTATTTACCATGTTATTTATTTGGTCTAGTATGTGGATGATATGTTGTTGATTGGAAATGGAAAATAAATAATCCAGGATTTGAAGACCCAATTGTCCTCCAAATTCAAGATGAAGGATCTTGGTGTTGAAAACTATATTTTGGGCATGGAAATTAAAAAAGACCAGGAAAATAGGAAGCTCTAGTTAAACTAGAATAAGTATAGTTAAGTGATACTGCAGAGGTTTAATATGCAAGATAGTAAACCAGTGAAGGTTCCTATTCTTGTAGGTGTAATTTTATTTGTTGAAAAATGTCCCAAGACACAATAAGAGGAAGAGGACATGTCCCATGTTCAATATGCAAGTATAGTCAGTAGCCTGATGCATGCAATGGTATGTACTAGACCATAAATTTCATATGTAGTGGGAGTATTGAGCAAGTTTATGTCAAAACTAGGGAAGGAGCATTGGACAACAGTGAATCGGGTTTTCAGGTATTTGTGTGGCACTAGTAATTATGGTTTGTGCTACCAAGGATTATTAGATAGATTTTTGGACATCCGGGGCTTTTTTTATGTAGGCTGGGATGAATATATAGATAGTAGGAGATCTACAAGTGGGTATGTGTTTAACCTATTTGGAGGAGCAGTCATTTGGATGAGAAGTCATTTGGATGAGTAAAAGAGAGTTTTTAGTGGCACATTCAACTACATAAGTTGAATACATGGTAGCCACTCATGCAAGCAAGGAAGCAGTTTGGTTGTAGAGATTGTGTTCAAGTATGAGGTTGGAACAACGAGTTATAAGGATAGGCTGTGACAACAAAAGTGCAATTTTCTTGGAAAAGAACCCTACTTATCATTCAAAGACAAAGCACATTGATGTTTAGTATCACTTTGTGAGGGATATGGTTGAGGAAAAAATGTGTTGTTGGTAAAGGTGGACACTTTGAAGAATTTTGCAGATGCATTGAAAAATTTTGTGAGAAATGAGAAGTTTTCTTGGCATAGAGAAAAAATGGGTGTTGCAGGGTTGGGCTAATGACTAAGCTCTCCTGTGAGCACTTGTGTCAAAAATAAAACAAGTGGGAGAATGTTGGGTGTGTGTTATATTCTTTCCACGACTAGTCACATGCGTGGGGGTGTCACCGAGGGGGGGCAGTAGGCACCCCTATTCATTGTGTCGGGCACAATAGGGGGTTTGTAGGGGGGCATTAGCCCCCTTACACAACATCTAGGGCAGTGCTCAAAGAAATTTTATTTGGACCTTATAATATGTGGGCAGGCCTACCTATGGTTTTTTGTGCATTGGTTTTGCATATGGTTTTGGGCATGATGGTTTTCTACCCATGGTATTTTGTAGATCTGGTCAAGGGAACTACGGTTATGTTTTAATCCTGGGTTAATGGATTGGGGTTTATGAATTCTTCTGCATGTTGAGAAATTAGGGCTTTTATTAAAATTCCTCTTTCATGATAATTAATTTTGATTTTGTTATGTTTCTTAGATCTTATATTCGTTAGATTATTACATTATTCATCAAGTCAATTATGAAATGCACAAGAGACACAAATATTTAGGCGAGCAAGCTAGGGCCAAAACCTCTCCCTCTTGGAGAGGAAAACTTGAAATTAATCCTTATTATAGGTCTCCAATTGACGAGTAACAAGACCATGACACAGACTCTTGACACTAGAATGCCTCTAAGATCCCTATCACTATTCTTATTGCTCTTCTCGGCTTTTCCAGTTGATCATTCCTTTTTGCATTGCACTACACCAGCACTACATAATATCGTCTCTATCCTTAAATAGTATGCTTCCTTTATACCCTCCCTTGATATGACTTCGGCCTCTAAGAGACTCTTCCTCGGCCTTTTTTCTACACCTCTTTATGTCTAGGTTCGATGTCTCTTCCACGTTGTATTGAAACTTCTTTGTGATGTAGTCAACTTTGGCTCCTCTCTAAGATATACTAGATATAGATATTGTTCCAAAACAAAGATATTATATATCTCTTCTTGATCTAACAAGAGATATCTTCTTTGCTATATCTCTTCTCCTTGTAGCATTGTATTACACACTGGAACAAACTTATCTGTGTTGTAATAGGTCTCGGCCTCCTTGGAAATGCAACGTGTATTAGACCCAAAACAAATTTAGATATTTCCTAGCCTTATTTGTGTTGGAAATATTGTCATTGATGGCAAAGGAGAAGATAATAGTAGCACCTGAACTATCTCTAAGGCAAAAGGAGCACAAAGAAATAGCAGCAACCAAGGTAGAGAGGAAGCAGAGACATCAGAGGAAACAAATGAAGCAGAGAAAGAAGCAGAGGTAGCAGAGATAGCAAAAGAGAAGCAAGAAAGCACTAGACATGAAGCAGAGGCAGTTGTAGAAGGGCCATTTGATTGGAGATCTAGAGAGATAGAGTAGTGAGATTGAAAGGGCCACTGAGTTGAAGATCTGGGTTTTTAAATAGGTCCTGTTGGCATATAAGGTTGATGAGATTGGAAAGATTTTAACTTTGTGGTAAGGTTGGCATATACTTTTGATGAGATTGAATGAAACTGCACTGGGAAATTTCAGTCATTTGATCACTAATGGATCGATGACAAAATGAGGTTAAACTGGTCCTTGAAATCACTGTGTGAGTGAGGCATATGATCTGGGATCATTACGGGGTTAAGGCATAAGATGCATTCCAAGCAAGCAGTTGGGGTTTTAAAGTAACTACAATACAGTTGATGTTGATGGGCAGTATTCTGGTTGAACAGTGAGTTCGAATCAGCACCAAAATGGAGGTAATTGGGGTTTAATGATCCTCTGTATGTAATTTGGGAAATCGATGTTGATTAATGGACACTGTTAGTATCAATCACGGTCTTTTAACAATGTTCTGTGCATAATTGAGGAAACCAGATAATTGTTGAGACAGGGTGGTTTACGAGATTGAGGATTATATGTTATTGTTTGGTTTAACTCTGCGTAGGGGCCTTTAAAGTTAATTGACATGTCGAATACACCCACAAACAATTTTGGAATGAAGCATGGGGTCTCAGAATACACAGTAGAATATGAAGCAATGAATCTTCATAAGGTACAAAATGGGGAGTGAAAAAGACATCAATAGAAGTGAATCAGTCACGCGGGGAGCAAATGCTGAGAGAGAGGAGATCTTCAAGTGAAAAATCAATGAAATTGTTGGATAGTTAAGGGCGGACCTTCAATAGAAAAAGTAATGGGGAAAAGGCACAACAAAGTAATGGCACAGGTTTATAAGCGCTTATATAAAACAAAGGCGAAGACGGAACCCCGAGTTAAAAACAGAACTATGACTTGTGAACAGTAAAGGCGGGAATCGAAAAATGTTTATGGTTTTCGCATAAATTATAAGTGGTAAGCTATTTCCTGAAAAAAATGCGATATGGTTCGGGGATCGACATGTGGCCCAGGTGGTATTCCGAAACCACCCATTTCGCATTTTATTTGGGTGTTAAAGCTCGACCTTTAAAAAAAAACGCGATATTCACTATGTCTGTTGGATCATTGGATGGGAGGGCGATAAGCCTACGAGCGTTGGATGCGAAGGGTAGTTTAACTACTGGGGCCCAGTTCATCGCATGAATTGTAGGAATAAACTTCGTGTTGTTTAGTTACGCGATATTTCGTTTTGGTCATTGGATCACCGAAGCGGGTGCGACAACTCCTCAACCGTCAGATGTGAGAGGTACGTTAGTGCTGGGGCCCAAACATATTTGTATGTTGGCGCTTGGTTTTGTTATCAAAGTCTAAGTTTATACATATATGAATATTCCATAAGGGGCCAATATATAATGCAACTTCCTATAAAGATCGAAGGTTGAGGTTAATAAATCCACGTTGTGAAAGGATTAACGGTGAAGGTATGTCGAGAAACGCTGTGGGCCCAACCTTAATCTATAATGGGGATTGATTTGTTAACCAAAGCTGAATTTGATATGAAATAAGGTATGGTGTGATGTGTCAGATTTTGACCAAGGAATAGAGCGTTAAAGTTACGTTGGCAGTATGAAAGTCTGGCCAACCATAGTGCATGTTGATACTTTGGTAAGTTTTATCAAAGTCAAAGATAATAAAGCGCACTCATAGATGATGGATTGATAAAGCGTTGGCACATAGGTAATTTTATAAACAGGTTGTATACAAGGTCACATATTGGCATTCAGCTCTCCATAATGTAAAAGCCCGTGAAATTGGTGGGTCTGACTATGTGTTAGTGTTGTGTAACCAGCTCCAAAAATAGAATAAAAGAGATATCAATGCCTTATAAATAAGCCACTTCGAGGGGGAAACCTCCAATACATTACATAAATGAACAATTCTTGGATGATACAATTTACAAAGCCTCCTTTCTATATATAGGAGTCCATGGGGCCATAATGTAATCCTAGTGGGCCACAATGTAATCCTAGCCGACCTAACAATAATAATTTATGGGCACAATAATAATAAAATGGGGGTTACAAGGGTACAATAATAACAATAAGGGGGTTACACTAACAACAATAAGGGACTATACTAGTAATATAGGGACCTAACATGCCCCTCTCCTTCAAAAAAATGTTGTCCTCAACACTTGAGTAGCTCTGGGTGCTTCTGTATAAAATTCTCATCCTCCCATGTAGAATCTTCAGTGGGTAAGTTCTTCCACTTGATGAGATACTCTGAAATTGATCGATTCCATAGTTGTCGAGTTCTTGTTTCCGTGACCGCTTCAGGTTCCAATATGATTTTTCCTTCATCATCAAGTTCTGGCAATATTGTTTGAACTGGAAGATTTTCACCTATAACCTTCTTTAAGCATGAAACATGGAAAACTGGATGTACTCGCGAAGAAGCAGGAAGCTCCAATTTGTATGCCATAGAACCAATCTTTTGCAACACCTTGTAAGGACCATAGTACTTTGGTGATAATTTATGATCCTTCTTAGCTTGCTTGAGGGACATTTGTTTGTATGGTTGTAGCCGTAAAAATACCCAATCTCCTACAACAAAACTTCTCTCGCTGCAATGTTGATCTGCCTGTTGATCTTCCTGTTGTTTCATTCAATTTTGTGCCAAATTCAGGTTATCCTTTAAGAGTTGGAGAACTTCTTGCTGATGCTCGATGTGATCTTCCACTGCTTGAACCTTCGAATTTTCCCTTAAAGATGATGTGATGGATGGTGGATGATATCCATAAAGTGCCATAAATGGGGTCATTTTTGCTGCAGTATGGAAGGAAGTGTTTGTTGGGAAAAATACTGAGAGGGGGGGGGGGTGAATCAGTATTTACTGCATATTCAAACTTTTTACTTTTTCATTCCTTAAAACCCATACGCTACTTTACTTCAGTAAACCAGCGTATATACGCGGATCCATTTATGAAACAGCGTATACACGAGAGATTTAGATATGTCATTAAATCTTCACTTAAACCATTCCATCATTTATTCATCGGGTATTCAATAAACGTGCTTGAGTGCGATGGAAACGAGAATAAGCCATCACACAAAGCATCACACATGAACACCGGGATTTTTAGGTGGAAACCCAAATCGGGAGACTGGTGTCTTGCAGGTTGCTCGGCCTTCAAACTTTTATTATAGAGAAAACATCTTACAACATATATGTGCTTCGGACGACAGCAACGAGCACCTGCTCGTTTACCCGGCCTCTCTGGAAGGGAGCTACGACCCACGGTGACTCGTTCTGACCTCACACAGAGGAGCTACAACCCCCGATCTCGTTTGACCTCACACGGAAGGGGCCCTGACGATCTCGTTTACCGGCCTCACCTGGAAGGGAGCTACAACCCCCTGACTGAAGGCTACAACCTTCAGCACCACCTTGGACCACGTTTCATCAATTTTCACACTGGATCCAACAACTTCAATAGAACACCACTTGCGGGCCACATTTCATCATATTTTCATACTGGACCCTTTCCATACTTTTAAGCACAACCATACATCATCAACAGATACATATCAACACAGATCAGATAGCATAAACACAGCAGAACAGCTCAGAGATTTCATACCCCTTGCTTCAGCAAACCCTAGTTTGCATACGCTCTTTTACTTCACTGATTTCGCGTATATACGCGCTTCCGTCCACACAAACCGGCGTATACCTCAGTGTATATTTTATTGCGCATACGCGCTTTCTCTTCGCTGAAGCTGCGTATATACGCGCTTCCTCCGCGTCAAAGTAGCGTATAGATCTTCAATTATTCCAGAGCAGCATACTTCTTCAGATCAGATATTCAGTTCAGATTTACCCTTTCACTTCAGACAGATGTTCGCCTAGATGTTCGCCTCATCACAGATCTAGGCCTTCCATAAGCAGATCTAGTAAATACAAATGCATTTCAGATCTAGATCCCCTTCTTCATCATTGGTGCATCATACACTCATATTTATCTTCAAGTGTAACCCTTTCCAATCAGATCTACTTCAGAGAGAAGTATTCATTCAAGCTCAGACATCTTGCACCCACACTCCTCTTGTGCACAATGAATTTCTTCTCCTTTTATATGATTATCCTTTTTCAATACCATGAGCCCCTTTTTCAATACCATGGACCAAAACAATACCATAAGCCCAAAACTACCTGGACGGGGTCAATTAGGCGGATCATTACCCAATACTATGGGTCAATACCATGGTGGTTACCATTGGATTTGCACTTTTTGAGCGCTTTAGCCCATACGCGACTTGTAACGTTCCTTTCCGCGTGCATACGCGACTTCCCCTAGGCCAATCCGCGTATACCAAGAGACATGCTCTTTTTCATCATTCTCTGAGTACATTCTGAAATCCTTTCTTCATTGCCTTCTGTAAATACTGTACATACATCAGATTTCCTTCATCAAGGACATATTCTATCAAACACAACTTCATCAAGTAAGTTGTCATCATCTTCATCAAGTGGGTTTCCTTTCAAGTACAACACTCAACATCATATCATCAACAATCATCATATCACTTCAGATTTACATCATTTAACAAGTCCATCAAGTCAAGCATAACTTCATCAGGTGGAGTGCCATCAAGGACAACACTCTGCATCATATTTCCAACAATCTCCCCCTTTGGACTTGATGGCAACCACGATGGTGTTTGGTTACCACAGCAGATAGATACCATGTCACTCTCCCAAATATGTCACATCATTACCTTCTCTTTATTCAAAATATGTCACATCATTACCTTCTCTTTATTCAAACACCATGTCACTCTCCCCCTTTGACATCAAGGGCAAAGGGCGGATCAAAAACCAACATTCTCCCCCTTTTCTCCTCATGTGGAAGAAACAGTCTGCAGATCTGATATGTGCTGAAGTGGCCGAGCTCCCCCTGAGTCCATGCTGAATCTCCAAACATATTTGTCAATGAAGTACATGACTCTATGAACTTCCTATCACCAAAGACTCATACTTACATCAAATATCCAACCAAGTGGATTTACATATAAGACTCAAGTACCCAACCAAGAGGGTTTACAAAATTTGACTCAGCTACCCAACCAAGTGGGTTTACAAAAATGACAAGTCCTTACATGACTGAATATTACAATTTTTACATCATGGGTCTCAACAAGACCTTTTCACCAAAATATAAATATGACCATTTATGACTAACACCAGAAAGTCCTCAAGAAAGAGGACATATTTTAGAACCATAATAATGCCAACACTGCATTATAGTCAGCAAAGCTAATGCTCCCCCTGAATCTGTGCAACCATGCATCCTTTTCATATGACTAAGGCTCCCCCTTAGTTTGTGCAACCTGAACATTTTCACCAACAAATCATCAAGGCATCTTCATCAAAACATTAGAAACAGATTTATGAGAACTGGAACACCACCAGAGATACCAAACAGTATCAGAGATACCAAACAGCATTGCAGCTGTGCTGAAGAGCGCTGAACCAACCAAAAATTGCCAGCAACCATACATACGCGGTTTTCTGTGCATGAGCTCGCGTACATACGCGACTATGTTTCAGGAAACCGACGTATCCCAAGCTATCTTCTAAATTTCAACCAGATCTGATTCTTTGTAAGGCAAAGACAGTGTTCAGCTTCTTTCTGAGACATTTGAATGCTTCCCTGGACTGCAGATGGATAGAACAGTGTAGTTGTGTTTTCAAGCCTCATCCAACGGTTGTAGCATAAGCACATTAGTAACCAAGCCTTCAGATTATTTTTAGCATCAATACAATCTTTTCAAGAGAGATTATCATAGCATCTTCACATCAGAGTCAAGCAATCATCCATGTGGTCCAATATCACCATGATCTTCAAGATTTAACATGAAGTAACATATGAAGGCAAAAGATCTCAACCATAGTAACAATGACATCTAAGTCATCCATGTGTGAGCACACAAAGATACTTATCAGCAACCAGAGCTCAAAATCTCATCATAATAACCAATGTACCAAGTCATTATCATTTGAGCATGAGTATCACAAAAACCAAAGAATAAGCAGTCATATTGCCAATAATGCAATCATTAGTATTAAACCTGCTGCTCCCCCCCTAAACCAGTGCTCTTCCTTAACTTGTGCAATCTGAAACACCTTCAGCAGCAAGTCATCAGCAACAATCTCTGCATGATCTGTCCTCATCTCTGAATTATAAGACCTTCACTTCAGCAACGAATACTCTTCATTCAACAAGCAAACAAGACACATCCATAATCTTCAGCATAAGACATTAAGCATCATATCATTATTTAGAACTGAGAAAATACGCTGTTTCTGAGTCAATAACACAATTATTAACAGTCAGACTGATGCTCCCCCTGAGCCTCTGCTCCAGATCTTCAGCTATCAGATAAATTCTCTTATCATCAATGCATACGCGGCTGTGTCAGATAGAACTCGCGTGTATACGCGACTTTGTTTCATATAACCCGCGTATAGAAAGTGAAATATAGAAAATTTCACACCTTCATCTTCTCCTGCAAATTTACCTTCTGTTCCTGTCTTATTCACACCAGATTCTCTGTTAGAAATACATATAACCAGACTAATCAAATCAACCATGAGAGACATCATACATTGCTCCACCTGTGACGATACATTACTAGATCTCATAATGTATCTCACATCATTTCTGCAGTCAATCAGAGAAGTAAGCTTCAGAAGCGGATGACTGCAGTAGGGTCAGAATTCCCTACGTTTCTGATCGGTCCTCCTTCTTTTTCCAAATTTGCTTGAACTTTCTATTTGAGTGCTGGAAGTTATCCTCTTTCACAGATCTGTTCATCCTGCATTCCTTTTCTACATGTCCATACTTATTACAAGCATAACATCTCATGTGGCCAGAAAAATAAGCATAAGAATCATAAAGAGTATTTCTAATCTTCCTCCTTTTGCAATCAGCTGCTTTATGTCCATACATGTTACATGAGAAACAATATCATCTGAAGAGACTAGAGTACCTTTCTGAGTAGGATCTGTTTGTTTGTGGCTGAAACAATCTACTTCTGCAATTTGTTGCAACATGCCCATAGTTATGACATCTAAAGCATTCAACATTATTGAATGATTTCCTTTGAGAATTCATGACTGTTGGTTGACCTTTTGTTTCTTTCAATACTTCAGGTTTTGCATTGTCTTCCTTTGAATCATTAGCATTCCCTTGTGAACTAGATTCTCCTTTGACCGTTTCATGAAAACCAAGACCAAGTTTGATAGAAGGAGATCTTTGATTACTCAGAATATTGTCCAAAATATTAGCACTATCTTGAAACCTCAAAAGTTTAACCTTTTCTTCTAATTTACCTTTGAGAATGTTTACCTCAACCTCCAAGGCTTGACATTGCTTTGTCATGCTTTCTTCTTTTCTTCTTCCATCTTCAACTTGATCCTTCAGATTTAGGATCTCTTCTTTCAGCCAATCTTCATTTCCTTCACATGTTTGTTGCAACTCTTCATTCTTCTTATTTGATTTTTCCAGATCTTCTTTGAGAGAGATGATTTCTGCTTCAAGGCCTTCCTTTTCAAATGATTGTAGCGGTTCCTTATTTTTCTTACTTGATGCTTCTAAATCTTCCTGAAGACAAATGATTGCAGCTTCAAGTCCTTCATTCTTCTTGCTTGATTTTTCAAGATCAGCTTCTAGATCTTTAATTCGATTGGATGCATAAGTATGAAACCTTTGATACTTGTCCACCTGTCCATTCAGCATTTCTATTTGATCTTTCATTTGTGAGATCATCTCTTTGTAGATAGTTTCTTGATTATTATAAGAACTTTGCAATTCTTCAACTTTAATCTTGAGAGCTTCTTCTAGATCCACAACTTTACTTTCACTATTTTTACTATTGTTTGCACAAAGAAAAGTATTACACGTGGCCTTCTCCTTTTTCTTCTTTGCCATGAGTGCTTGTAGATCTTCGTCGGAATCTGTTTCATATTCTTCAATTTTTGCTATACATGATTTCTGAGGTATCTCCTTTCCTTGAGTAACCTTCTTCTTTTGCTTCTTAGCCATGAGCACTTTCAGATCTTGGTCAGAATCTTCTTCATCTTCACTGGACACTTCATCATCATCCTCTTTTGCATAATAACTCTTTCTCTTTTCAAATTGTTTCCCTTTACCATGCTTTTCTTTATAAGGACATTTAGCAGCATAATGACCAACTTTTCCACACTCAAAACATTTGAAGGGAAGCTTACCTTTGAATCTTCCAGTACCTAGTTGGAGCTTTCTCACGAAATTTGCTTCTTCTTCATGAGATATATAGCTGGAATCTTTGACAACTTCCTTTTCCTTCCCTTTAGTAGATGCCTTAAAAGCAGCTTCTCTTACTTGAGAAGGGCCTCCTTGTCTCATTTCAAAAGCAGTCAGAGTACCATGTAATTGAACAATAGTAAGAGTTTGCAAATCTTGCCTTTCTTCAATAGTTGAAACTTTAGAGTCAAATTTTGAAGTCAATGATCTTAAGACCTTTTCCACCAGAGTAGTATCAGTTATGGTTTCACCCAAATTTCTCATTCGATTTACAATATCATCCAGACGAAGAAAGAAACTGGCAACACACTCATCACTATGCATCTTCAAATTTTCATATTCAATTCTAAGAGTTTGGAGTTTTGCACTTTTTACCTTTGTGTCTCCTTCATAGCTTAGAATGATTTTGTCCCATATGTCCTTTGCCAAATGTAGCTGCATCACTTTAGCAAATTCTGATTCAGACATGCTTCCCAATAAGACATTCATTGCTTTGGCATTGATTTCATACTTCTTTCTTTCAGCTGCATCAGTAGGAATACTTGCCGGGTATTGATAACCTTCTTCCACGATTGCCCATATATCTGCACCAAGACTTTGCAGATATGCTTTTGTACGTACCTTCCAGAATATCAGATTGCTTCCATTGAATAGAGGTGGCTTTATAGACATTACTCCTTCTTGACTTCCCATTGCGACAGATCTCCTTTAAGCGATCAAGCTTCTGCACAAGGACCCGCTCTGATACCAATTGTTGGGAAAAATACTGAGAGGGGGGGGGGGGGTGAATCAGTATTTACTGCATATTCAAACTTTTTACTTTTTCATTCCTTAAAAACCATACGCTACTTTACTTCAGTAAACCAGCGTATATACGCGGATCCCATTTATGAAACTAGCGTATACACAGAGATTTAGATATGTCATTAAATCTTCACTTAAATCATTCCATCATGTATTCTTCAGATATTCAATAAGCAGTAAACAGGTGCAGTAAGAAGAGAATAAGCCATCACACAAAGCATCACACATGAACACCAGGATTTTTAGGTGGAAACCCAAATCGGGAGAAAACCACCGCTGCAGTTGCTCGGCCTTCAATATTTTATTATAGAGAAAACATCTTACAACAATGTGCTGGCGCAGACTTGACCAGCACGCAGGCACCCACCTGCGCTCGCTTACGAGCCTCTCCTGGAAGGGAGCTCCAACCCCCTGACTCGTTTACCAGCCTCTCCTGGAAGGGAGCTACGACCCCCTGATCTCGTTTACCAGCCTCACCTGGAAGGGAGCTACAACCCCATGACTGAAGGCTACAACCCTCAGCACCACCTTGGACCACGTTTCATCAATTTTCACACTGGATCCAACAACTTCAATAGAACACCACTTGCAGGCCACATTTCATCATATTTTCATACTGGACCCTTTCCATACTTTTAAGCACAACCATACATCATCCATGAGATACATGTCAACACGAGATCGGATAACATAAACACGGCGAAACAGTCCCGAGGATATTTCATACCCCTTGCTTCAGCAAACCCTAGTTTGCATACGCGCTTTCCCTTCACTGATGTCGCGTATATACGCGCTTCCGTCCACACAAACCAGCGTATACCTCAGTGTATATTTTGTTGCGCATACGCGCTTTCTCTTCGCTGAAGCTGCGTATATACGCGCTTCCTCCGCGTCGAAGTAGCGTATAGATCTTCAATTATTCCAGAGCAGCATACTTCTTCAGATCAGATATTCAATTCAGATTTACCCTTTCACTTCAGATAGATGTTCGCCTAGATGTTCGCCTCATCACAGATCTAGGCCTTCCATAAGCAGATCTAGTAAATACAAGTGCATTTCAGATCTAGATCCCCTTCTTCATCATTGGTGCATCATACACTCATATTTATCTTCAAGTGTAACCCTTTCCATTCAGATCTACTTCAGAGAGAAGTATTCATTCAAGCTCAGACATCTTGCACCCACACTCATCATTTGCACAATGAATTTCTTCTCCTTATATAGGTTTATCCTTTTCAATACCATGAGCCCCTTTTTCAATACCATGGACCAAAACAATACCATAAGCCCAAAACTACCTGGACGGGGTCAATTAGGCGGATCATTACCCAATACTATGGGTCAATACCATGGTGGTTACCCTTGGATTTTGCACTTTTTGAGCGCTTTAGCCCATACGCGACTTGTAACGTTCCTTTCCGCGTGCATACGCGACTTCCCCTAGGCAAATCCGCGTATACCAAGAGACATGCTCTTTTTCATCATTCTCTGAGTACATTCTGAAATCCTTTCTTCATTGCCTACTGTAAATACTGTAGATACATCAGATTTCCTTCATCAAGGACATATTCTATCAAACACAACTTCATCAAGTAAGGTTTCCTTTCAAGTACAACACTCAACATCATATCATCAACAATCATCATATCACTTCAGATTTACATCATTTAACAAGTCCATCAAGTCAAGCATAACTTCATCAGGTGGAGTGCCATCAAGGACAATACATGTCAACAGTCGCACGTCTTCATCTTCATTCGGTGGGTTGCCATCAAGGACAACACTCTGCATCATATTTCCAACATTGTTATACCACCATTAGGTGAGAGGTAACCACTTGACCCATTGTGTTTGTTTAGCAGATACAAAACAACGAAGATATCCTTCCAAACATTTATTTACTATCTCGGTTTGACCATCAGATTGAGGATGATAAGATGAGCTATGAGCTAATTGAGTACCCAAACAAGAAAATAACTCCGTCCAAAAATTTCCAGTAAAAATGGGATCTCTGTCGCCCACAATAACCCTTGGGCTTCCATGTAGCTTTTGAATTCTGTCCATAAATGTAGTAGCAACTGTACTTGCTTTAAATGGATGAGATAATGCACAAAAGTGTGCATACTTGTTAAGTCTATCAACTACCACCATGATGACATTCTTTCCTTCGGACTTAGGTAAACCTGTGATAAAATCCATTGAAATCTCCTCCCAACGTTGACTTGGAATGGATAAAGGTTGTAGAAGTCTCGGGGTCTTAATTGTCTCCACTTTATTCTGCTGGAAAACCAAACATTTCGCCACAAACTTTTGAATATCAGATTTAAGGCCATCCCAAAAAAATTCTTTCTTCACCCTGTGGTAAGTTTTTAAAAATCCTGAGTATCCTCCTAAAGGAGAAGTGTGCAATTCCAAAAGAATCTTTTGTTTTAGTTGGGAATTCTTACAAAGATATAAGCGATCTTTGTACCATAAGGAATCATTTTTCCAACTAAATGTATCAGATGTACTAGGATCTTGCTGCAACTTTTGAATGAGTGTCCATACATCTTTGTCCTTCTTCCGTTCCTCTCTTGCTTCGGTTATCCAATCTGGTTGGATAATAGAAATGGCACAAAGCAATGCTTCCACCTCTTCATTCTTTCTTGAGAGTGCATCTGCAACAACATTAAGCTTTCATTTTTTGTAGATTATTTCAAAGTCATAACTCAACATCTTTGTGACCCATTTTTGTTGCTCTTCTGAAGATAGTCTTTGTTCCAAAAATTGTTTAATACTATCATGATCAGTTTTTACCTTGAAGTGTCTTCCCATTAGGTAAGTTCTCCATTTCTTTAGTGCATGAAGTATTGCTAACATTTCCTTCTCATAAATAGGTTTCTGTAAATACTTTCCTTTGATTGGACAACTTTCAAAAGCAATGGTTCTTCCTTCCTACATTAAAACAACACCAATTCCATTTCCTGAGGCATCACATTCCACAATAAAGGTTTTTGTGAAGTCTGGCGTAGCTAAGACCGGTGCTAGGCACATTGCCTCTTTAAGATGTTCAAACGCCTTAGTTGCTTCAGGAGTCCATGAAAATGCATCTTTCTTCAATAATGTTGTTAGAGGTGCTGCTATTCTCCCATAATTCTTAACAAACTTGTGATAATACCATGTTAACCCGAGAAATCCTCGCAACTGCTTTATGGTTGTGGGGACTTTCCATTCCTTAATGGCTTTAATTTTGTTAGGGTCTACTTTAACACCCTCGTGAGATACAATATGACCCGGATATTCCACCTCTTGTACTCCAAAGAAACATTTGGATGTTTTTGCATATAATTGTTTCTCCTGCAATAGTTTGAGCACCCTGTCAACATGTTCAACATGATCCTTCCAAGACCTGTTGTAGATTAGTATATCATCAAAAAATACTAGCACAAATTTTCTAAGGAAGGGTTTGAAATGGAATTCATCAACCCTTGAAATGTAGAAGGTGCATTGGTAAGGCCAAAAGGCATGACCAAAAATTCATAATGACCCTCATGAGTTCGAAATGTTGTTTTTGGAATATCTTGAGTCTTCATTCTAATTTGATGATATCCTGAATGAAGATCCAACTTGGTAAAATAAATTGCTCCATGTAATTCATCCAATAATTCATCAATCACAGGAATGGGAAATTTATCTTTAATGGTGAGATTATTGAGCTCCCTATAATCCGGACACATTTGCCATGATCCATCCTTCTTGTGTACCAATACTACGGGAGCAGAGAAAGAACTTTGACTAGGTTGAATTATGCCCGCCTCTAACATTTCTGCAATCATACGTTCAATTTCGCTCTTTTGGAAATAAGGATATCTATAAGGCCTGATGTTTGGAGGAACACTTCCTGGAATCAAATGAATAGCATGATCATGATCACGAATAGGTGGGAGTCCTTTGGAAGTTTCAAACACCTTGGAATGATTGTCCAAGACTTGTTGGAGATCTGCAGAAATAGATGATTTTGATGTTGGAACTTCTAGTGAGCATAATTGTGCAACTACCCCTTGTTGTTCTTTCATTAGAAGCTTTGTCTTGACATTAGAGCTTATTATCTTTCCCGGCTTCCCCGCAATACCCCGTAATTCGACTTCCTTTCCTTCTGAAAAAAATTTCAAGAAAAGTTCTTGAAAATTAAAAGCTATTGTCCCCAAAGATTGTAGCCATTGTACTCCTAGTACAACATCATCACCTCCCATAGGAATGGAAAGCATTGGACTAGTCAATACATATTCCCCCATGGTTAGCTTGATATTATGGCATTTTCCAGAGCAATTTATAGTTCCTCCATTCGCAACTATCACTTGACATTTTGGTGCTGGGTATAGGAAACAATTTAATTCCTTGGCTACCTTATAATGAATAAAATTATGGGTGCTACCTGAATCAATCAACACTATTTACTTTTTCTTCTTGATATGTCCTTTTATCTTGAGATTTTGAGGAGTGGTAATTCCTGCCAGTGCATTACACGATATGGTCGGATTCATTTCTTCCTCTTCTGGAGTTGGTTCCTGGTGTATATCCTCTTCTTGTTCATTTTCTTCTTCCTCTTCACAATCTATGTAAAATAATTTCTTCTCAGCACACTTATGACCTTTAGTGTATTTGCTATCACAATTGTAGCAAAGCCCTTTTGCTCTTTTTTCTTCCAATTTTTGTGGTGTCAACCTTGTAGGTCGTGGAAATCTAGGCATAGCAATACTTCCTTCTTTATAGAATTGAGTGGTAGGCTTCCTTGTTGCCATTATTTTACATTCAAATTTTCTTGCCAACCTGAATGCCTTCTCCAACGAATCGGGTTCCAAAATGCGAACTTCATGTTGGATGTTATCCTTTAAAGTGCCTATGAAGAGATCAATCTTGTGTTCCTTTGGAATATCAGTTACCCTTATATTCAATTTTTGGAAGTCCTCAATGTGCTGCCCCACTAAACCCTTTTGTTTGAGATTTATCAATTGGCTAAAGAAGGTGTTGCTCTTTGTATCCTCATAATGTGCTATAATTTCCTCCGTAAAAATTGACCAAGTGACAATTTTTTACGGGAGCAAAGCCATCGATACCATACAAATGTATTTTGTTCTAAATGTAAAGTTGCAATGCGTACCTTTTGTGTGTTTTGCACGTTATCGAGATCAAAATATTGCTGCATCTGTAGTATCCATCTTACAAGATCCTTTCCATCAAACTTCCTCATATCCATTTTTGGAATATGGTGGTTCTTCCCGCCAACATTAGAGTTTATGAAATCACGATTAACATTTATTTTGTTCTTATCATGAGGTTCTTCTACTATCTTTTCACCATTAGAAAAAATTTCTTGTATCAACTTTGTCAAACCTTCTATGTCTGCTTTTAGATCATTCTTCATGTTTTCCATGTTTTCTTTCATGTCATCCATCTTAGCTTCCATGCCATTCATCTTAGCTTCCACGCCAGCTTCCATGCCATCCATCTTAGCTTCCACGCCAGCTTCCATGCCATCCATCTTAGCTTCCACGAATTTCTTCAAACCGTCCATCTTCGCTTCCATGCCTTTCTTCAAAACTTCCATTTCATTTTTTGTTACTCTTTGCGAGAGTGAAATTTGTTGCACTTGCTCTTGTAATTTTGATAGATCATGTTGCAATTCTTCATCTTCATGAGTCATAGTAGAGCCTTCTGAAGGCTTAATGGGTGTTGAATTATTTTTACGGGGCATTTTTAGAACCCAATACTGATATCTATTCTACAATATGCCCTTGGAATAAATTCAAATTGATTCTTCAAAAAAAAAAAAATACACACCTTTTTCTTGCTTTTGAGGAGCTCGATATTGAAATTGGATTATCTATGTGATTGCGGCTCTTCAATATTTGAAATTCAGTACTAAAGTATCCCTATGAATCCTCTTTTAAATGCCACAGGTATGACCTGATTTGGATTCTCCAAAACAAATTTATGTCCAATCTCCCACAATGACCTAATTATGGACTGGTTCAATAGAGAGAACTTGTACGACTTTCCATGTGTCACTGTTTCATCCTTCACCTCTGAAATTGATAGCCAAGAAATTGAATTCCATGTACTTGCGACCAATTTTTACGGCACTCCAATCCGATGCTCAGAGAGAGAGTTATTGAATTTTTCCCACGATCACCTCTTTTTGATGAAATTTGGGAGCCTGAAAAAGCACTATCTTCCACAGATCATATCTCCAAAAATATTGTGAACCAAGATTTGAAATTTTGTGATGAGTTGCCTCAGGATTTTAGCTTTGTACCCTAAAAATTTCAGATTCTGAACCTTCGTAAAAAAAAGTTATATCGAAAATTTCACGATGACCTGTTTAGGAGCCTGAAAAAAGACCTAATTTCCACAGATTATATCTCCTAAAATATTGCGAAACAAACTTTGAAATTTTTAGACAATCTTCCTCCGGATTTCAGCTTCGCACCATAAAAATTTCAGCTTATGAAACTTCGTATAAAAAAAGTTATAGCGAAAATTCCACGATGACCTGTTTTGAGCAGCGAAACCCTAGAATCCAAAGCTCTGATACCAAATGTTGTGTAACCAGCTCCAAAAATAGAAGAAAAGAGATATAAATGCCTTAGAAATAATCCACTTCAAGGGGGAAACCTCCAATACATTACATAAATGAAAAATTCTTGGATGATACAATTTACAAAACCTCCTTTTTATATATAGGAGTCCATGTGGCCATAATGTAATCCTAGTGGGCCACAATATAATCCTAGCCAACCTAACAATAATAATTTAAGGGCACAATAATAACAAAATTAGGGTTACAAGGGTACAATAATAACAATAAGGGGGTTACACTAATAACAATAAGGGACTATACTAGTAATATAGGGACCTAACAGTTAGTGCAGGAATTAAAACATTATATAATAATGTTGGTTTATGTTTAACCAAAGTTACATATTTGTATGGAATATGATGTGGCCTGTTGACCTTTGGGTTTAAGTTATAAAACTGAGTATATGCCGAGACTTATATAATGCTTTGGTTGGAATATTCAAATATTAATTCAACATATTATAAGAGGAGTTTGATTATGGTTTAACCATAGGTTTGAAGATGAAAAGAGAGAAAGCTTCCAGTTATGTATTTGGCTGTATGGCTATATAACTCACAGTGAAATGATTTATAAAAGAAATTTTGCAATGAACAGAGATTGCCCAGATTGGAGAGATTGAGGACCCTTTTTGGATGATTAATCAGAAATGCAATTTTATATGCATGAGACTTTGATAGTTATTTTGGGGCTAAACTTGTAAAGAAGTTGTATATGCAGCAGATACACAATTGCAGTGAACAATAGAGGTATGAAGAACAGTTATATGATAGTAGCAGAAAAGACAAAACCAGCAAGCCAAGGGCAGGAAAAATGGCTGAGTGAAATTGATGTATGTAACTGAAATTGTGAATGTAAATGTTTTAATTGATTTTATATTGTTTTTGATGCAAAGGCAAGTCTCTGGTAGGTGTTGGTGTCCCGTGTTTTGATAGTTTGGAAAATCAAAAGACAAGGCAACATCAGAACCAATCTTTAGAGTTACAGGATCTAGTCCTCATGTTCTCAGAGATGGATCTCTCAAAATTTTGTTTGCAAAGGTTTATCTTGTGTGCTTTGAGTATTGATTCTATACTAGTTATTAAGTGCAGGTGTTTATTTGTTTGTTTTTTTGGTTGGAATGATACAACAGAACATGAAAGGCCTAGGAAAGATATATAGGACAGAGAAATATCTGGTTCATTGGGCAACGGAGTCAAGAAAAGGTCATAACAAACTCATCAATGGATATGGGATATCAGAGGGAAAATCTAACTTGGCCACAGGATCCTTTTTTTTTTGGAATGAGATGAACATTAATGATTTGGAAAGAGAGGTTTAATTATCAACAAAGGGAATTTGAAAGCATAATTTGAACAATAAAGAGCTCTTTGATAGACAGGGCTAACCATAAATTCTACAAATCACACCTTTAAGCAAATAATGATTTCAAAACAACTTTTAAAATAAAATCTTAGATTCGGGGAACACGTTATTTCCTCAAATATTTATTTTAAAGGACTTAGAAACATAAAATATTTACTGATAATTACAGTCATAGAAGAGGGAACACCTAAAAACATCTATGATCATAATTATAACGACCTTTAAGCCAACTTTTTAAGTGAGGACAAAGGGCAAGATCAAAACAGACCTCTTTGATTCACTGTAAGCAAAGAACTTCAAAGGGAGACTTCAATAACAGTTTTTAAGTGGCAACAGACAAGCAGGGAGAACCATAAATCATGCTGAAACCAACTGTTCGAACTATTAAGGAAATAAACAATCATGAAGATTAAAGAGAGAGATTAAAGACTCTAAAATACTTCAGCAGAAGAAAACATGAAACAGTGAAGGATGAACAGGCCTAAGGTGCTTCCAAGAGTCATTTCTTAGCCTAAAAATTTCAACCTACTGTAGTAAGAAATTATGGAACGTAATGAAAATAGGAGAAAACATAAAACAGTTCAGAATACTTCACCAACAGCCAAGCTCATGGATCCAATGATAGAGCCTTCTCAGGAACAAGCATGCAACAACATCATCAAGGTTTCCAAGACTTCAGTTTATTATTCAAGTTCAACGGACTATGTATTTATTTCAGAGAGTTTCAGTATTACAACTTGTGATAAAAAAATAACCAACAACTTCTCATATTCTACAGAAGTATTTATAGAAGAATGAGGAGGTGGAATGGGATAAATATCTTCTAAGTTGAATTAATACAGTTCGCTGTCTATCGACCTTTGAGGGGCTCGATGGAGAACATTATGATATTTCTCCTGTATTAATTGGTTACATTAACTATTTGAGCTTGCTTGGAAAGAAACTGTTGACTTTAAGGCTCTGCGTTATCCTTAACATAACTTCTGTTAACAGTTTATAATAAATTCCTTTGGTGGAAATAACTGTTCGGCCGCATTGATGCAAATTCTCTTGGTCAGGCAATAAATCGACCTCCTTTTGATTGCTTTGAGGCTGTAGGTGGCTTTGTGGTAGCTGGGGGATTCAATTTTACGCTGATGTGGCAGCGTAGGCTGTTTGCTCTAAAACACCTGTAGTATATTTGAATTTTGTGTTTTAGTCTTTAATTAAGCCTAATATCTGTCTTCTGGTCTTCAAACTTCCTTTAATCGTGAATCAGATCTTTGATTCAATCAAATTAATGTCTTAAACCTCCCAAATGTGTTAATAGTCTTTAAAAAAAATTCCACTCTGGTTTTGTGCTGTCGGTTTGATACTCTTTAATTATCTTTCTCTTCACTGTGTCTTGATGATGTGCAGATCCGCAAAGGTCTCTTATGGTATCAGTGCTTCATGATGCGCCGACGGATCGTGGTATCGAAAACTTTTAAATGGATCCCTTTAATAAACAAAGCCTGAAAGATCGTCATCCTTTTGCTTTGATTTTCCTTTTAAAACATTCAAAATCCATTAGATCCTGCAAAAAACACACAAAAATTACAAAATCCTGCATTTATTTGGTAAACTGCTTCAGAGGGTGTCGGGAGAGAGCGTGGCCATTGGATGGCTTCATCCAACGGTGGAGATCTGTGTAGAAGAGGAAAAAAAGGAGAACAGAGGGATATATAAGTCGGACCCGTCGATCTTCAAAGATCGACGGTTGGGAGCGATCCTGGTCGTATAATGAAAAAATGACGGAAATACAAAGAAAACAGGTTAAAAAACATTAGGTGGAGAAAAATGAAAAAAAGGCGAATGGGTTTCAGAAATAATTTGGACCGTCGGATGAATGCAGATAGATGGCCCAAATCTAATCAGGGAATCGCAATCGGGGGTGGCGAGCGACCGCACCGATCGAAAGTTGCGATGCGATTAATTGCAGACCGTCGATTTGCAGATCAGATCGACGGCAGGTGAAACATCGGAGAAAATCACAATCAGCAGTCGGGAGTGAGGCAATGTGATTGCGCAATTGGAGAAAGTTCCGATGCGATTGGGCGATCGGGCCATCGCAATCAGTGGTGGTAAACACTTAAACCGCACCAAGGAAAATTTCCAATGCGATTTGGCGATCGGTTGCGGGCCTGGTTTTATATAGACCTTCGATAGGCCCCGGGCTCATGTATATAGGGGCTAATCGGGGTCGGGCCTTTGGGCCTGGGCTTTTCAATCTACCCATTGAAATTCCCCGATGCGATTGAGCGCTTCGAGACTTCGAGACTTGGTCCCGGGGAAAGTCATATGAAACAAAAAGGCAAGGGGGGGGGAGTTTAATATATATAGGCCCTAATCGCATCAGAAAATTTTGATGCGGCCTTTTCAATCTACCTATTGTAATTCCCCGATGCGATTGCGCGATCGTTCCTTTTAATCTACCCATTGATATTTAACACTTGATTTAGCTTTTTAAATCAAAACTTTGGAAAAATGGGTTTTTGGGTTTTTACAAAGGAAAAAGGTGATCAGGAAAGGATTATTTACAAGGTTTTAAGCACAAAAGGCGGGCCCATGGGTTATATGAAAAGATAATGAGATCGGGGGTTCTAAATCCAAAGGCTAATCGCATCGGAGTTTCGGAACATGGCAAAAGACTTGCGCTCGTTGATTTATTTCCGATGCGATAAGCGCTGATGAGACTAGTGCCTGGTTTTTATGGAAAGGGCACATGTGGGGAAGCGGTTATGGGGCTTAGCCAAAGGGGCTAAAGCCTGTAGTAAAAAAACATGAAATTTTTAATATTTTTCAATGTTTTTAAAGGGATTCGAGGGTTTTGGTAAGGCTAAAAAGTGGTTTTTAAACCTTAAAAAGTGGGTTTTCATGAATGGAAGAAGGAAAATCATGAAAAAATAGAGGATTTTTATGGAAGAAAGAGGTAAAAAGTGAAGTTTAGTTTTGTGGTGGAAGGAGGAAAAGGGTCTTTGCAGCAGTGTTTTGACTTATGAAAATAGCAGAATTTTCAGAGTACGAAATGGAAAAAATAGTAAATTTTAAGATTAATGACCAGATGTATTTATGAGACTTCAAGAGGTAACACTTTTTGCAATAAAATCTGTTTCTTGAAGGCTCCAAAATCATTTAGCCACCATTTGGTATGAAATTTTTTTATCGGTGGCTAACAGTGGCTCCACTTGGGGATGATGCCTTCTTGAAGGCATCAAGAATTTCAGACTTACATTCTCTGAGATGCTGATCAGTTGCCTCATCCACTGGGCTGCCTTTCTTTGATTGAATGATCTTCTTTTGCTCTGGAAATGCTAACAACCATGGAAAACAATGGATATTTCATCAACAAGCTTTCTACCTACCCAATCCTACTGATCTAACATTTTTTCTTCCTTAGAGTGCACTTGGATTGGAAAACTCTCTTTCAACATTTTATTCTTTTGAAAGCAAAAAATCTAATCTATTTCTACTACTTATTTCTTCATGAACTCAGATTAAACAGTTGAGCCCATATGCTTCTCTACCTAATCTACTAATATGTTAGGATTAAACAGTCTAACAGATTTTTATTCTCTAATTTCTAAAGAAGAAATTAAAAAGCATACAAGTTAGGATTGAACAGTCTAACTTGATGTTGATCTATGGCATAAAAACAAGCTGCACATAGATTATTATTTGCAGAAAATTAAAACAAAATGATGAAGGGTTAAGATCTGAAAATTCAAAGCACTTCCTTCATCTTTTTACAGCTCTATTTTGACTTTATTTGAGTTGTTTCTCCTTTAACATCTGGTTCAGATTTTAAGCTAATTAGAACCAGATTTTATCCTTTTTTGACTCAGAAAACAAAACAGATTTGAGTCATTCTCTTTTTGAAATGTTAGGTTTAGATTTTGAGTATGTTTGAACCTTTGATTTCTATCCTAATCTATATACTGATAAGCCAAGATTAAACAATTTTGCAAATCAAATTCACTATCCTATCAGGGGAAAATTTAAAGGCTAATTAGTCAAGATTAGATAGTTTGACTAACTAGAAGTGTGTTTTTCAGTAGTGGAATTTAAGCTTGCACACTTTCAAAATTTATTTCTCTCTTTTTTTGGTATGGGGCCATACCTTTATTGTTTTTACAATCTGCCCTCTTTTCATTCTTTCTTTGTTTTTGTATTTTTGTTCCTCTATATTCTTCAAAGCAGAAAACAACAACTAACTACATGCTCAGAACTGAGCTTTATTGACATTCCTATCTAACCTATTCTAAACATGGAGTAAATACATTTATCATATGATACAAAAATGCCAATGCAGCCAGCTGAGTAATGTCAAGAAGAAGTAGAAACTCTAGCTGCTTGTCAGAGGTATCCATAGAACATATTGAAGATTAACCTTCAATATCAAGGCTATCACAGAAGGTGATAGCTCTTCGTGTCTCTGGCTCTTGAAAAGGGTCACTGTTTGATAATTTGAGCCAGTTGGGATTTCCACACACTTTTCCATAGGGTCAACAAAGAAAAGATGAAGATTCTCTTCTTCTTGGTCCTCCATGTCTGGTGGATTGTCTGCTTCCAAGGCTTCAGATTTGAGGAGTATATCTTCATAAAGTTTCTTGGAAGATTCATCATTCTTGACAGAAAAGGAAAAAGATTCTTCTTGAGAAGATGGTATATCCTCAGTAGGATAGTCTTCTATTTGTTTCCCTCCCTCTTCCTCATCATCTGAACTGGAGGACTCATCATATTTGGCAGTGTTGTCCTCTTGTAGCCCTGGTAAGCTCTGGTTTAGTGGACTGTACTCTATGAGGAGGTCATTATATTCTTGAGCAGGGGTATGTTCAATTTCTTCCTCTTCTTCAAGAGAAGGCTCCTTGATTTCAGCCTACTCAAAAATTCCTTTGTTTCTTTCCTCCTCATCCTTTGAGCCGAAAGTTTGCTGAGTCCCAATCATATGGAAATTATTACTGATGATCTGAAAAGAAGCAGCTGAAAGACCAAATGATTCTTCACTCACTTCTAGGCTTTGAAAATTTTCATCATCAGTATCATAAATAGTCTGTACTGGCTCATTAATTCTTTGAAGGAACTGATATTCCTCCCATAAATCTGCTAATGATAATCCTGAAAAATTAATCTTTGTTTGGGAAGCATCATGACTAGATGGATCAAAGTTAGGAGAATCACAAATATAATTAATACTACCAATCAAACATACTGGGTTATCAACATGTCCTTCTTCATTCTGATCTACAAAATAACTTTCTAAATCTGTACAACAAAGTTCTCTATGTAAATGGGCAAGAGTGTTTGTTTTGCAGAAAGTTTCAGAGGTTGACTGTTTATAAATAGTCTGATCTATCTCTTTCTCTGCCAAAGGGGAGGATGTTTCTATGTTCCTTTGAACAAGAGTACAACAGTTCTTTGTCTTTTGTGAAGACTGATTTTGAGGCTAGATGTCTTCTTGAACCTTAGTTATAAGGGATGATGAATCAATATTTGAGTTTTCAGGGATATTTTGAGGAATTTCCATTATTCTTGGATCATCTCTTCCTCAACCGATTCATCTATGTTCTTAAAATTTTTCAATAGGAGATTAAACTCATGAATGGATGTTAAAAGATCTTCACGAAGCATCTCTTCCAAAGCTTCCTCATGATCTATAATGTATTGGGTGATGTTTTGTGATGGATCATAATATATTGCACCCAATGATAATGATGTAGTGTTTTCTTTATAGTTCTCATAGAACACATATTCAAGGTCTCTTAAAGAAAACAAACTACTAGATCTTAAGCATTCATATCAATCCCTAGATTTTCCTTCTAATGTTAACATGAACATTTTCATTAGGCAGTCTTCATGCCATTCAACTTTCAACCTCCATATATGTATGTGAAATTTGATAAGATGTAATAAAGGGTCATCAAACTTTTCACCTTGAAAAACAAGCAGGTTGTCATCCCAATTCACCTGGGGCATCTTATGTGGAAACCCAGGGATATGATCTCTACTCATTGGGGCATATCTTCGTTGTATTCTTGGAATCATGTTTGTAAATCAAGAAAGAGGTCACTGTGTCTGGTCAATCAGTTCAGGGTCTTCTACCAGTGGAGTCATTTGGTCTGCTGGGAGTTTCAGAGTGTGGAGTTTCCAGGTGGAAGATTTTTACTTCTTAGGGAGGTAAAAAGTTTTAATGGTTCCACCACCATGTGTTTCTTGTAGAGCTGCAATATTTTCAGGAATTGAATTAGCTCTCAAGTGTGATCTGAAAACAGTTGATAATTTTATCTTAGGAGACTTCCTACGGATACCTTCTGGGTTATCAACTACTTCAGGTAGATCAGGGTGAGGATGGGCTCTAGTGTGAATCTTCCTAGGAGCCACTATGATGTGTTTTTCTGACCCAAATAAACAAGACAAGTTTAACCAAATATGACAATCTTTAAGAGGCTAACTGATCTTTTTAGAAGAAAGAAACCTTAATATTAAAGTCTTCTAACCAAATTTGCATGATGTTTATAAAGACTTGGGATCTTCCTAGTGGAGTCTTAAGGTCTGTTTTTAGGATTGTGGAGTTGCCAGGTGGAAATTTTTAGCTCTTTTGGATGTAAAAGGTTTTGATGGTCCACCACCAGGTTTATTATGAAGCCAAACTGAAATGTTTTCTTGGTTTTTTCTGAGTTATTTTGGTCTTATAGGTTAAGAGAGTGTTCTAAGTCTGATTTCGCACTTAGCTAAGGTGTTCAAACAAACAGAGTTGCTCTTATGGCTTGGTAACTGGTTCCTTCAAGGTTTGATAAGGTTTAACGGGAATCCTAAGGGTTACTTACTTTGTCACTGATTCAATTAAGTCTTATCATGATTACCATTTGTTAAGTAGTGCCTGAAGAAGGTTACTTATGTTATACTGGGCCTAAAAAATTTGAAGAAGGTTTTTTAAACCACTATATTCTCAGTAGGTCCCACCGTGATCGCCATTATGTTGGTGTCTCGTGTTTTGATAGTTTGGCAAATCAAAAGACAAGGCAACATCAGAGCCAATCTTTAGAGTTACAGGATCTAGTCCTCTTGTTCTCAAAGAGGGATCTCTCAAATGTTTGTTTGCAAAAGTTTATCTTGTGTGCTTTGAGTATTGATTTTAGACTAGTTATTAAGTGCAGGTGTTTATTTGTTTGATTGTTTGGTTGGAATGATACAGCAGAACATGAAGGGCCTAGGAAAGATATATAAGACAGCAAAATATTTGTTTCATTGGGCAATGGAGTCAAGAAAAGGTCATAACAAACTCATCAATGGATATGGGATATCAAAGGGAAAATCTAACTTGGCCACAGGATCCTTTTGTTTTTGGAATGAGATGAACATTAATGAGTTGGAAAGAGAGGTTTAATTCTCAACAAAGGGAATTTGAAAGCATAATTTGAACAATAAAGAGCTCTTTGATAGACAGGGCTAACCATAAATTCTACAAATCACACCTTTAAGCAAATAATGATTTCAAAACAACTTTTAAAATGAAATCTAAGATTCGGGGAACACCCTATTTCCTCAAAGATTTATTTTAAAGGACTTAGAAACATAAAATATTTACTGATAATTATAGTCATAGAAGAGGGAACACCTAAAAACATATATGATCATAATTATAATGACCTTTAAGCCAACTGTTTAAGTGAGGACAAAGGGCAAGATCAAAACATACCTCTTTGATTCACTATAAGCAAAGAAATTCAAAGGGAGACTTCAATAACAATTTTTAAGTGGCAGCAGACAAGCAGGGAGAACCATAAATCATGCTGAAACCAATTGTTCGAACTATTAAGGAAATAAACAAGCATGAAGATTAAAGAGAGAGATTAAAGACTCTAAAATACTTCAGCAGAAGAAAACATGAAACAGTGAAGGATGAACAGGCCTAAGGTGCTTCCAAGAGTAATTTCTTAGCCTAAAACTTTCAACTTACTGTAGTAAGAAATTATGGAACATAATGAAAATAGGGGAAAACATAAAACAGTTCAGAATACTTCACCAACAGCCAAGCTCATGGATCCAATGATAGAGCATTCTCAGGAACAAGCATGCAACAACATCATCAAGGTTTCCAAGACTTCAGTTTCTTCTTCAACTTCAACGGACTATGTATTTATTTTAGAGAGTTTCAGTATTACAACTTGTGATCAAACAACAACCAACAACTTCTCATATTCTACAGAAGTATTTATAGAAGAATGAGGAGGTGGAATGGGATAAATATCTTCTAAGTTGAATTAATACAGTTTGCTGTCTCTCGGCCTTTGAGGGGCTCGATGGAGAACATTTTGATATTTCTCCTATATTAATTGGTTACATTAAATATTTTAGCTTGCTTGGAAAGAAACTGTTGACTTTAAGGCTCTGCGTTATCCTTAACATAACTTATGTTGACAATTTATAATAAATTCCTTTGGTGGAAATAACTGTTCGGCCACATTGATGCAAATTCTCTTGGTCAGGCAATAACTCGGCCCCCTTTTGATTGCTTTGAGGCTGTAGGTGGCTTTGTGGTAGATGGGGGATTCAATTTTCCCCTGATGTGGTAGCGTAGGTTGTTTGATCTAAAACACCAATAGTATGTTTGAATTCTGTGTTTTAGTCTTTAATTGAGCGTAATCTCTGTCTTCTGGTCTTCAAACTTCCTTTAATCGTGAATCAGATCTTTGATTCAATCAAATTAATGTCTTAAACCTCCTAACTATGTTAACAGTCTTTAAACAATTTTCCACTCTGGTTTTGTGCTGTCGGTCTGATACTCTTTAATTATCTTTCTCTTCACGGTGTCTTGTTAATGTGCAGATTCGCGAAGGTCTCTTATGGTATCAGTGCTTCATGATGTGCCGACGGATTGTGGTATCGAAACAATTTAAATGGATCCATTTAATAAACAAAGCCTGAAATATCGTCATCCTTTGGCTTTGATTTTCCTTTTAAAACATTCTAAATCCATTAGATCCTGCAAAAAACACACAAAAATTACAAAATCCTGCGTTTATTTGGTAAACTGCTTCAGAGGGCGTCGGGAGAGAGCGTGGCCGTTGGATGGTTTCATCCAACGGTGGAGATCTGCATAGAAGAGGAAAAAAATGAGAACGAAGGGATATATAAGTCGGACCCGTTGATCTGCAGAGATCGACGGTTGGGAGCGATCCTGGTCGTATAATGAAAAAATGACGGAAATACAAAGAAAACAGGTTAAAAAACATTAGGCGGAGAAAAATGAAAAAAATGTGAATGGGTTTGGGAAATAATTTGGACCCTCGGATGAATGCAGATAGATGGCCCAGATCTAATCGGGGAATCGCAATCGGCGGATCACAATCGGGGGTGGCGAGCAACCGCACTGATCGAAAGTTGCGATGCGATTAATTGCAGACCGTCGATCTACAGATCAGATCGACGGCGAGTGAAACATCGGGGAAAATCACAATCAGCAGTCGGGAGTGTGGCGATGTGATTGCGCAATCGGAGAAAGTTACGATGCGATTGGGCGATCGGGCCATCGCAATCGGCGGTGGTAAACACTTAAACCGCACCAAGGAAAAGTTCTGATGCGATTTGGCGATCGGTTGCGTGCCTGGTTTTATATAGACCTCCGATAGGCCCCGGGCTCATGTATATAGGGGCTAATCGGGGTCGGGCCTTCGGGCCTGGGATTTTCAATCTACCCATTGAAATTCCCCGATGCGATTGAGCGCTTCGGGACTTCGACACTTGGTCCCAGGGAAAGTCATATGAAACAAAAAGGCAAGGGGGGGGGAGTTTAATATATATAGGCCCTAATCGCATCGGAAAATTTTGATGCGGCCTTTTCAATCTACCCATTGTAATTCCCCGACGCGATTGCACAATCAGTCCTTTTAATCTACCCATTGATATTTAACACGTGATTTAGCTTTTTAAATCAAAACTTTGGAAAAATGGATTTTTGGGTTTTTACAAAGGAAAAAGGTGATTGGGAAAGGATTATTTACAAGGTTTTAAGCATGGAAGGCGGGCCCACGGGTTATATGAAAAGATAATGAGATCTGGGGTTCTAAATCCAAAGGCTAATCGCATCGGAGTTTCGGAACATGGCAAAGACTTGCGCTCGTTGATTTATTTCTGATGCGATAAGCGCTGATGAGACTAGCGCCTGGTTTTTATGGCAAGGGCACATGTGGGGAAGTGGTTAGGGGGCTTAGCCAAAGGGGCTAAAGCCTATAATAAAAAAACATGAAATTTTTATGATTTTTCAATGTTTTTAAAGGGATTCGAGGGTTTCAGTAAGGCTAAAAAGTGGGTTTTAAACCTTACAAAGTGGGATTTCTTGAATGGAAGAAGGAAACTCATGAAAAAATAGAGGATTTTTATGGAAGAAAGAGGTAAAAAGTGAAGGTTAGTTTTGTGGTGGAAGGAGGAAAAGGGTCTTTGCATCAGTGTTTTGACTTATGAAAATAGAAAAATTTTCAGAGTACAAAATGGAAACAATAGTAAAGTTTAAGATTAATGACCAGATGTCTTTATGAGACTTCAAGAGGTAACACTTTTTGCAATAAAATCTATTTCTTGAAGGCTCCAAAATCATTTAGCCACCATTTGGTATGACAAAATTTTATCGCTGGCTAACGGTAGGAAAACAAAACTCCACTGTAAAACTGAAATTTGTATAAATTGCTATATTCCTTTGAATGAGCTAGACAAAGAAATGAGAAGGAAAAATTCAAAGAGTCATGGTTGTTCACTCCAAATTCTCTGTACAATACAAACAGTCAAAAGGTGAACTCTATAAATGATATCTCATAAATATGCATAGAGAGGTTAGAGAATGGAGAATTGAGAAAGAGAGGGTAAGAAGAAGGAGGAGAAGATAGAGAAGCTGTGAAGATCTAGAAATGATATGAGGCAGATATGAAATTTGGAGGATAGCAGTGAATAAGGTACAGAACAGAGCTGATATCCAGGTAAATCAGCATGTGTTTTTCTTTGAAAGAAGTGAGGAAGTTGGTTCTTACATATCAAGTTGTAGCTTGATAGATGTCAGTTGTAGCTGACTGAGGTAGGAGCCTCCTGTAGGTTGTAGCCTGCAGAAAATAGATGGGAGTTGGTGCTTCCATATCAAGTTGTAGCTTGATTGATGTCAGTTGTAGCTGGCTGAGGTAGGAGCCTCCTATAGGTTGTAGCCTGCAGAAAATAGATGGGAGTTGTAGCTTCCTTGTAAGTTGTAGCTTGCTGAATTGAGGTAGGAGCCTCCTGTAGGTTGGAGCCTACAAAAAATCAGTGGTGAGAGGGAGTTGGAGCTTGCCTTTGCATCACAACAATAATAAGATGTGGCTTTCTCCCTTATGGGTTTCCACTTATATCTGTTGTCTATGTGCATGAGGGGGGGTAAAATGTAAAATGTAAAATAAAATAAAATAAAATAAAATAAAACCCATGAATGTGTTAAACTAATTCACCCCCCCCCCCCCTCTCAGTTTAACTAAGGGTTCAACAATTCGTTGATTGCCTTCCTTCCTTAACACCAACGACATACCCTATCTCACACTTATTGTTACAAACCTTGATCTAAATCCTTGGTGATATAATGAGGCTACAATCCTCTTATTTTTATGGATTGTCTCCCTCCTCTAATCCGACATGTCAATCTGAGTGTGAGACGACTTCATCAAGGGAGGATCTTCAACATATTCTAGGCCAAATTCTTGGAGCATAGTGACAAGGGTTTTGGGTATATATTTAAATCAATAAATTCTCCTTTTACAAGTGTAACATTACTTTATATACATGAATCTAAATTATATTATGACAAGATGAAAAATCCTAAACAAATCAAGAAGAATTCTTTGACCTATACTAAAAACTCCTTGCTCATGAAACCCATGAGACAAGAATTACAAAATATATTTTATTATATTTGTCTCTTCATTACATAAATTCATAATTATAAGACTGGACCTAGTTACACTTTTCAACACTCCCTCTTAATTATGGAGGTATTCATAATGGTACATGGTCACTCTCAATATGAAGAATATCATAAGAATAATTCAATTGGTAATACATCTGTTATAGCATCATATTAACCAACAATATCATAGTGCAATTCATTGATTTACAACTCCATCTCTCCACGATACCATGAGCTACAATTTTGGAGAGACAAATGATTATAAACACCATCATCACTCTCTCCAAGGAGCATACTCCACCCAAGTTTTCACTGAGTATGAACTTTTGGACTATTCTTATTGTTGGATTCTCATTCATAAAATAATATATGTCCTGGGCCAAGTCTAATCTTTCTTGAATGCCCTAATACATCCCCAAAAGAGTATCAAATTCTAGATGATTACCCAATCCCGTATTTTGTCTTCCAGGTGAAGACCAAAATGATGTTTCTATCTCTCCCTCTCAATTAGGGAGGACATATTACACAAAGGAATGTACTCATTCCTATACAAGGAACATACCTAAGCTCCCTCTTGGCTTAGGAATTACTGATTTTCTTCCAAGTAAGAAAATTATTACCAGGCTTCCTTCTAATTAGGTACCTGCAGTAGCAATGATGAAAACATCTACTTGTTCATGAAGAAATCCTATCTTAAATGTCATGAATTTCTTTGTTGTTGAGGAGTATTTATATTTGTGATCTCTTCATATGGCACAGATCATGCATCACTTTCATCCACGAGTCATGTCTTTATTATGTCAAAAAAGTGATCCATTAATATTATCATCTGGTCTAACTTCATGTCACGTTTCTTTTCTTCAAACTTTATTTCTTCCACGGATCTTTCATCTTGCCATACAGTTATCAACATGTGGAAGACATATACTTCTCTTTGGCAGCCCTGCATGAGCTCATTATAGAATTTAATTATAAACATGAATAACTAAATAAAATATTACCTTAGTGACGATCTTTCAACATGAAATCATTTTTGTAGGCATCAACATCCTTTGGATATATTGACACATCTCAAAAATATATGTATTTTCAAGGGTCTCCATCCTTTCCGGACTTCTTATCAGAGTCTATATATCTTCCCAAGAGATTTTCCAGTCAAGTCTCCTTGGCTTCCTTGGATGTTGACTGCCTCTAACCATGGTTTTATTTCTCACGTTCTCTTCCTTTCTTTCTCCACACAATTTTATTTAATTCCCAAGAGCTTAAATATGCAGTTCCTTGATAGTGTAAAACCACCTTATATTCTATATGAGGACATTTTATGTTGATTTCATCTAGTGTGGATCATGCATTTTGGCAACCTGTGCATAAGAGGAAATTCTATTTTCCTTTGATCATACTTATAAAGATAGAAGTATACTACCTGCAACCATATGAAATGATTTCATAGCATCCAGTGTAAGCATATATATACATGTACCTTCCTTTTTATTTTGAGTAATCCTGTAGCATTTTTCCTTAGAACGAAAAAGTTTCATTCTCTGGACCTGCTTCATCAATAGTTCATCACATCTTAATCCTAGAATTCTACAAGTTAGAATTCTCGATGAAACCTTTTGATTTCTTTCTAATTAGTGAATCTAAATAGGATCCCATTAGAAAATGTTAGCACCTATTTCCATATTGATTGTTGAATGATGACCCCTTATATTTATGAATACCTTATATAAATGTTGTTTTCAGTGAGGTTCCCAGGAGCCACTATTTCCATAGCATGGTTGTCACATCAATGTGCTACAGACGTCCTCCTATGACGAGTGCTCCTTCTTCAATGCTTCCATCATGATTCCAATTCTAAAGCGATGTATCTATCTAATATACAATGCTTCCTAACATACTATTTTACAACCGACGGATACCTCTTAAATAGGAAGATGATGTCAATCATAATAGAGATATTTCACTTCTTATTTCTTAGGTTTCTTTGAGTCTGGTTCTTCCATTTATCCAGTGACATGGGTTTCTTCCCTTTTCCTCTTATACTTATTATATTTGGTACAATACACTTATAGTGCCCAAGTTCATTATATCCATGGCATCATATCTTATCCATGTTTATTATTTTCTTCTGAGGACCATATTCGGGTCCTATAATAATAGGATTCATAATTTTGAATTGACTAAGTTTTAGCCTTGCAATATGTACATACTTTGCTTTCTGCAAATTGTTTTCCTATATTAAAAAATTTAAAGAGGGTAAGTCCTAAAAGAAAAATCAAAGGACTAAAAGAAAAATATAAAAAGAATATAAATTATGAACCCCACCAAAAAGAGATAAAAATAGATCATGAAAGTGATGAAAATTCAAATTCCACTACTTTTTACTTTACTTTGCAAAATAAGATTGTGTGCAGCTTGTAAAAAATTCCACAATCCATGAAGGTCAAACTGCTTTATTTTGATCTTTCATGTTTTAAATTTCATGTTGATAGATAGAGAATAAAGATCTAGCCAAACTATTTAATCTTGGAAGATCAGTAGTTAGGCAGAGAATAATAATGAGCTCAACAGTTTAATCTGAGGCATTGGAAGTCATAACGATAGAATTAGATAGTTCGCTTATCAAAGAAAAATTAAAGGAGTTTGCAAACTCAAATGCACCCATATAAATAAAGAAAAATGTTAGGGTAGATGATGGGTAGGCAGAAGCAATTTTCACAAGGAATGGATAGCAGAAAATGGTCATTTCATATTACTAATTTCCTTCTAAACTCATTTCCCTTGTAAAAATACACTTCCCCCTTCATATTAACCTTTCCCTTTACTACATTCATTTTTTCCTACAAAAGGCCCTTTTCCTTAGTTAAAAATCATATTTACCTTTGGAAAAGTAAAAATCCCTTTACTAACTTCCCTTTTTTATTAAAAATACCCCCAAAACCCCCTTATCCTAAGTCTAAATGGCTAAATTTATATATCCAACCCTGCTATGAAAATTCATTCCCGATATCAGTTTTACATTAAAAACTTAGTGTTTTTTACATTCCCACACTTAACTCATTCCCTCACATATTAACATTCCACTGTATATTATGAACCCCATTATGTATTAAATCCCACTATATAACATACATTACGTATTAACTCCCACTATATATATATACATATATATCCCAACTCCTATGGTTTATGTTAATTACTGGGTCCCACTTATAGCTTCGCTTATATAAACCTTTTCCCATATACATATTAAATCCTTTACATATCCCATCGCATGATGTTATTCCCTGGGCCCGCCTATCACATCCCTAACCGTTCTTCCTATTCACCCATCCGTCAGATCGTTATTCCCCAGATCCAATGGCCAATATCCTTTATCGCATTCCTGAATGCCCAACTTTTAACATCATGCAGAGCTTTCAAAATAAGTTGTTTTCGCAGCCCCGCTTCATGCTACGTGGTCGTTTCTCATTGTATCACATCCCTTCAAAAAATACCATTTACCAGCTTTGGCCGATGTGAAAACCACCATACTCCCACCAGGCTATTTTTCGCCCGTTACAATGATACCGCCCCTCTATTTGAATTTAACCCCGCGCTTAAATTTTAACCACTGATTGGTTAAAAAAACATAAGACTTCCCTTTTAGTCTTTTCACCTTTTCTATTCAAGATTTGTGCAAAGAGAACTATTGCCGACCTATTCCAGAGCTAAAGAATCATTTATGACCTTGTTTCAAGCCATTTTACTCCATAATTCAACAATCCTTGCTGCTAAAGCCGATACAAACCAATTTGAAGCATCATAAAGATTATTGAAGCCTCAGAAAGCCTGCGTTGTCTCCAGAGAACCTTTCTGCAAATAGAAAAGCCTTCATTCTCCAGGTATTCCTAAAAAACCAAGGCTTGTACTTAATCTAAATAAAGTAACAAGTTAATTGAACCAATTTGAAAGCCTTTGCAGACCATAGAAAGCCAGTATTGCCTCCAAACCCTTCTGCAGACTGTAATAATATTTCACAGCTTTCCTAAAGGTCCTGAGTCTATTTCCTGAATCAGAGAGTAATTAATTGATAAAATAAAAAATATAATGGCTTCTCAAGGCATTTTAACAGTTAATCCCCTGCAACCTCCAGTTGTGGATGAAGAACACACTCCCTTAGCATGTAGAGACTTTAAAATTAGCGACCCTATCATTGAGTTTAACCTACTTTTGGCTCCACTGCTGGAGCCATGATAAATCAACTGACCAAGCCAATGGTGTTTTCCTTTGGGAGTCAAATTTTCCCAAGTATATTGTCCCATAGACCTTCTAGTGTCCATAGGTCATCAGAATCTATTAAACTGGTTAGTTGCCTGATCAAAGAGCCATTATAACCCCTGGTAAAGAGATTTTATTCACTATCATAGCTGAATCAATAAAACAGATGCTGCAAATTCAACCTAGGCCTGGTGAAACCCCTCTGTCTATTAAGACTCTTACTTGGTTATATTTGAATCTGGACCTCACCAAGAGGTTCCAGATATTCCAAAAATTCATTCCTCATTAGTAGAAACTCCCAAGACTAATCCTCCTTACACATCTACAATATTCTCTGAGAGAACCAGGCATATTATTACCATGCTGTCTTTTATTCTGGGTTATTTCACTGATGAGCATGTTGATGCTTCAGTCCTAGGTTTTCTGTCTATTTTATCCCCTGGTCAGCCTCCTTCTTCTATATTAAATTTTGCCCAGTACTTCTTTGATACAATCCATGAACAACTGGTTAAAATTTCTGAATAAGGTGTCTTCAAGTATTCATTTGTTCTGTTCCACATGTTTCTATACTTTCAAACTGAAAGATTTGCTATCAACCTTGAGAAATTGGATGTTGAAGGTAACCCTCAGTCAGTAATCTTTTTGACTTCATTAATCAAGAAAGATTCAATGGAGTTCTCATTTAAAGACTTCATTAACTCATTCATTTATCCAACTGTCAACATGCTGACCAACAACATTCAACCAAGAGTTAGTGATGATATAATAAAGGTCTTACAGTTATCAGAACACAGTAAGACAGGATATTGGTATCTTTACCAAAACCACACAGAGATTAGAGTTTATGGTTGTCAGTTAACCCCGTATAAAATGCCAAAATAGCTCCCAATGAGGTTATTTTCACTTGAGTATATCAGGCAGAGTCTTAACTCTGATGAAGTTAATTTTAATCAGCCAAAAGGAAAACACAGTTTAAGATCAAAAAGCAAATTAGGCCCTTGACCTGCAATAACAGGACGGCTAGACAACAGGTAGAAAATTATCTTTAGGAATTTAAGTTCAGTCAAAGCTTCAAATGGAATTATGATCCTTTAGGAGTTATAAGCAAGTTAAGAATCAAGTTTAAACTAACTCCTTTTTTACATGAGCCTAAGCTAGACATAGATAAGTACTCTAATCAATCTGAATGGTTGGAGAACACTTTGAAAGAGGTGGAGAAGGAAGGTGATACTAGTTCCATATTGCAGACTCCATCCCCACAAGACAGAAACTCTAAAAGGCTAAGAGAAGAAGGATCATACTCACCTTAGACTACCACTGAAGCAAAATTCAAACCGATGTACTGGAAGAAGCCCAAATTAAATCATGTAACTGAGCAAGTGGAAACTATTGAGATCATTGATACATATATAGTGGTAAAAGACAATGCTCCTCCAACAGTTTCAGAGGAAACTCACTAGCCTTCAACATCTAACACTCAAATTATTTAGAAGTAGCATAGTGTTGAAGTGTCTTCATCCAGTAAACCAATAGAAAAAGAGCAGGATATTATGCAGAAGTACAAGGAAATCAAGCTCAGAAATGAGGCATTAAAGGCAGATACTTATGCCCAATACTGGAAACAAACACCAAGTGACCCAAGTAGGTTACTTTCAGCATTTGACTACAAGACTAGGAAGATGCAGATGACCTTCCTACAGCCCATAGTGAAACATCCTAAGTCATCCACATATTATAAAAAGACATCATATCAATTTCACGCCAAAGATCTTCATCCTATAGACCAAATATAATTTCACAAGAAAGCTGGTGAAATGTTGTATTCTACCATGAAAAACAAAGCCATGAGTGTATGGAAGCTGCAAAATAGTCTTGAAAACATTAGAGGTCAGCTAAAACTAGAAAAATCATCCTCACAGGCTAAATATAACAGAATTAAATCACTAGAAGATTTAGTCATTGAAGTAGGATATGATCCAAATAATGTCAAATTTGTAGAAGAACTCATAAAGAAAAAGAATGCAAACATTGCTGCATTAAAGAAACAACTCAAATTTCGTCCTACTAAACATCCACAAGCCAAATAAGTATTATAGGATGCAAGCCAAAAATATGAGATGATGAACCTCATTCTTCAATTAACTTCTCAATTGAAAGAAATGGAAAATGAGATGGATAAGTTAGTGCAGGAGAAAAAGGCCAGATCTTAAGAAATACTTGTCATTGTTATTCCTACAGTCACTACAGTTATTCCTTCTACTTTAGTAGATTCATCAGGCCCATCAGTTCCAGTAGCTACAACACTTCCTATTAGATCAACAACAGAGTCATCTACAACAACAGCATAGCCTAATGATGAAGCAGGTAAACTAGTTAAAGAAATGCAAGAAATGTCCATCTAGACTAATGAAATGAATAGAATTAAAGAACAGTTAAAAAGTCTAGAGGATGAGAAGAAACTAGTACAAATCACGCACAAGAATGAAATATAGAAGATGAATAGATTGAATGAGAAATTTCAGAGAAATTAGAGAAATAAGTGACATTGAAAAAACCACTTTCCCAAGCCAAGCAGTAGCTATGGGCCAATATCATTGAATCTGTCAATGATATTTGGCCATCCATTCAGGTTATATATGAACAAAAAGATCTAATCAAAGCAACAAGTGAAGCCATTTAGAAAATCAAGGAAGAACTTGGTAAGAAGCTAGAAGAAGCCGATGAAATCATTAAGTTTCTTAATTCCAAGAATACATAGGAATTGGAATAAATTGGCATTAGTGATAGAACTGAAACAATTCTTGAAGCTAGAAAGGTGATTTCTAAAAGGAACTTAAAGGTACAACTGGAAGAGAAATGTCAGAACATGGATTTTTCCATAACCAGATTCATGATGAAATTTGATATTCTGAGGCAGAAAGGTCTGCGAAATTCTCTGGTTATCAGTGAAAGGTTGATGAAAAAAGAAGATTATTATAAGAAAATCAGAGAAGTGGCAAAGGAACAAGCCAACAATCCAGCTATTCAAGGAATTCCAACAGGAAAAGTACTCTATAAGAGTTTTGAGAACCTCTTTTACCTACAACATGAGGTAAAATATTTATTCATTAATGAGCCTACTATTGCAAAGTATACAGAGGCTAATGAGATATTCAAAATAATGGTAAAAATCAAGTTACTAGATGCAGAATATTGGGAAAAGTTGACTGATTTACTTTGAAAGTGAAAGGTAAAACAGTAAAAGAGCAGTCAAAGGTAAAAAAGATCAACCAGGTTAATGTAAAACACAACAGTTAAAGAGTATCTATTAAAGTTAAAGTGTATCAGATGAAATTCAGATGGTTAAAGTCAATACAGAGATGAAAAAGAAGAGTGAAATAGAGCCAACGTAAAGGACACTCAACTGCCTAAAAGACAACCTTAGTTGAGCAACAGCAAAAGAGACAAATCAGCAAAATATCAAACAACAAACAACGAAATCAATAAAAGCAGGGACAGCTTGCATTAGTTAGATAGTTGTCTCTATCCTCTTGCATGAAGATATTTTGTATTCCTTGAATAACTCCTAAGTCAATTTAGGATATTTTGTATTGCATTTTTGTATAAATACTTCACAATTCTAAGTTTTGTGTGTGGATTATGGATTTCTAAACATTTCTATATATGTACTGATCTAAACCAAAGGGTTCTTTATACCATTTTCAAGTCAGCACACTGGATTGAGAAATAAAGGAATTATATTACAAGATTCATGTGTTGGGCCACTTCAGTGAAGTACTTTCAATTTTTCTTTGTTATTATCTGAAGTTTTCACATACTTGCATGTTTTCTAAATCTAAATGTATAACAGGAATATTATTTCATAACTTGTTTAAAAACACTCTATCTTTAATTTTTATGTCATTTATATGTTTTCTTCTGATATCTAGATTAGGGAATTCTTAATTTCTCCCTTTTTTCGATTGACCTCTTTCATTTCCCTCATTATCCGGATATGAGAATCCTTAATTGCTCTCTCATCCCTATTGAAATCATTTCATCATCCAACCTAAAGATCTAAAATAGCTCAGCTATCTTGCCCTGTGAACACTTCCCTTTAGAACCTTGATTATGTTATGTTGCTTGACACATTGACTCCATTAGCCTAATGTAAAACATACCTTCATCTATCCATCTGAACCAATTATTCCACCACCAAACCAAACCCAAAATCAAAACCAAATCAATCTTACATAACTAGCCTAAAATCAACTAAAAATAACAAAGTTAAATCATAAATAGAGAGCCCTCTTTGAGCATTAGGAAGGCTAGATCCTAAGCTTAAAAGTAGGTTTGTGGTTACCTCTAATATTCATTAAAACAAAATAATAACAACCCTGAGAATTATTGGAGTGATAACATACTGGCAACTATACTTGGGAATCAGTCCCGAGTGTTTAATTTAAACCTTAAAGGAAATACTTTTACTCATATTTTCACCCTGAGGTTGTTTTAAGGGTTATGAAGAATTTTTTCATTAAAAACTAAAATTCTGGATTCCAGAAGAACCTACTATACCAGGTCTCATCCTGATCTAGAAACTGTTGTAATAGTAGATAATCCTAACAAAATTTTAAAGAAAAACAAAAAATTAGAAAGTATAGGTATTAAAATTCCATTAATCAAAGCAAATTCCCTCCCTAAACAATTATCAAGTATACAAGACATTGAATTTGATTTAGCTTTTGAGCAATCTTTTTTTTAGAAATAAATCAGAAATTTCCATCTATGATAGTGTAATAGATCCTGATTTCATTTCATTTATTGAAACTAAGAAGGAAACTGTTTCACTTGATTCAGATCAACAAGCTCTAGAACCTTATGATAAACTTGATTCTTTGACTGCAACTTTGATTAAGGAAATTGATGAAGCAAATCTTCAACATTCAGTTGAATTGACTGCTTTATCTTCTTATACCCCTAAGCCTTCTACCATTCATTTAGAGTCTGTAAATTCATCTTTATTTAGTACCACCTCATCTATTATATCCACTACACTTCATTCCACATAATCCTTCATCCCTAAGCTTCCTCTTCAACCTAGAGTTTTATTTCCATCTCCTAACACTTCAAGTTCATCTTCTAGCACTGTTGCTACATTTTCAAGTACTTTAGCATCATTTCTAGGTACATCTTCTAGTATCCCAAACTCATCTGCAAGTACTTCAACCTCATCACCAAGCACCACAAATTTACCTCCTATCCAAGCTATAATCTTAGCCATGGCAGCCAGATATGCCCCATTGGTCCTACCAGCTCAATTACATGCTATGCCCCAAGATTACCAAAGAAAAATCCCTCAATTTGATGGAACTAGTCAATTCACTGCACAACAACATGTTAACAAAATGAATGATTACTTTGAATTGCATGAAATTGATGAAGTTGATGTTCAAATGAGACTGTTTTCCCAAACATTAGCTGGAGAAGTAAAGAAATGGTTTAAAGCTTTACCTGCCAATCATATTGTTGATTTTGAAGCTTTCCATAGATTGTTTATCAATATATGGGAGAAAAAGAAGAATCCCTTACAAATTTTGTCTGAATATGAACACATTAAAAGAGCTCCTAATGAATCAGTTCAGGACTATTGTACTAGATTCAACAGTATCTATATTTCTATTCCAGCAAACATCAAACCCCCACCAGATATAGATTTAACCAAATTCGCTAATTCTTTTGATATGGATATGTCATACCAATTGAGAGAAAGAAACCTAGAAACACTAGAACAAATGCAAAGCAATGCAGTTAGTGTAGAAGAAAATTTGTTAGTTAAGAGAGCCATAATGAGAAATGAAAGAAGAGTAAAAATAAAGGATGAACCATCTACAACAGATAGTAAAATAGATAGTTTAGCAAAAGATGTGGAAAAAATGATGGATAGATTAGAAAATATGGAAAGGAAACCACAGTGGGATAATCAACAACAAGGTCCTCAAGTAAGAAATCCCAATTTTAGAAAAAAATACCAACACTGGTAAATCTAGAGAATCAACACCTGATCAAAAAATAAGACCACCTTTCTTAGAGAACTATGTTGAAAGTTCTCACGAAAATGAAGAAGATGAAGACACTCATATTAACTTAATGGGAATCAATGATGATAATAATATTTTTCTTACACAAGAAGAATATAAATTGTACATGCTTCCATAGTTACAGTTAAAATCTAGAGAGTATTTTGATTATAAGCAAGGTTATGAATTTGCCATTAATGAAGTTCACAAGAAATATAACCTTAGGAGTAAGAAAAGTGTAGAAGCCCCTACTAAGAAAACTTCCCAAACTTAGAACAAGAAAATTCTACAACCAAAGTACTACAAATTATCCCTAGGGAAACCCAACAAAACTCTAGTTCAAATTAGAAAATTTCCAGTTCTAATCAGAAAATTTCTAGTCCAAAAATTGTAGACATTACAAATAGTATTGTTCAAACATCAGTTGATCTTCAAAAATCTGTTGCTGCTAAAACAACAGTCCCTGCTAAAATAACACCTTCTTCTAAAACTTTAGCTGATCCTAAAACTTCTACTGCTGATAAAATATCAACTGATCCTAAAAAATTGCTAAACAAAAAAGCTACTAAAACTTCAAACGCTGCCAAAACTATCACTGCTACTCAAACTATTCAACAAAAGAAGATTGAAAACAAAAAAAAAGTGGAAACACAAATAGAAAAATCAACTGTAGAAAAAGAAGAGAAAAACACTAAAACTGCAGTTAGTAAAGAGGAAATCATTCAGTTAGGAAAAATACAAGCACCATTTAACATCCAAACTGAAAATACCAATTCCTTTAATAGAGTTGGTAAAACATGATTTATACAAATCACAGATCACTAAAACATTTAACATTAGTGAAGGAGAAGACTTTGTTAATCTAAATGATGATCAACCAGAACTATTTTTTGGCCCTAAGGTGAATGGAAAACATCAAGAAGGTGGTGTTCCTCCTTTGTACATTATCTTGAGTATAAATGATCAAATTTTACACAATGCTATGCTAGATTTAGGAGCCTCACACAACTTAATGCCAAAAGATATTATGGAAAATTTGAATCTTGATATCACTAGACTGTACAAATATATTTTCTCTTTTGATTCTCGCAAAGTGAATTTCTTGGCCTAATAAATTTTTTTTTTGTCACTTTAGTCCAATACCCACGAAAAATTATAGTCATGGATATTGTAGTAGCTGATATCCCTCCAAATTATGGAATGCTATTATCTCACTCATGGGGAGAAAAACTGCAGGGATCTCTACAATTAGAGATATCTTATGCCACCATGTCAGTGTTTGGTCAACCCAAAAAGATTTACAGAGAGACTTTAATGAAGTACATGGTCAGTATTACAGAACAACCACAGAACTATCCCATTTATTCTATACACTCTGATATGGATTCTTTCATTTTATGTAATTATGATTCTGGCATAGATAAAAACACAGCTTTAAAACAGAAACATAAGGAAGTGGACAGTGATAATATATTTCATGAATCAATGTGGCACTTAGACTTTGATGGTTCAGTAAACAAATTAGGAGTAGGAGCAGGAGTTTGGATTCATAACATGGAAAAAAATCATTCAGAAGGTCATGCCTTTAGATTAAACTTTAAATGTACAAACAACACGGAAGAGTATGAAGCTTTAATCTTAGGACCGCAGATTGTTAGAAATCTAGAAGGAAAAATAGTTTCTATCATGGGAGACTCTGACTTAATCATAAAACAAATCAGAGGAGAATATTATGTGTATAATCCTAGACTAAACCAATACAGAGAAACAATTTTAGATCTGATTAAAGAGTTGCTTGAAATTGACTTTGTTGTAATTCCTAGAAATAGAACATGTAGGTACACAGTCTGGCTACTTTTTCTAGCACCTGCAATATGCCTTTTCAGCCAAATCACCAATATACAACAGAGATAAGACACAGGCCTACTATACGAGATAACTTGAAATGTTGGCAAATTTTTACACAGGATACTCAAATCTACAACTTTATGAATGCTGAGGGAGAATTCCATAATTGTAACATAGATACAGATTGTACATTAGATGAAACTATAGGTAGTGAGATAGATGTAAATAATTTAGATTTAACTGAACCTACTAAATTAACTAAAGTAGAAATAGATAAGTTAGAAAATGTAGAAATAGAAGAAAAAATGATGATTCTGAGATTTTAAACCTTAAGAATAAATTTTTACTTAAGGGATTAGCCCCATTAGAAGATATTTTTTATTCAAATGATGTCGCAAGAAAACCAAAAATGGAACCATTAAGATCAGACATAGAATAATGTAATATAGGAACATAACAAAAGCCTAAGCTTATCAAAATTTCCTAAGCATTACCTCAAGATGAAAAACTAAAATACATAGCTTCGTTTAAGGAATTTCAAGATGTGTTTACATGGAGCTATGAAGACCTTAAATCTTATGACACCAGCGTCATACAACACAAAATACCTATCAAAGAAAATCAGAAACCATTTAAACATAATCTTAGGAGAATCAATCCAGTTCTTATGCCTTTAATTGAAAAAGAGGTAAAAAAGATGTATGAAGCACATATCATTTCACCTATTAGATATTCTGATTAGGTTTCAAACTTAGTTCCCACTAGGAAGAAAACAGGGGAAATCAGACTTTGTGTTGATTTCTGGAACTTAAACAAAGTGTCCCTAAAAGATAATTATCCTCTCCCCAAAATGGACCATATTTTACAAAGAGTGGTAGGATCATCCAGGATTTCATTGCTTGATGGATTATCTAGGTCTAATCAAATCTTAGTTCAACCATAAGACCAACCAATGTCAACATTTACTACTCCTTAGGGTACTTTTATGTATTTTAAAATTCCTATTGGATCAATGAATGCAGGAGCTACATTCCAGAGAGCTATGGACATAGCTTTTGCCAAAGAAATTCATGATTTTCTTGTCATTTATCTAGATGATATAATAGTATTCTCAAAATCAGACAATGAACATATATTATAGATTGGAGGTTTCCGTGGTGTAGATTTTGAGATGCAACACTCAGAATATCCACAGTCTCATTTTTATTAAATGAGCATCTAGATCATTTGAGATAAGTGTTTATTAAATGCAGAAAATTTGGTATTTCTTTGAATCCCAAAAAGACTCTCTTTGGACTTGAAGAAGTAAACTATTAGGACACATAATCTCAAAAGAGGGAATTAGGATAGATCCAGCTAGAATAGAGGCCATTTTGAACATAAGTCATCCTAGAAATATCAAGGAATTGCAGGCTTTCTTAGGTAAAATCAATTTCCTCAGAAGATTCATTTCAAATTTAGAAGAATTAATTATAGAACTGAATAACATGTTAAATAAATATTCAACACTTAAATGGAAAGTAGATTCCAAACAATCCTTTGAATCAATCAAACAAGACCTTACAAGAACACTAGTCCTAATACGTCCTGATTTCAAAAAATATTTTATTATTTTTTCTTTTGCTTCAGAACATACCATTGCAGCAGTTGTTGGCAATATGATGCAGAGTGTTGTCCTTGATGGAAACCCACTTAATAAAGATGATGGCAACCTACTTGATGAAAGTTGTACTTGATGGAAACTGACTTGATATACTAATTAATGATGTAAATCTGATGTGTCTACAGAGCAGCTCAGATGCAATGATGAAAGGAATTCCAGGATGTGCTAGACCAATGATGAAAAGTGTGTCTCAAGGCATACGCGGGTTTGTCTAGTAGAAGTAGCGTATGCACGCGGGAAAGTACGTGCCAAGTCGCGTATGCTCAATTGCGCTATAAAAGTGTAAAACCAGGGGTTACTACCATGGTATTGACCCATTGTATTGAGCGCTGGGTTGTCTATTTGATCCCGTCCAAGAATACCATCGGAAATGGTGTGGTTTTGGCTCATGGTATTGATAAAGGGTAAACCTATATAAGGAGAAGAAAATCATTGTGCAAAGGGTGTGCATGTGTTTGGGCTTTAATGAATACTTCACTCTGAAGTATATCTGCATGGTTGAACTCTGCTCTTAATTGATAAATCTGAATCTATGATGCATCTATGAACATGATGAAGTTTCAAGATCTCTAGATCTAGAAATGGTGAATCTCTTGGATGATCTGAAAAGAACTGATGAAGACCTGGCGCAAAATCTGTTGAAGTAATTGAAGAAATCTGGGTAAGTTCATAGATCTGGTCTGTTCTGCAAAGATTATCTTTTATAGATCTATACGCAGGTTCATTTCATAAAAAGCGCGTGTATACGCGGATCTGTTTAAACAAAGGCACGTATGGGCAGTTAGAGTTGTTCTGAAAAATGCACAGATGTATACGCGAATTCATTTCATGAAAAGCGTGTGTATACGCGGATCTGTTTAAACAAAGGCGCGTATGGTATCTGAACTTATATTTGCTAAAGGTTGAATGTGATTCTGGATATTTATTCTGTAGTCTGGGTTATCTCTGATATTCTGGTTACAGTGGTTTCACTGTTCTATTTGAAGCATTGGGCAAAGTATGTTTATAGATAAGTGAAGGGTTGTGTTAGAGCTGTTTGATCCAGTATGAAAATTGATGAAATGTGGTCTGCAGTGGATCTGAGGGTTGAAACCTTCAGTATGTATGTAGAAGCTTTCTGTCAGTAGAAGTTGGTGCTTATATCAGGGGGTAGTAGCTCCCTTCCAGGAGAGGCTGGTAAACGAGAAGCAGGGGGTTGTAGCTCCCTTCCAGAAGAGGCTGGTAAATGAGAGAAGGTTGTAACCTTCTACAGGTGGGTGCCTGCGTGCTGGTATGAGTATGCACAAGTACATGTTGTAAGAATTTTTCTTAATAATAGAGATTGAAGACTGAGACGACGGCAGCGGTGGTTTTCCCCTGAATTGGGTTTCCACCTAAAAATCCTGGTGTTCATGTGTGTTGCTTATGTGCGATGATTATTCTGTTCTTTCTACATCTGTTTACTATTTTCTAAAACATCTGATGAATGAGTAATGCAATGATCTAAGTCAAGAACTAAATGCATAATTAGATCACTGGATATACACGAGTTCTGTAAAGAAAATCCGCGTATATACGCTAGTTGGATGAAGGAAAGTAGCGTATGGGTTTTTAAGAAAGAAATAAAAAATTTCTATTGTCTGCACTAAATACTGATTCACCCCCCCTCTCAGTATTTTTCCCAACAATTGGTATCAGAGCAGGTCCTTCTGAAAAAGCTTAGCTGCTAGAAGGAAGATCAAGCAAGATGAGCAATCAAGATGGAACAACATCTATCAAGCCTCCGCTCTTTAACAGAAGAAATTTAATCTTCTGGAAAATAAGGATGAGATCCTATCTTCAGTATATGGGAGCAGATATATGGGCCATTGTTGAACAAGGATATCAATATCCAGCCGTAGTACCAACAGATCCGACGGAAAAGAAGAATTATGAAACAAATGCAAAGGCGGTCAATGCACTATTGGGAAGTTTAACTGAATCAGAATTTGTCAAGGTTATGCAGCTAAATACAACAAAGGCAATATGGGACAAAATCATCCTAAGTTATGAAGGTGATGCAAAGGTAAAAAGTGCAAAACTCCAAACTCTCAGAATTGAATATGAAAACTTGAGAATGCATAATGATGAGAGTATTTCTAGTTTCTTTTTACGTCTTGATGATATTGTCAATTGTATGAGAAACCTGGGAGAAACAATAGCAGAATCTACTTTGGTTGAGAAAATCTTAAGATCACTAACAACAAAATTTGAATCAAAAGTCTCTGCTCTTGAAGAAAAACAGGATCTTCAAACTCTTACTGTGGTGCAACTTCATGGCATACTGACTGCATATGAAATGAGGAGAGGAGGACCATCTAAAGTCAAAGAAGATGTTTTTAAAGCTTCTACAAAAGGGAAAGAAGTTCAAAAAGCAGAAGGATCTGGATATATCTCAGAAGAAGATGAGGTAAATTTTGTAAAGAAACTTCAACTTGGCACAGGACGGTTCAGAGGTAAGCTTCCTTTCAAATGTTTTGATTGTGGAAGAGTTGGTCATTATGGTGCTAAGTGTCCTTATAAAGAAACATTTGCAAAAGGGAAGGAACTAGCAAGAAGGAATAAGCACCGGTCTAGCAAAAGTTACTACACTCATGAAGACAGTGATGGGTTCTCTGATAGTGAGGAAGAATGTGAACAAAATCTTAGACTTCTCATGGCATTTGAATCTAAAGATGAAAAGGATACTTTTGTGGATGCTCTAGAGGACAATGATTTCCTTGAAGAAAAAAATCAACTCAAAATACGCTTAGAAGAATGTAAAATTATCTTAGAAGAAAAGAAAATAACCATAGAGACTCTGGAAAAGCAGGTTGAAGAAGCAGAGAAACACATTGAGAAATTAGAATGTGAAGTGGTAAGTCAAAGAAAAGAATCTGAGAAAGTAAAGGCTCTGAATCTTAGATTTGCTAAAGGATCAGAAACCTTAGATGAGATTATCAAGGTACAACGTTCTCCTCTTATAAAGACAGGTCTTGGATATACCAGAGAATCCTCTCAGGATTCAGCACCAAATTATCTAAAAGCAGCTACAGTTGGTTTGCTACATTCAGCCACTCAGCAAGGGAATAAAGAATCTTTACAGGTAAAGCATGATCATCATAATTCAAGGAACACTAACAGGGATGTCTTTCAAAGAAGCTACAACCAACAGGTAAATTCAAATAGAATATTTCATGATCGCAAAAATTTCTACTTCAATGGACAATGTTTCTCATGTCACAATTTTGGTCATAAAGCATTTCAATGTGTTGCCTATAAAACCATCATGACAAGAGAAGCAAGAAAGAAAAGGATGGATATCGAACCAAAGAAGAACACCTATAACAACTTTTCTCCTCTTCAAAATGAAGTTGAATGTACTTATTGCAATAACTTTGGCCATTTAGAATCTGAATGCAGGAGCAAAGACCAGCCAAAACAGTATTTTCCTTCAAGTTCCAAAGTATGGAAAAAGAAGGAATTACAGGTTGAAAATTGTGGGATAGCGTTATTTGCAGAAGGTGAAGAAAATCAATGGTACATTGATAGTGGATGCTCAAGACACATGACATGTGACAAAAGAAAACTTCTTGCATATAATGCTCTAGAAAAAGAAAAGAAAGTTACATTTGGAAATTATACTCCTGCTATAATTAAAGGAAAAGGGTCCGTGTTTCTAAAATAAAAGGTGAAGGCTAATGATGTCATTTATGTGGATGGATTAAGGCATAACCTGTTATGTGTAAGTCAAATGTGTGATCAAGGAACTGAAGTTGTCTTTAGTTCAAAAGAATGTGTGGTTCGTGATCTTGATACAAGTAAAACTATTATAAAAGGGAAAATAACTCCAAGCAACCTGTATGTGTTGAAGAACTGCAAAGATCAATGTTACTTGAGCAAATATTCAGAAAATTAGCTATGGCATAGGAGGCTGGGGAATTTGAGCTTCTCTCAAATCAACAAATCAAGCAGACTTCAAGTTGTTCGTGGTCTTCCCAATATTACTCTACCAGAGAGTGTCATATGAAAATCTTGCCACACTCCGGTGCGTACTAGAGTACAATTTAATGCCAAAGAAGGATCATCAAGTAGGCCTCTTGAACTCATTCATACTGACATATGTGGACCTATGAGGAAAAAGTCACCTCGTGGTGAAAAATACAATATCTTATTTATTGATGATTTCTCTAGAATGTGTTGGATTGGGTTGTTGAAGCACAAAGATGAAGCATTTGAGAAATTTTATATCTTCAAGGCGCTGGTTGAAAATGAAGTAGATCTAAAACTCAAGTGTCTTAGATCTAATCGAGGAGGAGAATATACTTCAAATGAATTTCTTGAATTTTGTGAACAACATGGCATAAAAGACAATTTTCTGTAGCTGCAACTCCACAACAAAATGGCGTAGAAGAAAGAATAAATAGAACAATTCAACAAATGGCTAGAGCTATGCTTGATGATTCTGGAACACCTGACACATTTTCGGGAGAAGCAGCACATACAGCAGTAAACATTCTCAACAAGGCACATGTTCATGTAAATAGTGACAAAACTCCATATGAACTCTGGTATGGTAATTCTCCATTTGTGAAGCATTTTAGAGTTTTTGGAAGTAAATGCTTTATCAAAAATAATGATGAAAAACTTGGCAAGTTTGAACCTAGAGCAGATGAAGGAATACTTCTGGTTACTCATCTACAAGCAGAGCATACAAATGTTACAATAAAAGGCTTCGAAAGATTGTTGAATGTATTGATGTTGTCATTGATGAGTCTCCTGTAACCCCTAAAGAAGAAAAACAAACGACAGAAGAAGATGATGGTGACTATTGTCCTTCTACATCAAAAAGGAATGATATAGACAGTGGATCCAATGAAGAACCTGAAGATGATTTATCTGAAAAGGCTCCTTCCAGATATGTTCAAAAGAATCATCCGGAATCTCAGATTTTGGGAGATAAGGCATCAAGTGTACAAACAAGAAGGACTCTTGTAGGATCCTCTAGCTATCTGGAATTTCTATCCATTATTGAACCACACAATGTCAATCAAGCTAGAAAATACGAATGTTGGGTTCAAGCCATGAATGAAGAGCTTGATCAAATTGAAAAAAATGACACTTGGGAATTAGTACCAAGACCTAAATGAAACTAAATGGATATTCAAAAACAAGTTAAATGAAAATGGGGATGTCGTAAGAAATAAAGCTAGACTTGTTTGCAAGGGGTATACTCAACAAGAAGGTATAGACTTTGAAGAATATTTTGCTCCTGTAGCTAGACTTGAAGTCATAAGAATGTTTCTTGCTTTTTCAAGCTTCCAACAAATCAAAGTTTATCAAATGGATGTTAAATCTGCTTTTCTCAATGGTGATCTAGAAGAAAAAGTTTATATAGAACAACCAGAAGGTTTCATTTTGGAAAAAAATGAAAAACTTGTTTGTAGACTAAAGAAAGCTCTATATTGTCTCAAACAAGCTCCAAGGGCATGGTACTATCGTCTTGAAAAATATCTCCATCAACAAGGATTCTCAAAAGGATCTGCTGATAGCAACTTATACACAAAAACTGAAAATGACAAACTATTAATTGTGGTTGTATATGTTGATGATATCATTTTTAGATATTAATTTATGAGTGAAATTTTATACGTCATCGACAATTTTAAATGTATTTATGAACTAACGACGTTAACTGCAAGCGCAGTGCATCAAATTAAGGATGGTATATTCTTATCACAAAGAAAAATACCTTAAGCAAATTAAATGGCATGGAAGAGTGCAAGCTGTAAGTACACCAGGTGATATAGGATGTAATCTTAGTTCTCACTTGATGATTCTCCCATGGTAAACCAACGGATGCAGTCTATGATAGGAAGTCTTCTTTATCTCATTGGGACTAGACCGGACATTATGCATGCAGTTGGGATTGTTGGATGATTCCAAGCTAATCCAAAAGAATCTCACCTTCAGGCTGTGAAAATAATATTCAAATATCTGCAAGGAACTCAAGACTTTGGACTATGGTATCCAAATAATGCTGATCTTACTCTTCATGCTTACACTGATGCAGATTGGGCTGGAAATGTTGATGATTAGAAAAGTACTAGTGGTGGTGCATTCTATATGGGGCCCAGGTTAGTATCTTGGTTCATCAAGAAGCAAAGCTCTATTGCCTTATCTACAGCAGAAGCAGAGTATGTGGCTGCAGCATCATGTTGCACTCAACTTCTCTGGATGATGCAAACCTTACAAGATTTCCAAATCAAATGTTCACCTCCTATTTCCATTATGTGTGATAATACAAGTGCCATCAGTATCTCAAAGAATCCTGTTATGCATTCCAAGACCAAGCACATTCCCATCAAGTATCATTTCTTACGTGAACAAGTGCTTGAACAAAAGGTGAAGTTGGAGTATGTTCCCTCCAAAGAACAAGTTGCTGATATATTTACCAAACCTCTACCCAGGGAATCGTTCGAATATCTCAGACAGAAGCTGGGAGTAGTCTCTACCATGCAGAGGATCAGATATGATTAAAATTCTGAAGATTAATTTGAATACGCGGGTTTCCTGAAAGACAGTCGTGTATATACGTGAATTCATACACAGAAAACCGCGTATGTGTGGTTGATGACAATTTTTCTGGGTCAGCATTTCTTCAACACAAGCTATGGTGCTGTTTGGTATCTCTGATGCTTTTTGAAGTCTCTGGTGGTATTTCGGCTCTTATATTTCTGTTTCATTCTCTGATTTTGGGTGAATATGCCTTAATGATGTGCTGTTGAAAGTGTTTAGGATGCACATATTTAGGGGGAGCATTAGCCTTGCTGAGAATAATGCATTGTTGGCATTATGATGATTCTGAATTGTGATTTCTCTCTTGAGATCCTTTAGTCTTGGGTATAAAGAGTTATATTTGTAATTTGATGAAAATTTCATGTTGAAACCTATGATGTAAATTGTAATATTCAGTCATGTAAGGACTTGTTCAATGTGTAAACCCACTTGGTTGGGTAATTGAGTCTCATCTGTAAATCCACTTGGTTGGATCTTTGATGTAAGTATGAGTCCTTGGTGATAGGAAGGTCATAGAGTCATGTACTTCATTGAAAAACATGTTTGAAGATCCCGCATGAACTCAGGGGAAGCATGGCAACTTCAGTGCACATCAGATTTACATCGCTCTTCTTTCAACATGAGAAGAAAAACCTTGTGTTGGTGTTGATCCGCCCTTTGCCCTTGATGTCAAAGGGGGAGAGTGACATGGTGTTTGAATAGGGGGAGAATATCATTATGCTTAATGTATCTATCTGTTGTGATCAAACACCATCGTGATTGCCATCAAGTCCAAAGGGGGAGATTGTTGGCAATATGATGTAGAGTGTTGTCCTTGATGGCAACCCACTTGATAAAGATGATGGCAACACTTGAAGAAGATGATGGCAACCTACTTGATGAAAGTTGTACTTGATGGAAACTGACTTGATATACTAATTAATGATGTAAATCTGATGTGTCTACAGAGCAGCTCAGATGTAATGGTGAAAGGAATTCCAGTATTTTCTAGACCAATGATGAAAAGTGTGTGTCTCAAGGCATACGCGGGTTTGTCTAGGAGAAGTAGCGTATGCACGCGGGAAAGTACGTGCCAAGTCGCGTATGCTCAATTGCGCTATAAAAGTGTAAAACCAGGGGTTACTACCATGGTATTGACCCATTGTATTGAGCGCTGGGTTGTCTATTTGATCCCGTCCAGGAATACCATCAGAAGTGGTGTGGTTTTGGCTCATGGTATTGATAAAGGGTAAACCTATATAAGGAGAATAAAATCATTGTGCAAAGGGTGTGCATGTGTCTGGGCTTTAATGAATACTTCACTCTGAAGTATATCTGCATGGTTGAACTTTGCTCTTAATTGATAAATCTGAATCTATGATGCATCTATGAACATGATGAAGTTTCAAGATCTCTAGATCTAGAAATGGTGAATATCTTGGATGATCTGAAAAGAAGTGATGAAGACCTGGTGCAAAATCTGTTGAAGTAATTGAAGAAATCTGGGTAAGTTCATAGATCTGGTATGTTCTGCAAAGATTATCTTTTATAGATCTATACGTAGGTTCATTTCATAAAAAGCGCGTGTATACGCGGATCTGTTTAAACAAAGGCGCATATGGGCAGTTAGATTTGTTCTGAAAAATGCACAGATGTATACGCGGATTCATTTCGTGAAAAGTGCGTGTATATGCGGATCTGTTTAAAAAAAGGCGCGTATGGTATTTGAACTTATATTTGCTCAAGGTTGAATGTGATTCTGGATATCTAATGCAAAGCAGTACAGGACATCTCACGTGTGCAGTTTGATGGTTTTCCTTCGATACATTTTACGACATTGGGCAAAGTATGTTTATAGATAAGTGAAGGGTTGTGTTCCATTTGTTTGATCGAGTATAGTGATGCAAACGTGGTGGGCAGATCAAGGGTTGAAACCTTCGGTATGCTGTGTAAAGCTTTATGTCGGTAAGAAGGCTGGTGCTTATATCGAGGGTGTGTAGCTCCTTCTAAGGAGGAGTGGGTGGTGGCGAGACGAGGGGTTGTAGCTCCCACTTCGGGGAAGAGGCTGGTAAACGAGAGAAGGTTGTAACCTTCTGCAGGTGGGTGCCTGCGTGCTGGTATGAGTCTGCACCAGTACATGTTGTAAGAATTTCTCTTAATAATAAAGATTGAAGACTGAGACGACGACAGTGGTGGTTTTCTCCCGAATTGGGTTTCCACCTAAAAATCCTGGTGTTCATGTGTGTTGCTTATGTGTGATGATTATTCTGTTCTTTCTACATCTATTTGCTGTTTTCTAAAACATCTGATGAATGAGTAATGCAATGATCTAAGTCAAGAACTAAATGCATAATTAGATCATTGGATATACGCGAGTTCTGTAAAGAAAATCCGCGTATATACGCTAGTTGGATGAAGGAAAGTAGCGTATGGGTTTTTAAGAAAGAAATAACAAATTTTTATTGTCTGCACTAAATACTGATTCACCCCCCCTCTCAGTATTTTTCCCAACAACAGTTTTACTGCAAAAGAATGATGAGGGTTATGAACAACCCATTGCTTTTTAAAGAAAATCCCTAAGAGATGCTACACTAAAGTACAACATAATGGAAAAGCAAGAACTTGCTTTAGCAAAGGCTATTAAAGACTTTAGAGTGTATATATTATAGTCACACATCATTGCATATGTCCCAATTTAGTAGTTAAGGACATTCTGACTCAGAATGGGCCTGATGGTAAGAGAGGCAAATGGATTGCCACTATTTTGGAATATGAAATTTAAATTAAGCCACCAAACTCATTAAAGGCCAAGACTTAGCCAAACTCATGGCTGAATCGAATTTTCAGGCCTCAGATATAAATTTTATTGCTCAATTAGATGATCAGGAAGAGATGGTGACTCCACAGATCAGTGAAGCTTTTCTAGGTTTACCTTGGTATGCAGATATCATATTTGTTTTACTAAAAGTACAAGCTCCTACTAGATTATCTAGAACTAAAGGTAGATTCCTAAAGTTAAAATCAATGAAATATTATATCATAGATAATGCTTTGTTTGGGAAAGATCATGGTCGCATTTTATTAAAATATTTACTAAAAGATGAAGATGATAAAGTTATGGAAGAGTTTCATGCAAGTGACTGTGGAGGACACCTTTACTGGAAATCATTTTCTTATAAGATCTTGAGGGTAGGTGTTTACTGGCCTACTCTTTTTGCATATGTAAGAAATTATGTGACCTCCTATCGCAAATGCCAGATCTTTGAAGGGAAGAAAAAGCTATTACCTTTACCCCTCAAACCCATCTCCACAGAAATGCCTTTTCAACAATTGGGTTTAGACTTCATTGGTGAAATTCACCCACCCTCCTCAGCCCAACATAAATGGATTTTTTCAGCCACAAACTATTTCACCAATTGGATAGAAGCCATTCCTTCTAGAAAAGCCATTGATTATGTCATCATTTCATTCCTTGAAAACAATATATTGTCTAGATTTTGATGCCCTCAAAAGCTCATTACTGATAATGTAACACTTTCAAGTCTAATAAAATGATTGACTTCTGTAACAAATACCACATTAGCCTTGGCCATTCCACTGCCTATTACCCTCAAGGTAATGGACTTTCAGAATCCTTCAACAAAAGCCTGGTTAATATCATCAAAAAACTATTAGAAGACAATAAGAAGACCTGGAACAAAAGGTTAGTTAATTCCTTATGGGCAGACAGACTCACCACAAATAAGTCCATTGGTACGTCACCCTGTCAGCTTGTATATGGGATGGATGTTGTTTTTCCATACACTTTAGGAGTGCCAGTGATGAAGATTATCCAAGAATTGCAGGTGGAAACTAATGATATTCAGAGAAGAATAAATTAGACCATACATTTGCAGCAAACCAAGGAAGAAGTCTATGTCAAATCATAAGTTATCCAAGATAAAATTAAAAATATATTTGACAAGAAAACAAAGTAAGATGATTTTTACATAGGTGATAAAGTACTTAAGTGGGATTCTAGAAGAGAAGATAAAGGTAAACATGGTAAATTTGATTTTATATGGAAAGGTCCCTACATCATTTATGGTTACGGAGGTAACAATGCATTCTTTTTTAAGGAGTTAGATGGATCAGATCTATGAGGTGGACCTGTCAATGGTAGGATGTTGAAGCATTAATTTTCCCCTAATTAACCAATAGTTCAATTTGTTTACTTTTCTAATTGTACGTAAAATAGCAAAGAATAGATTGGATTGGATGTTTTTCTTGCAAATTTGAAGCTCGGAGAGAAGGCCCTAAGATTTGAATGAGATAATATCATAAGTATGAATAAAATAGAGCACTGAGAATAGTTCCAAGGCAAGCACAGTCAAAGTTCAAAGTCTACTGAGCTTAAATGTTTTGACATTTCACCAGGAAATGCCACCCCATGTGAAGCCACTGTTAAGGTCCTATAATAATAGGATTCATAATTTTGAATTGACTATGTTTTAGTCTTGTAATATGTACCTACCTTGCTTTCTGCAAATTGTTTTCCCATATTAAAAAATGTAAAGAGGGTAAGTCCTAAAATAAAAATCAAAGGACTAAAAGAAAAAGATAAAAAAGAATATAAAATATGAACCCCACCAAAAAGAGATAAAAATAGATCATGAAAGTTATGAAAATTCAAATTCCATTACTTTTTACTTTACTTTGCAAAATAAGATTGTGTACAGCTTGTCAAAAATGCCCCAATCCATGAAGGTCAAACTTCTTAATCTTGATCTTTCATGTTTTAAATTTCATGATGATAGATAGAGAATAAAGATGTAGCCAAATTGTTTAATCTTGGCAGATCAATAGTTAGGTAGAGAATAATAATGAGCTCAACAGTTTAATCTGAGCCATTGGAAGTCATAAGGATAGAATTAGATAATTTGCTTATCAAAGAAAAATTAAAGGAGTTTGCAAGCTCAAATGCACCTATATAAATAAAGAAAAAATGTTAAGGTAGAAGATACGTAGGCAGAAGCAGTTTTCACAAAGCATGGATAGCAGGAAATGGTCATTTCATATTACTAATTTCCTTCTAAACTCATTTCCCTTGTAAAAATACCCTTTCCCCTTCATATTAACCTTTCCTTTACTACATTCATTGTTTCCTACAGAAGCTCATTTTCTTTAGTTAAAAAGCATATTTACCTTTGGAAAAGTAAAAATCCCTTTACTAACTTCCCTTTTTTATTCAAAATACACCCAAAACCAACTTATCCTGAGTCTAAATGGTTAAATTTATATATCGGACCCTACTATGAAAAATCATTCCCGATATCAGTTTTACATTAAAAACTTAGTGTATTTTACATTCTCACACTTAACTCATTCCCTCACATATCAACATTCCACTGCATATTATTAACCCCGTTATGTATTAACTCCCACTATATATATATATCCCGACTCCTATATTATACTAACCCTTGTACATTAATCCAACCTATGTTTTATGTTAATTCCTGAGTCCCACTTATAACTATGGTTATATAAACCTTTTCCCATATACATACTAAACCCTTTACATATCCCATCACATGATGTTATTCCCTGGGCCCCGCATATCACATCCCTGATCGTTCTTCCTATTTGCCCATCCGTCGGATCGTTATTTCCCAGATCCAATGTTTAATATCCTTTATCACATTTCCCGAATGCCCGAATTTTAACATCATGCAGAGCTTGTGAAATAAGTTGTTTTTGCAGCCCCGCTCCATGCTACATGGCAGATTCTCATTATATAACATCCCTCCAACAAATACCATTTACCAGCTTTGACCGATGCGAAAACCACCATACTCTCATCGGGATGTTTTTCACTCATTGCAATGATACCACCCCTCCATTTGAATTTAACCCCGTGATTACATTTTAACCACTAATTGGTTAAAAACACATAAGACCACCTTTTCAGTCTTTTCACCCTTTCTGTTCAAGATTTGCGCAAAGACAACTATTACCGACCTATTCCAGAGCTAAAGAATTGTTGTCGACCTTGTTTCAAGCCCTTTTACACCATAATTCAACAATCCTTGCTGTTAAAGCTGTTACAGACCAATTTGAAGCATCATAAAGACTATTGAAGCCTCATAAAGCCTGCATTGTCCCCAAAGAACCTTTCTGCAAACATAAAAGCCTTCAATCTCCAAGTATTCCTAAAAAACCAAGGCTTGTACTTAATATAAAGAAAGTAACAAGTTAATTGAACCAATTTGAGAGGCTTTGCAGACCATAGAAAGCCAATGTTGTCTCCAAACCCTTCTGCAGACTGTAATAATCTTTCACAACATTCCGAAAGGTCCTGAGTCTATTTCCTGAATTGGAGAGTAATTAATTGATAAAATAAAAAAAATAATGGCTTCTCAAGGCATTATAATAGTTAATCCCCTAAAACCTCTAGTTGTGGATGTAGAACACACTCCCTTAGTAGATAGAGACTTTAAAATTAGTGAACATATCACTGATTTTAACCTCCTTGAGCTCCACTGCTGGAGCCATGATAAATCAATTAACCAAGCTGATAATTTTTTCCTTTGGGAGTCCAATTTTCCCAAGAATATTGTTCCACGGGCCTTCCAGTGTCCATAGGTCATCAGACTCTGTCAAACCAGTTATTTTCCTGATCAAAGAGCCATTATAACCTCTGGTAAAGAGATTTTATTCACTATCACAACCGAATCAATAAACTAGAAGCTGCAAATTTGACCTAGGCCTGATGAAACCCCTCTGTCTATTGAGACCTTTACTCATTTATATCTGAATCTGGACTTCCCCAAGAGGTTCCAAATATTCCAAAAATTCATTCCCTCATCAGTAGAAACTCCTAAGACTAATCCTCCTTACCCATATGCAATATTCTCTGAGAGAACCAAGCATATTATTACCATGTTGTCTTTTATTCTGGGTTATTTCACTAATGAGCATGTTGATGCTTCAATCCTAGGTTTTCTGTCTATTTTCTCCCCTGGTCAGCCTCCTGCTTCTATATTCAATTTTTCCCAGTACCTCTCTGATACAATCCATGAATAGCTGGTTAAAATGCCCGAAGAAGGTGTCTTCAAGTATTCATCTGTTCTTTTCCACATGTTTCTATACTTTCAAACTGAAATATTTGCTATCAACCTTGAGAAACTGGATTTTGAAGGTAATCCTTAGTCAGTAATCTTTTGGACTTCATTAATCAGGAAATATTCAATGGAGTTCTCATATAAAGACTTCATTGACTCATTCATTTATCCAATTGTCAAGATGCTGACCAACAACATTCAACCAAGAGTTAGTGATGATATAAGAAAGGTCTTACAGTTATCAGAACACAATAAGACAGGAGATTGGTATCTTTACCAAAACCACACAAAAATTAGAGTTTATGGTTTTCAGCTAACCCCATATAAAATTCCAAAATACCTCCCAATGAGGTTATTTGCACTAGAGTATATCAGGCATATTCTTAACTCTGATGAAGTTAATTTTATATCAGCCAAAAAGAAAACATAGTTTAATATCAAAAACTAGATTGGCCCCTTCATATGCAATAACAGGACTGCTGGACAACATGCAGAAAAGTATCTTCAGGAATTTAAGTTCAGTCAAAGCTTCAAATGAAATTATGATCCTTTATGAGTTATAAGCAAGTTAAGAATCAAGTTTAAACTAACTCCTTTTGTACATGAGCCTAAGCCATACATAGAGAAGTACTCCAATCAGTATGAATGGATGGAGAACACTTTGAAAGAGGCAGAGAAGCAAGGTGATACTATTTCCATCTTGCAGATTCCAGCCCCATGGGATAGAAACTCTAAAAGGCCAGGAGAAGAAGGATCATACTCAGCTCAGACTACCACCAATACAAAATTCAAACAGGTGTACAGGAAGAAGCCCAAATTAAATCTTATAAACGAACAAGTGGAAACTATTTAGATAATTGATATAGATACAATGGTAAAGGGCAATGCTCCTCCAACAGTTTCAGAGGAAACTCACCAGCCTTCAACATCTAACAATCAAATTATTCAGAAGAAACATAGTGTTGAAGTGTATTCATCTAGTAAACCAATAGAAAAAGAGCAAGATATTATGCAGAAGTACAAGGAATTCAAGATCAGAAATGAGGCATTAAAGGCAGATACTTATGCCCAATACTGGAAACAAACACCAAGTGACCAAATCATGTTACTTTCAGCATTTGACTACAAGACTAGGAAGATGCAGATGACCTTCCTGCAGCCCATAGTGAAGCATCCTAAGTCATCAATAGATTATAAAAAGACATCATGTGAAGTTCAAGACAAAGATATTCATCCTATAGACCAAATAGAATTTCACAAGCAAGCTGGTGAAATGTTGTATTCTACCATGACAAACAAACCCATGAGTGTACAGAAGCTGTAAAATACTCTTGAAAACATCAAAGATCAGTTAAAACTAGAAAAAGCATCCTCACAGGATAAAGATAACATAATTAAATCACTAGAAAATTTGGTTATTGAAGTAAGATATGATCCAAATAATGTCAAAGTTGCAGAAGAACTCATAAAGAAAAAGAATGCAGACATTGTTGCATTAAAGAAACAACTCAAATTGCCTCCTACTCAACATCCACTGGCAAAAGAAATATTACAGGATGCAAGCCAAAAATATGAGATGATGAACCTCATTATTTAGTTAACTGCCCAATTGAAAGAAATTGAAAATGAGATGGATAAGTTAGTGCAGGATAAAAAGGCCAGATCAGAAGAAATCCCTGCAACTGTTATTCCTACAGTCAATACAATTGTTCCGTCTACTTTAGTAGATTCATTGGCCCCATCAGTTCCAGTAGCTACAACACTTCTTGTTACATCATCAACTACTTCAGCAACAGATTCATTTACAACAGCAACACAGCCTAATGATGAAGCAGGTAAATTAGTTAAATCAATGCAAGAAATGTCCATCCAGACTAATGAAATAAATAGACTTAAAGAATAGTTAAAAAGTATAGAGGATGAGAAGAAACTAGTACAAATCGTGAAAAATAATGAAATACAGAAGACAAATAGATTGAATGAGAAATTGCAGAAGTTAGAGAAAAAAATAGCATTGTAAGAAACACTTTCCCAAGCCAAGCAATAGCTATGGGCCATTATCATTGAATCTGTCAATGATATTTGGCCATCCATTCCAGTTATTTATGAGCAGAAAGATATAATCAAAGAAGCAAGTGAAGCTATTCATAAAATAAAGGAAGAACTTGGTAAGAAGCCAGAAGAGGCCAATGAAATCATTAAGTTTCTTAATTCCAATAATAAATAGGAATTGGAAGAAATTGACATTAGTGATAGAACTAAAACAACTCTTGAAGTTAGAAAGGTGATTTATAAAAGGAACCTAATGGTGTAGCTGGAAGAAAAATGTCAGAACATGGAGCTCGCCATAACCAGATTCATGATGAAATTTGATATTCTGAGGAAGAAAGGTCTGCCAAATCCTTTGGTTATCAGTGATAGGTTGATGAAACAAGAATATTATGATAATAAAATCAGAGAAGTGGCAAAGGAACAAGCTATCAATTCAACCATGCAAGGAATTCTAACAGGAAAAGTACTCTATAATAGTTTTGAGAACCTCTTTTACCTACAACATGAGGTAAAAAAATTATTCATTAATAAGCCTACTTTTGCAAAGTATACAGAGGCTGATGAGATATTCAAAAGAATGGTAAAAATCAAGTTACAAGATGCAGAAGAATGGGAAAAGTTGACTGTTTTACTTTGAAAGTGAAAGGTAAAATATTAAAAGAGCAGTCAAAGCTAAAACAGATCAGCCAGGTTAATGTAAAACACAACATTTAAAGAGTATCAGTTAAAGTAAAAGTGTATCAGATGAAAGTCAGATGGTTAAAGTCAAAACAGAGATGACAAAGCAGAGTGAAATACAGCCAGCGTAAAGGACACTCAACTGCCTAAAAGATAGCCTTTGTTGAGCAACAACGAAAGTGGCAAATTAGCAAAAATATCAAACAGTAAACAAACAAATAAATAAAAGCAGGGACAACTTGCATTAGTTAGATAATTGTCTCTATCTTATTGCATGAATATATTTTGTATTCCTTGAATAATTCCTAAGTCATTTTAGGATATTTTGTATTATATTTTTGTATAAATACTTCACAATTAGAAGTATTGTGTGTGTATTGTGGATTGATAAACATTTCTATAGATGTACTGATCTGAACCAGAGGGGTATTTATACCATTTTCAAGTCAGCACACTGGATTGAGCAATGAAGGAATTATATTACAGGATTCATGTGTTGGGCCACTTCAGTGAAGTACTTTCAATTGTTCTATGTTATTATCTGAAGTTTCCACATACTCGCATGTTTTATAAATCTAAATGTATAACAGGAATAAAATAACAGGAATAGTATAACAGACAAAGACTTGGTAGATCACTTACCGTAGGTCCTACGCTATTGTGTCATCCAGAAGAATGGCTGCCTCCCACTCCTGATTCGATAGATCACGATCTGCTCGTTCTAATGCCCGGATACTTGCACATACAAAAGAAACGAAGACAAAAAACAACATAATATTTCGCATTCCTAACTATCAGTCAGTCGAAGAAGACTAAATCAAATGCGTCAAATAAACATAACATAGAGATGGAATCAATATCATAGTCGAGTATATTAATTAAAGAAGGAAGAGTACAACTAGGCTTCGACGTTGCGATCTCCTCCAGTAGGGTTCCAGCGGAGCACGTCTCACAAAGCTCCTCGGGAATTCAGACAGGACTCTCTCTACGGGATCCTCCTTGGTTCGACCTTATCTATAGCGATTACTTAGTTATAATATCTCTTCTCCAAGTTCAGCTTCTTGGCTATATGTTCAAATAGCTTTTGTAAAGGGAGAAGGCTTGTTTATATAGAGGGAGAAGGAGAGGTTAGGATCCCTATAATCATGGGGAAAGTCCTATCCTCCAAGAATGTTCCATCAACCATTTCCTAAAGGAAGAGATCCGTGGCTTATCGAGTTTAACCACTTGCAATGAGTCATTCCTGAGGTGGTTAAAGGAAACTTCCGCCTCCAATTTATTTTAAAAAATTCCAAAAAACGCTGGCACGGCTCAACACAGGGACAGAATGCCAGCTGGTGCGACATCTAGTGCAAATTTTCCCCATTGGCGAGAGGGGTGAACTGGGTACCTGCGCTAATGCCAAAACATAGGTTTTTGAGTGATTTCTGAGGAAATGTTAAACAAGAGAAATCATGTCCTTATGCAGAAGGATGCAAAGAATGTATTTGCAGAGTTTGACACTGCTCACAGGTCACGAGAAAGACCCTGTAATATGCGGGGCGAGGGATTGTAGGGACGGTGAAAAAATGGTGTGTAACAGATGCCCCCTAAATCATGAGGTCTGAGAAAGAGGGAGGGGTGAAATGCTTTATGAGAACCCGTTCGACCAAAACACTGCTATCAGAAAACCTGCAAGTACGAATATAACTGATACATCTGATATATGACATGTAGCATGGGCGCAACCATCCATAAGAGAGTATATAAAAAATGAGATCCGAGGTATGGACATAGCCATCCAGCAGTAGGGATCAATAAATAGAATCAGGTATGGTTGCAGCCATCCAATCAAAGGAGTCATACAATAAGTCATAATAATCCACAAAGAACCCGCAGCTTGGATTTCATCAGACAAAACCCAGGGTCTTGTGCTCCATCTCGACACGAACATAGTACAAATTCGAGCATGCAAATATGTGAGCTGAAGTCGAACATGCAAGAATATCGTTTGATTACCAGCCAATGATGAAAGTGTTAGGATATTTTGACACATAGGAAATAGTTAAGAATAACTTAGTCTAATGTAGAGTTAGGTAAAGTGTGTTTCTTTACCATGTAAATTTGTAACTTATAATCCGACGGTCACGATTTGTAGTGATCTGACGGTTATCTCTCACCTCGGTATTAATGACACTTGATCCATGGCTTAACACTCGATTGGTCCATGATCTCTATTTAAAGAGCATGGAGGGTCATTTTTCCGATAACCATTTGTGAGAGAAACATATGTAACTTTTCTTTTATATTAATAAATTCCCTGAGGTGGCTGCGTTGGCTTAGGGCATGGATTGTTTCCCTCTTTGAGGGTTTTAACCACTTGATTATATTGGTGTACTGGTTTGTGATTTGTTTATGAGCAGTGACCTTTGGTTCTTGATCTACAAAACTTACCCTGTAAATTCCTACATGGTATCAGAGCTATTTTGAGGGCCGCGTTCGTTGTTGATCAAAATCTGAAGCCAGTTTGACTGCATGCGAATGTCGTTTTGTAGATCTACTATTTTTGAACATTTTTGGGCTTGGAGAACTTCTCGGTTGTGTCCGGAGCGTCTGTTATAGTGAGGAACGCCTTTCGTTTCATGCGAAAAGGTTTCTGGCTGCCCAAGTTATGTCAGTTTAGATCTGGAGGTATAAAGCATCCATTTTGCAGTTATATTTGTTAATAGTTCTGCTTATTTCGATTTTTTTTTTTTCTTTCTATATTAAGGTTTTATTTATTTTCCAGATCTATACCCTCTTCTCTGTGTATGCTCTTTGATGTGCGCTCTGTGCGATCTCAGCAAATCAGAAACAGGAAAAAAGGATTTTTTTTGCTACATATGCTCTTTCCCCACATCTTTGTGTGATCTCCAGAAATCAGAAATAGTGAAAAAAGTGATAGTTACCGGTAAGGCTAACTAAGAATCTATCATTCTGCCGTAAGGCTTTGCATTTCATTTTTTTTTCTCGTTTTTTTGTGTTTTTTGTGCAGGAAAAGGCACGCACACTGAAGGATAATAATAATAATAATAATAATAATAATAATAATAATAATAATAATAATAATAATAATAATAATAATAATAATAATAATAATAATAATAATAATAATAATAATAATAATAATAATAATAATAATAATAATAATAATAATAATAATAATCCCCCCTTCCTCCTTTCTAAAATAACATGATCCTTTTACTATCTCACTTGGTGAGGGGTTAGTTTATGAGAATAGAGGTCTTGGGTTCAAGTCTCCTTCTCAAGCTTCTTTTGTAAAATGCTTTTGTTCAAAGGGGCGGAATTGTTTTTAAAAAAAGCCGCACTTCATCCCGTTCCCGCAACTATTCGGCATCTACAACTTAGATTTTTCAAAAGGCATAACTTCTTCATCCAGAAGCCGTTTTTCAAGCCATTTTTTTTTTAAGCAGCCTAATTTTTCGAGATCTTTCCATTGGAGCAGTTATTTTCAGCTTTTATCAGCTTCATTTAAAAAAAAATGGAAAGTGCATGCCCGGTTATTCTTAACAGCACTAATTGTTTCCAATGGCTACCTAACATGGTAGATATACTTAGAAGTAAAGGGCTTTATAGAATAGCCACAGGTCAAGAAACTAAACCTTTCGATGATGATAAAGCTCCTAAATGGGAAAATAGGCAAGATCAAGCATGAGGGTTGATAGGAATGTCCATTGTTCAAGATCTTTGATTTCACATCCTTGACATTAACACCCCTGATAAAGCCCTAGAAAAGCTAAATAATGTTTTTGGCATTCAAAATCAAATCAGGGCCCACCAGCTTGAAAATGAGTTGCTTATTTTGGACCCCAATAATTTCTCCTCTATTGAAGACTTTTTGTCCAAATTCAAGACCCTTAGACTTCTTTTAGAAGGGTGTAAGGTAAAAAAGGAAGATGGTAGCCTCATCTATTGCATTCTTTCTAAGCTTGGCCCTGCATACTCTGTAATTGTTTCTGCCTTCCATTCCACCAGAGAAGTCATCATTTCTTCAGGAACCACCTACAAGAACCCCTCTTTTGATGCCTTTTATGATTCTTTGATAAGAGAACAAGAAAATTTTTTACACCTTGGTCTTATCACTGCTGGACCCGCTACTAAGAAAGCCTTAGCAGCCCAACAACAACCATGTCAAAAGAATCCCAAGAAGCAGTATCCTAAAAAATATGGTCCTAAACCAAACAAGGGCCCTAAGAAATTTCAGCCTCAAACTGAAAAATCAAATCACCAAAATAATAAGGCAAATCAAAACAAAGGGAAGAAGGCAGATAGACATTGCAACTTTTGCAATCGGGATGGCCATATAGAGTCCAAATGTTTTAAGAAGATGGAAGCCTTAGAAGTAGCAATGAAGAAGCACAACATCAATTTGGAGCACTCTTCACCTTCATCTTTAGGCATGGCACTTTCTGCTTGTGGTTTTCAAGCATCAAGATCTGGTTATGCATTAAATGCATCTTCTTCTTCTCCTTCTCATGAGTGGCTCATTGATTCTGGAGCTTCTTAATACATGGATAAAAATAAATCCATGTTTTCTTGTTTAAATGATTGTAACACCAAACATATTTATGTTGGTGATGATAGATCTCATAGTGATGTAGGATCTGGAACCATTCATCTAGATAATGGTCAATTTAATGATGTACGATGTGTTCCTACCTTGTCATGCAACCTTCTATTTGTTTATCAGATAACTCATTCAGGTGAAGGGAAAATAGTAAAATTCTCACCTCATGATGTTGTAATCAAGGACCTCAAAGATCCTAAAAATATCTTAGCAATTGGCATTGTTGATGATTCCAAAAGGTTTTATAAGTTTGACAAATTTGGGTCATCATCTCTTCCCTCGGTTTTTGTTTCTCATAATGATGATGTGAGAAAACTTTGGCATGAGCGATTTGGTCACTTAAACTATCACTCTCTTCAAACTCTATGTAATGAAAATATGGTGACGGGCCTTCCTATGGTATCTTGTCGAGATGGAATTTGCTTTGGATGTGTACTCATAAAACATCATCGGGACAGTTTTGACAAACGTGCCTTTTTGCATGCTTCAGCCCCTTTGCAGCTTGTGCACATTGATTTATGTGGTCCACTTCCTACTGTTTCTTTCTCTGGTTGCAAGTACTTCTTAACTTTCATTGATGATTTTTCCAGATGCACTTGGGTATATTTCTTAAAACTCAAGAGTGAATTTTTTAACATGTTCTTGGCCTTCAAGGCCTTTGTTGAGAAACAATCTGGACATCAAATTCTTAAGTTAAGATTAGACAATGGCGGAGAATATGTTAATTTTTTTTTTATCAACTTCTGCACTAAGCATGGCATTCAATTGCAACATACTGTTCCATATACTCCACAACAAAATGGTGTAGCTGAAAGGAAGAATCGCACCTTAAAAGAAATGGCTAATTGTATGCTTCAATCTAAAGGACTTGGTCTCAATTTTTGGGCGTAAGCCATTAACTGTGCAAATTACATAGTAAATTGCACTCCTAATAAGGTTTTAAAGAATATAACTCCAGAAGAAGCTTGGAGCTCAATCAAACCAGATGTAAGTCACTTTCGTGTTTTTGGAAGTGATGCTTGGGCCCATATTCCAGATGTGAAACATAAAGCCTTAGAACCTAAGAGTGAAAAATGTATTTTTGTTGGATATTCTGAAGATGTCAAAGGATATAGGCTTCTTCAACCAAGATCCAAAAATATTATTATTAGAAGAGATGTAAATTTTGATGAAAATATATCGGCTTGCGAGCCTAGTTCGGTGGGTGTGCCACCTTTGGCCTGCGAGCCTGATTCGGCATATGTGCCACCTCTATCTCTCTCTCTCTCTCTTCTATTTTTAATAACATTCCTTCTAGTTCAGATGATGACAATGAGGATGATAATCCTCCTCCAGCTCGTGAAATTGTTCCTTATACTCCACTGCTTCCAAGATGGGTCCGCTCTACTCAGGATGCAGTAGGTTCTCTTGCAGGTGACCTTGCCAATCGACGACGTACACGTTCTCAGTTCGAAAGAGCTTCTTCCTTATTGGCTCAAGTTCCAGAAACACTTAATCCATAAACCTTTGAAGAAGCCTCTGGTGATCCAGATTGGGATGAAGCTATGAATGAAGAGTATCATTCCTTATTGGCAAACAATACTTGGGATCTTGTTCCTCTTCCAAAAGGAAGAAAACTTGTTAGATGCAGATGGGTTTACAAAACAAAGTTTGGACCAGATGGAAAAGTGGATAGACATAAAGCTCGTCTTGTTGCTAAAGGTTTTTCACAAGTTGAAGGTGTTGACTATACTAAAACCTTCTCCCCTATTTCCAAAATTAATTCTATCCGCCTTGTTCTTTCCCTTGCTGCCTCCTTTAAATGGAGAGTCCATCAGATGGATGTTACGTCCGCCTTCTTGCATGGAGATTTTCATGAAGAAATCTACATGGAACAACCCCATGGCTTTATCCAAAAAGACTCCAAACTTTTTTTTCACCTTAGGAAGTCTCTCTATGGTCTCAAACAAGCTCCTCGGGCTTGGTATGCCAAAATGGATAGATTTCTCTTAGATAATGGATTTTCTAGGTGTCATTTTGACAACATTGTCTACACCAAGAATGTGGGTAATTCCTTCACCATACTTTTTCTTTATGTTGATGATCTTATCCTTACTGGTAGTGATCTAAACTGTATAAACCATGTAAAGTCTAGCCTCAAAAAGAAGTTTGAAATGACAAAATTAGGACACTTGCATTATTTCCTTGGCCTTCAAGTCTTGCAAACCAAGGAAGGCATTACCCTCTCTCAGTCCAAGTATGCCTATGATCTTCTACACCAATTTCATATGGAAGAATATAAGCCTTCCCCTTCTCCCTTTCAGTCTAGAGTCAAGCTTTCAGTCAACTATACTACCCCTGAAGTTGATGCTACCTTATACCGTCAAGTTTTGGTAAAATTTTGTATCTAACCCATACCCATCCTGACCTTTCCTTTGTTGTTGGTCTTGTCACTCGGTTTATGCACCAACCTCATGAAATTCACCGGAAAGCAGCTAAAAGAATACTTTGATATATTCGAGGTACAGTTCAGTTCAGGATTCATTACAGTGTAGGAGCATCTCCCTTGTTGATTGGTTTCACTGATTTTGATTGGGCTGGTGACCCTGATGATCGGAAGTCCACTGTAGGATATGTATTCACTCTTGGTTTAGGACCTATTACTTGGTCTTGTAAGAAAAAAAGTGCCATATCCCTTTCTTCAGCAGAAGCATAATATCATGGTGTAGTTGAAGCCAACAAGGAAGCCATATGTCTTGTCATATCCTGTCTGAATTTGGTCTTCATCAGCAGCATACAACTACACTTTGGTGTGATAATCAGAGTGCCATTCAGCTATGTAAAGATCCAGTTCAACATCAGCGTATGAAACACATTGAAATCCACATACACTTCATCAGAAAGCTCATTCATGATCGTGTTCTTGAAGTGCAGTATTGTCCGACCAATGATCAAGTAGTCGATATCTTTACAAAGGCTTTCACAGAAGTGAAGTTTACCAAACTTCGATCCATGCTTGGAGTTCAGGAAATTTTTCATTAAGGGGGGATAGGCTCTAATGCCTCCTTCCTTCTCCTATTATGTCACTTTTGTAAATCCTTCAATCCTATCCCAATTTGTTCTTAAGGGGGGATGTTATGATATTTCGACACATAGGAAATAGGCTCCTTTTGTGTCACCTTTTTAAATCCTTCAATCCTATCCCAAGTTGATCTTAAGGGGGGATGTTAGGATATTTCAACACATAGGAAATAGTTAAGAATAACTTAGTCTAATGTAGAGTTAGGTAAAGTGTGTTTCTTTACCATGTACATTTGTAACTTATAATCCGACGGTCACGATTTGTAGTGATCCGACGGTTATCTCTCACCTCGGTATTAACGTCACTTGATTTGTGGTTTAACACCCAATTGGTCCATGATCTCTATTTAAAGAGCATGGAGGGTCATTTGTCCAGTAACCGTTTATGAGAGAAACATATGTAACTTTGTTTTATATTAATAAATTTTCTGAAGTGGCTAGGTTGGCTCACGACGTGGACTGTTTCCCTCTTTGAGGGTTTTAACCACATGATTATACTGGTGTACTGGTTTGTGATCTTTTTGTGAGTGGTGACCTTTGGTTCTTGATCTACGAACTTACCATGTAAATTCCTACAGAAAGCTGTTAATATACGCGAGAGAAACCACCAATAATGAAAATAGCTCTCAAGGTAAAAAAGGTACAATCCACGGCATGTGAAGAGTGATCTGACGTCGAACACCCACAGAGTCAATCGATCAAAGGCAAATGATGTGGACCTTACGTCGAGTGCGAAGAACCTGCCATTGAGGCATGCAGGATCCAAGGTACCTGAAGGGAGTCTCTAGTCCAACTTCCTGGATAATGAGATGGAGTCGAAAGGAAGGGACCTTAATCGAAGGTGGGCCATAATGTCTCCCAAATCATCGACACGAGACAGAGGAATATGATGTTCACGAATCAAGACCAACAGAGAATTAGAGGGAGGTTGAAAACTGCAGAGCCAAACTTCTCTTGAACATATTGGTGGCACGACACTGGATTTGGCAGTATCTGACATCAAGGGATCTGAGGTCATGATGATGTGGCAAATAGTAGATGAGCAGTCAAAAGAGATTACCCAAACCCATGGAGGCAAGTAGATAACGAGATGAGATGTCCCCAACCCGACACGAATGCAGACAAGTGCCATGTTCAAGAGAGACATACTGCCAACACGATTAAAATATTGGTTCCATTTTCCCCCACCATTTCGGGCGAGTACCCCAATTATTTTTGAAAACAAGCTTGAAGGGGATAGCATGTGCTTGCGATGTAAGTTTGTCCTTCGGACAAATCCAACCTAGTACATTTTACGAGCCCTAGGAAGGAGGAACTCGAGTAACTTCATGACAACGGAGTCCGATGTCATCGAGTTTTAAGGAGTCTGACAAAGGAATAACTCGACATCTTTTCATATTTAGAGAGTTTGAAAAGAAGGCGGAAAAGAAAAATTTGGCAGTCCCTTTTCGTAAATAGTCCCTCTGATCTGAAAAGGTAGAAAACTGTGTCTGAGAGAACCTACTAGTCGCGATCGGCTAAGGTATTCCTTTTTCGTAAATAATCTGTCCCAGCCCGAAAAAGGGGTAAACGTATACTGGGTAGATATCGTTTCGCAGCCAAATTAACGAGTTTAAAACGACAAGCAACTCGACAATATTTTCAATTTTAGAGAGTCAGAAAAGAGTTGAAAGGTGACTCCAATAGTGACGTTTTCATGTTTTTACCGAGTCCAAAAAAGTATAAAATACAACTCATTTCTTCATCATAACCGCATGAAAACCCTGTCGCTGCACAAAAAGACGCGTGTAAAATGTATCCCTAAAAAATAATATGAAAATATATCGAAAAATATGTTTTAAAACCTATTTTAGGACTTTGAGAAGTTATAAAAGACCATAAATGGTAAAAAATATTTATTTTTCACTTTTACCTGTTTGCAGAGCAACAGTGACCCATTTCTCTTGCAATCTTTAGGCGACGATTGTGAAAAATCTAGTGGACCAATCCGGATTCTATCTGTTTCAGGTAAGAGACGACTCCATTGGCCATATTTTAAGCTATATTTTATTTCATTTAGTTGTCATTTGGGATCCCTTAGGGGAGGATTGGAAATTTTTAGGGCATCGCGGTTGGCACGGGTTTCAGGCACAGACCCACGCCAACCGACCCATTTTTACACAGGGGTTGAACTGGCGTGACTGTTAGCTGAACAGTCGCCCCAACTGCGCAACCCAAAATCTGATTGAATTTAAGAAAATGCAACCAATAGATTACAAATTTAAACCCCCAAGGAGGTTTCTAATGTTCTTATGATCATTTCATGCAGGTGAAAAGCGAGAAAAGATGGTGATCGAGTGGAAGGAGAGAGAACATAGTGAAGAGGATGAATAAGAAATGGGAAATGAACATTGTATGAATGCCCTCAGGAACTGAGGGCTCAAAAATTTCTTTATGACACCATGTCTCTGGGCTCAGCCCGAATTGCTTCAGCATCTAATCAACATTTGGGACGAAGATCAGGAAAAGTTTGTACTTCGGGATCAAGAGCTCGAACTTGAATTTTCTGATGTGTATTTCATCACTGGGTTGTCACGTAGGGGTGAAATCCCTATATTAATCGGTACCCGACATTCTGGAGAAAGCATGGCAATGGTCATTGACAGGGTGTGCCATGGGGCATGAAAAGGATCAGGGAGCGGCAAAGTGGATATCCAGACCATTCCTAATTTGACACTAAGGGTAGTGCTGCACACCATCACGCGGGCTGCGGGATTGCAGGCACTGCACGAGGCCATGAAGACACAACTCCTTCTTTCTTCAGAGTGTATGAACCCAACCATCTTCAACTGGGCTGAGGCCTTGACCATCAACATCAAACGACATCTCACTAAGTGCAAGAAGACCAAAATCAAACAGTTTGGGTATGGGTCGATCCTAGTATCATTCTTCTTGGAACAATTACCCATATTTCAGTGTCAGAAGGTTATAGTCCTGGAGCCACCACCTATTGAGCCATGGATGGCCTGATGGGCGGCACTGATGCCCAAAGCAGGGGGTGGCCAACAGATGTCTCGGAGGCTAGAGTTTTTTGATTGGCTCCAAGGAAAACTGATTGTCGTGGAGGATTGGCCCTATGTCGGCACAGACTTCACCAGAGACCCAGACCTCCCACTCCCGGAGGGAGAGGATTGGGATGAATAAATTTGTAAGACTCATTTTTTATTTTCATGAGTTTATAATTTTTTTGATATATATGCATGTTCTGATAGTTATTATTATATGTATGCAGATGTTGGCCCAGAGCTTCCTGCAGGCATGTCGTCGGTAGCGAGGCAGGTCCCTCGCGACTTCAATCCTCATGGTGAGGGTGGCGAGGAGGAGATAGTGCAGAATCTGGAGGGAATCATCGGTGGGATCCCCGACTATGCTCAGTTGGATGATGTGCCTTGGGCCTATCAGAGGCATACTGTAGGGGTGCCAAGTCATATCCACCAATTGCTGAGGTGGTTGGTATGGGCGGTGACATGCTATCATGAGCACCACGCCGATTAGGCACCTAGGCTTTATTTCTGCACATTTTTGAGAGACATGTTGTCTCACAATGTAACTGAAACAAACATATATTTATTTTTTGTGGGTTTTATGATGCACACGTTGCAAAAAAAATGATATATCTATATATATATATATATATATATACATCTATTTTTTACATGGGTCTATGTACATGTGATGATGTTTTTATAGATTGCGCAAATGTCTATCTAGCACAATGTTAGCTATTGCATCTGTTAATGTATTCATTTGTCTTGGCATATGTTGATATGTAATGAAATCAAAATGTCTTTAAAGTAAATGAATACGCAAATAAAATCTCAAAATGCATGGGTTTCGAACCGAATAATGGCCGTTCAGTTAAAGAACAACAATTTGTGAATCCAACTTGACAAGCAATGTGTGTATGTCGAGGTTGACTGCCTCGGTTAATAGTTCCAAAACTGCACTATATTCAGTGACATTGTTTTTAGCTGGCCCCAGAAAAATACCTTGTAATTTAATCAATTCACCAACAGAATCATAAATTACCCAGGCTGCCGAAGACAAGTTCCTGGTACTACGAGAAGCACCATCCGGGAAACCAACATAAGGGGAAATAGACATCTTCATAGCAAAAAAGAACCAATAAGAAGAAAAAATCTCACAAAGCACATCAAACCAAAGCATGCACACAAAATGAAAACAATCACCTATGTACACATATCACGCGTGAATGATTCAAGCATAATATTTTTTCAGATACAACCCATTTCTGGGCTGCAATAAAGGACAACCTTCCTAGTCAATAAGCTCATAAGCCCCATTCTATAACACACGTTTGACAATGTAGGGCCCATGCCACATGGGTTGGAACTTTCCTGCCCCCAACTTGTCATGAGCTTGGTCATATAGAAGAACGAGATCACCTTCGATGAAAGAACGAGGAGAAACTGATTGGTCAAAATGGGCTTTGATTCACTTCTTCTATGCTTCGATGACTAAGGTAGCTAAGCGACGAGTTTCATCCAATCTCTCTAAATAGAGGAGATGCTCTTCTTCAGGCGAAGTATCAGGTAGTAATTCCATAGCTAATTCTAGTGAAGGGATTTCACATTCAATCGGAAGCGTAGCTTCCAAACCGTATTCCAATTGGAATGGGGTAAATCCAGTTTCATTCTTGATCGACGTTCAGTAAGCCCATAGAGCTGAGAACAACATGAGATGCCATTTTTATTTGTAGATCTCGATTGTTCGTTGAAACATTGTAACAAGGACCTTGTTTACAGCGTCAACTTGGCCATTAGCTTGAGGATAGTAAGGCGTTGAGTTGTCGTGACGCAAACCCAACTTAGATGTCAGCTCTGCCATCATATAATATCAAAAATGAGAACCATGGCCGGTGACAATGGCTTGAGGGACACTAAACTGAGCAATAACGTGATTGAATATGAACTGCGTCATTGTCTTACCGTCTGCAGCTAGTGTAGGCATTGCTTCGGCACATTTTGTAAAATAATCGATGGCGACGATAATATAGGCATGCCCCCAACCGAATGAGGGTTACACGTCATAAAATCTATGCCCCATTTGGAAAAAGGGCCAACGGTAATGACAGGGTGTAGTGGAACAGGCGGCGCACACATCTTGCGTTGATAGATCTGGCATGCATGGCATTTACATACTGCAACAATGCAATATTTAAAAATAGACAACCAGAAATAGCCAACATGAAGGATCTTATGTGCAGTGGCATAACCATACATGTGACCACCACAAGCGTCATTGTGGTAGTCATTTAAAACCTTTTCCGCTTCCTCGAGGGTCAGATATCGGCGGAGTATAGAATCGACTCCGACATGATAAAGGGTATCTCCAACAATACGATAAGGTTGTGATTGATGCTGAATGCGGCGTCGGGCATATTTCGTTAGCTCAGACCTAAAAGTACATGTTTGTAGGTACACGATGATATCACCATACCATGGATCGAGGGTGCTGAGCAGGAAGAGAGTTTCATCCAGAATATGATCTTTAGAGGAGGAAGGAGCAGAGTTGGCGGGGAGAGAACAAATCAAATCAGCAAAAACAAGCGATTTCTTAGATTTGGCAGTAGTGAACTCCAATTCAAACTCTTGGAGGATAACGATCTACTTCGAGTATTTTCCCCCCAACAATTGCCGTGACAGAATATAAGTCATGGGGTTACAATCAGAAATCACAGTCACCGTGCGTAAAAGAATGTAATGATGAAAACGTTGGACGGCCTGGACCACAGCCAACGCTAACTTCTCGAAATGTGCATAACGCGTTTTAGGGTCGAGAAGGTTCCGAGATAGGTATTAAACAACATGTTCATTACCGTCATCATCATCTTGAACCAATACCATGGTGATCGTATTGAAGGTGGCAGCTAGGTAGAGGGTGAAATCACGATGGTAATTCGGAGGACGCAATAGCGGAGCATTGACAAGCAATGTCTTAAGTCTATCAAAAGACTGCTGAGAAATCTCATCCCAATAGAAAGGGACGTCCTACTTTAAAATTTGTGTAAATCCTTTGGCTACTTCGGCGTAGTTTGGGATGAAACGACGTATAAAATTGGCTTTCCCTTGGAGACTTTGGAGCTGATGTAATGAGGACGGGGAGGGGAGATTGAAAATAGCCTAAACCTTAAGAGGGTCAAGGCGAATTCCATATTTAGATACTATAAACCCTAAGAGTCTACTGGAGTCGACGCAGAAGACACATTTATGCGAGTTGACCCTAATATTGTAGTGTCTACAATGAAGAAATGTTGGACACATATGTTCCGGGTGGTCTTTCCGCGCAGCTGAATGAGCTGGAAGGTCATCCAGGTATGGTTGGACAATATGGCGAATATCATGAAAATCATAGGACATCGCGCGCTGGAACATGGCACCAGAATTCTTCAAGCCGAAGGGGAGTTTCTTATACGCGAACGTTCCCCATGGAAAAATAAAAGAGGTCTTGTGTTAATCCGATGGGAGAATGTTAATTTGGTTATAGCCAGAAAAATTGTCCATAAGGGAGAAGATTTCACTCCCCGCACAATCGTTAATGATCTGATCGATAAACGAGGTGGGATAATTATCCTTAGGACAGGCCCGATTGATATCACGATAATGAACACAAAAATGAATGGCGCCCTGCTTCTTATCCACAAGAACAATATTAGAAACCCATTCAGTGAAGGGAATCAGATAAATGAAACTCGCTTTAAGAAGCTTTTCAACTTCAGCTTTGATAGCAGCGACTTTTCGAGGATGCACGGGGTGAAGACGCTGGCGAACAGGTGGACGAAGACGCTGGCGAATAGGCTTCGCACCTGGGTAGGTGGGAATCTCGTGCACCACAATACTAGGGTCGATTCCAGTCATATCTTCGTAAGACCAGGCGAAAACATCACAGAATTCGCGAAAGAGACTAGTGTACACCTGGACTTCCTCAGAAGAGCAAGTGACCCCCACATGGATGTTCTTGACGATCCCCGGTTTGACGGAAATGTCGATAGTAATCATTTGAGTAATATTACCCAAGTTACCCTTCGCAAAGACTTCATGAGTCAAAATGGGTGTCTGAAGCGGCGGAGAGGGAACCTGAGATGCGAAGCGCTCAAGACAGTTAGACATGGCCCCGAGGCAAGGCATGAACGAGGAACGATGATGCCCATCGCTCCACGGTAGATCCTCAAGAGAAAAGGTTTCCATGATAGCCTCGTCAAATGGAAACACTTTTTTCAAAGGATTAGGCGAATCTGCATCACCGAGCCAGGGGGATTGAGAATACACGTCGAGAGACATGCTTAAAGGAGCAGCTTCAGGAGGGGGAGAATCAGATGCAATTGTAAGCTCACAATAATTGATCTCGATTGGATTAAGCAGCATCAAATCTCCAAATGAATCAACCTGTTCAGGTGAAGGGATGATCCAAGGGTCATCTGACTGAGAGACCATATTTACTTGAACGGTATTCGGTGGTGGAAGGGGAAAAATACCCATGAGAGCGGGATCTTTGAAAAGACCCGGCCCTATACTGTCAGGGGGATTAGCAATTTGATCCATGTATGGCATGTTGTTCTCAGAAGACGAGCTAAAGAATGACAACTGATCAACAGTAATAATTTTTCCCTCGTGTGGAAACTTCAGAAGTCGAAAGAGGGTGGAAAGAACACACAACATAGTGTGAGTCCAACTGCGACTGAGTAGAAGATTGTGGTTGAGTTTGGCATCAACGACTTCTACTTCAACGTTGACTGCCTTTCCTTGCAATGCAATCGGCAAGCTAGTGAGAACACCCAAGGGTTTTGATTCCCTTCCATCGAATGCCTCAAGGGCATTGGGTGAAAATTTGAGGGAGAAGGAGAGGTTAGGATCCCTATAATCATGGGGGAAGTCCTATCCTCCAAGAATGTTCCATCAACCATTTCCTAAAGGAAGAGATATGTGGCTTATCGAGTTTAACCACTTGCAATGAGTCATTCTTGAGGTGGTTAAAGGAAAATTTCACCTCCAATTTGTTAAAAAACATTCCAAAAAAGGCTGGCGTGGGCTCAACACAGGGACAGAGCGCCAACTGGCACGACCTCTAGTGCAAATTTTCCCCATTGGTGCAAGGGGTGAACTGGGTACTCGCGCCAATGCCAAAACATAGGTTTTTGAGTGCTTTATGAGGAAATTTTCAATAGGAGAAATCATGTCCTTATGCAGAAGGATGAAAAGAATGTATTTGCAGAGTTTGACATTGCTCACAGGTCATGGGAAAGACCCTGAAATATGCGGGGCGAGGGATTGTAGGGATGGTGACAAAATGCTATGTAACAAACAAAGACTTGGTAGATCACACAAAGGCTTGGTAAGTGATCTACCAAGTCTTTGTCCATTATTAACTAGGAATTGATGTCATAGCGTGTCTTGTTTGTGGCTAGACCCACTCTAGGGCTAGTGGGATCGCCTCTGTCCGCAGAGGGGATTTACCTCACCAACAAGAACTTGTTTAAAAACACTCTGTCTTTAACTGTTATATCATTTATATGTTTTCTTCTGATATCCATATTAGAGAATTCTTAATTGTACCCTAGTTTCAATTGACCTCTGTTATTTCCCTCATTATCTGGATCTGAGAATACTTAAATGATCCCTCATCCCGATTGAAACCATTTCATCGTCTATCCTAAAGATCTAAAATAGCTCAACTATCTTTCCCTGTGAACACTTCCCTTTAGAACCTTGATTCTGCTCTGTTTCTTGACAATTGACTCCATTAGCCCAATGGAAAACAAACCTACATATATCCATCTGAACTAGTGATTCCACCACCAAACCAAACCCAAAATCAAAACCCAATCAATCTTACATAACTAGCCTAAAATGAACTAAAAACAAAAAAGTTAAATCATAAAGAGAGATCCCTCTCTGAGCACTAGGAAGGCTAGATCATAAGCTTAAAAGTAGGTTTGTGGTTACCTCTAATATTCTTTAAAACAAAATACTAACAACCCTGAGAATTATTGGAGTGATAACAGACCACACTTACCAAATCTTCCCTTTCTTCTTGACATGGAAACATAGGCTTGATTCTCTTCATTTGGTCCTATATCAACTTTATATTTTAACCTCATATGTTCTATCTTGCATAGAGACCATAGATCCTCGAATTGTGTTGCTTCTTTCTTCACATAGATACTTTAAGTGAAGTTTCCCCATCCCTTCGGTAGAGAATTCAGTACCACTATAGTAATTTCTCTATCTGACATTACTTCTCCCAATTCCTGAAGTTGATCTCATATTTTAGAAATCTTCATAAAATATGAAGTGGTTCCTTCCTCTCTTTAAAACTTCAACTTGTATATTTCTTGTCTTAGATATATTACTTTGCCTTCAGTAATCACCAAGAACAACTCCACCAATTTTTCATATATTTCTTTTGAAGATTATAGTTTTGATACATAGGGGATGAGAGAGTCCTTTATGGATTCTATAAGAATCCTCTAGCCTCTTATGTATCCCTTAATGTAATTTTCATGTGCTTGAGTATCGGCTTTTGAAGGTCTAGTTGTTTACCATTTGATATAGTCCATTACTTCATTCTCAATAAGATTTAGATCTTTCCTTTTCTTCCATGCAAGAAAGTTTAAAACCCCAAATAGTTTGTTGCTTTCTTTGCAAAAATACATTTCGACAAAATCGGATGAAGTCACTAAGATACTAACTTGAGTAGATTTTTTCTTATTATCATCTTTCTTGTTGATGATGATGTAGATAGCAACATGATCTCCCTCTTAGATTGGATTCCTCAAGAGATGTGAAGAGAGCTAGATCATCTTGAATCCTTGATGATGATTCCAACAATGTTGATTTGATTTCAACACCTAATAGTTTTTTATGGTGATGGGTTCAACACGGTGTTCTTGATGTATAGATCCTTTAAGAAAGGTCCTTGATCTTCTTGAGATGGGTTTCCAATTTCTACAAATTTCCTTTTTCGAATGAATGAAGGTCTTCTTAGATCTGAAGATTTACTCTTCAATGTAGATCTTTGACTTTTTCTTTGATGGCTTATAGAGAACTAATCCTTTTTTACTTCCTTGAAGCATTGGTCCTTGTGTCTTCTTGCTAAAATTCCCCTACTCATCTTCAACACCTTAGCTTTGATACCATGTTGAGAAATTGGGGTTCTTATTAAAATTTCTCTTTCATGATAATTAATTGTGATTTCATTATGCTTCTTATATCTTATCTTCATTATATTATTATGTTATTCATCAAGTCAATTATAAGATGTACAAGAGATACAAATATTTAGGCTACAAAGCCAGGGCCAAAACCTATCCCTCTTGGATAGGAAAACTCGAAAGTAATTCTTGTTATAGATCTTCAATTGATGAGTACCAAAACCATGACACAGAACCTTGACACTAGTATGCCTCCAAGAACCTTGTCCCTATTATTACTGCTCTTCTTGGCTTCTCCAGTTGATCCTTCCTTTCCAAGCTACACTGCACCATCACTAAGGAAGCTCGGTTCCTAGCCCTAAACAATATGCTTCTTTGTTTACCTCCCTTGATCTAACCTTGGTCTCCAAGAGACTCTTCCTAGGCCTTCTTTATGCACCTCTTTATGTCTAGGTTTGAGATCTCTTCCACACTATATTTACCCTTCTTTATGTTGTATTCAAATTCGGCTCCTCTTTGAGATATACTAGATATAGATTCTATTCCAAAACATATATACTATATCTCTCTTCTTGATCTAACAAAAAATCTCTTCTCCGTTGTATCTCTTCTGCTTGCAGCACTATATTACGCACTGGAACAAAATTCTCTATGCTGTAATAGGTTGCGACCTCCTTGGATGTGTGAGATGTATTAGACCCAAAACAAATCCAGATATCTCCTAGCCTTCTTCATTGATTTCCTTCCTTCCTTCGCACCAAATGAAGACCCTATCTCACACTTCTTGTTACAGACCTTGATCTGAATCCTTGGTGATGTAATGAGGTCACAATCCTCTTATTTCATATACATGACTCTAAATTATATTTATGACAAGATGAAAAATCCTAAATAAATTAAGAGGAAGTCTTTGACCTATAATAAAAAATCCTTGCTCATGAAACCCATGAGACAAGCATTACAAAATACATTTTATTATCTTCATCTCTTCATTACATAAATTCATAATTACAAGTCATTATGAATACCGAACCTAACTACACTTTTCAACACTACACACACACACACACATATATATTGTAACATTAAAAGGAATATAATGAAAAATAAATCTAGTAGTCCCGGTTTTTGGATCCAAGGGAAAATATCTGTGTATATTTGTTTTATATCCTTGCCATTGTTTATTTTTCTGTTTTAATAATTCGTTTGCAAGTAATTTTTGTACATGGTTAAAACCTACAGTGAAGCTATAACTTTAGTATGAGAATTTAGAAGGAAAGGTCTAAAATGTTTGAGAGAACTGTAGGCTTCATAAGCTTGCTTATCTGTATTAAGATAATTCAATTCAACACTTTGAAATTCAGAACTCATAAAATAAATAGCTAGTTCAACATCATCGAAGTTATTTTGAGTAAGGAATTTTGCATAAGGGACATCAGATGTGAATGTATATAACAATAAATGTTTATAAAAATTAGGAATAATTAATTTTGGACCAGAAAAAATAGCCTCTTTAATTTTTTCAAGGGCATCTTTTTCTAGTATACCCCATTTAAAATATTATTTTTCTTAATCATGTTTTGCATTGGTCTGTCTATTTTTGCATTACCAGGAATGAATCTCCTAATAAAATTAATCCTCCTTAGAAAATATTGCATAGATTTTTTTATTGTGAGGAAGAGTAATTCGTAAAATTGCTTTGATTATATTTTATGGATCAATTCTAATATTGGTCTTAGAAACTATGAAGCCCAATAACTTACCCTCAGTAACAACACATATAGTATTCATAGGGTATAAATAGATACCATATTCACAACATCTATCAATTTTTTTTCCAAATGATCAAGATGTTGTATCCTTTTCTTTGAATATATAGTAATATCATCCCAGTATACCACCATAAAATTATTAATAATTCCATTAAAAGAAATATCCATGGCTTGTTAAAAGGTTTCTCCTACATTAATTAGACTGAAAGGCATTTTTTATAGGAAAATGTGCCCCATTTGGTTTGAAAAGTAGTCTTATTTTGTTCTTCAAGTGACACCAATATCTGGTTGTAACTAAAAAATCAATCAAGTAAAGAAAACATCTCTGAACCTACAACAATTTGTAAAATTTGTTCCAATGGAGAAACATGATAGTTATATTTTTCAAAGGATTTGTTTAGATTATGGAAATCAATACAAATTATAATATCCCCATTCTTCTTTTGTAATTTAAATAAATTTTATACCCATTGAGAATTTCTAACACAATGAATTATTTTGGCCTTTAAAAGTTTATTCAACTCTTCTTTAATTTTAGCCTCAAGCCTAGGATGCATTTTTATGAGCTTTTGTTGAATATTATTAGTATTTGGTTTTATTGGGATTACATGTTCAATTATTTTAGTATCATATACCTTCAAGTCATCATATTTCCATGAAAATACATCTTTGTATTGTTTAAATAACTTGACAAATTTTTATCGTTCAACAGGAGTACAATTGCTTCATAAATTAACATTTTGGAGATTTTTGTTTGTTCCTAAATTCACAACCTTAAATTTCATTGAAGAACTATTAGTTTTTCAATTTGTACAACCTTTGAACTTACTTTGAAAATCATACAATTTTTCCAAATGAACTACTGATTTAGGAATAGAATTTCGAGTTTTAACACTGTTACCGATCAAATAGGTAACCTGACCTCAAAATCGGAACTCTAGCCCAAAAAGACTCAAAAAACATGAAAAAACACCCCAAAAACAAAAAGTGTGTATTCCAGAACGCACTTCGTTTTTTTTTAAGGTCAAATTTCAACATTTTATAAAATTATGGTAAAAACAAAATTGTTTCTTGAAAAAAGGATTGAAAAAACACCCTCAAAACAAAACAAAAAAACCTTGATTTTTTTTTAAGGTCAAATTTCAACATTTTATAAAATTATGGTAAAAACAAAATTGTTTCTTGAAAAAAGGATTGAAAAAACACCCTCAAAACAAAACAAGCACTTCGTTTTTTTTTAAGGTCAAATTTCAACATTTTATAAAATTATGGTAAAAACAAAATTGTTTCTTGAAAAAAGGATTGAAAAAACACCCTCAAAACAAAACAAGTTGATGTTGGAATAACAAAAAAAAAATTGTGTCATACTTTTGGCATTTTTAAAAATAGAAATAACATTTTTTAATTTTTAAAATTCAAACATTAAAAAAAACCTAAAATTTAAGAAAAAAAATAAATTTAAAAAATAAAAACATTTAAAAGCTTAAAATTTAAAAATATATGAAGATTAAAAAAAAAAAGAAAAAAAAATTCAAACATTAAAAAAAACCTAAAATTTAAGGAAAAAAAAATTTAAAAAAGAAGAAGAAAAGATTAAAATTTAAAAAATATAGAAATTAAAAAATAAAAATAAAAACAAAATAAAAATGTTAAATTAAAAAAAAAAAAACAAGTTAAAAAAAGAACGAAATTATAAAAAATAAAATATAGAAATTAAATTTAAAAAAGAAAAAGAAAATGCTTATTAAATTTAAAAAAAAAAAAATAATTTTTTTTTTTTAAAGGAAATATATTAAATTTTAATAAATTTAAAAATTTAAAATAAAAATTAAAAAAAAAACATTATTCAAATTAAAAGGAAAAAAATGAAAAATTAATTAAAATAAAAAATAAAAATTAAATACAATGAAAATATTAAATTTAAAACAATATATATTAAAGAAACAAATAAACTATAAAAATTAAATTAAATTAAAATATGTATATATATATCAGATTTTATTAAATTTAAAAAAAAGAAGAAGTTAATATTAAAATAACAAATTAAATTTAAAAACAAAAATATTAAATTTTAATAAATAAATGAATAAAAAAATAAATTTTGAAAGAAAAAATAAATTTTAAATATAAAAGAAAAAAAAAACCTTGTTAAAAGCAAAACTTTAAAAACTTTAAAAATCAATTAAAAATGGAAAATTGAAATAAATAAATAAATATTAAATAAAAAAAATTAAAAAACAAATTAATTTAAAAAATTAGATTTAATAAAAAAAAAATCTAATTTTAAATACACCATTTTAATTGAAATAAAAAAATATAAAAATTTTATGTAATTAACAAAAAAAAAAATTAATAAAAAAGTAATACATTTAAAAAAAAAATTAAATCCAAATAAATTTAAAAAAAAAAATATAAAATTTATAAAATTTTATAAAATTATATTAAAAAACTAAACGTAAAAGTTAATAACAAAGAAAAATTATGAAATTAAAAAAATAAAAGTAAAAATCAATTAAATAAAAAAAAAGCAAAATTTAATAAAAATTATTAAAAATAAATAAAAATAAAAAAATTTAAAACAAAAAAATTAATAAAATTAAAAAAAAAACAAAAACAAAACGAATTTTATTTTAAATAGAAAATTTGATTAAAAAAAAAAAAATTAATTTTTTGAAAAAAATAAAAATAAAAAAAAACGAAGTGGTGGTAGTGGTGGCAGTGGTGGGGGCGCAGCCCGCCCTTATTGTGTGGCAGGCGGCGCCGAGCGGCCCAGTGACCTGCGGCTGTAGAGCGAGGCGTGAGCCACGTGGCCCACCATCTTTGCCCAGATTGATCTCTGAGACATTACATATATATACTTGTTTTTTTTTTAATTTATTTTTTTTATTTAAAACAAAATTTCTTTTGTTTTGTTTTTTTGTTTTTAATTTTTAATATATATAATTTTATTTTATTTTATTTTTATTTTTAATTTTTTATTGTTTTTTTAATTTTTAATATTTTTATTTTAATTTGATTTTTTTTAAATTATTTTTAATTTCAAAAAATTTAAAATTATTTTTTTAATTCAATTTTTTTTATTTTAAATTCAATTTGTTTAATTTTTTTTTTTTATATTTAATATTATAGATTAATTATTTTTTTTTAATTTAAAATTTAAAATTTATTTATTAAATTTTTTAAATTTTAATTTAATTTAATTGTTTTTTTTAATTTTTTCGTTTATTTAGTTTTTCATTTTTAAAATCTATAAATTGTTTCATTAAAAAAAAAAAAAAACACTAAATTTATGTATATTTGTTTTTTAATTACTTGCAAGTGATTTTTTTTGTTTTTTAATGATAGTTTTTTATTTTTTTTATTTTATTTTATTTTATTTTATTTTTCTTTTTCAATTTTAATTGTTTTTTTTGTTAATTTTAAAATTTGTTTTTTTTTTTTTCTTATTATTATTATTATTATTTTTAATTAAAATTTTTAAATTTAATTTTTTTTTTAATCTAAATTTTAATTTTGTAATTTTAATTATTTTTGATTTTCTTTTTATATATATATATATATATATATATATATATATATATATATATATATATTATTATATGGTTTTTTTTAATAAGTTATAAAAAAATATTTTTTATGTTTTTTTTTTTAAATTTTTTTTGGTCAGTTTTTGTTTTTTTTCTTTAAATTATGTGTTTTTTTTTTCAAATTTTGTCATTTCCTTTGATATAATTTTCAAATATTTTTGTTTTTTTTTTAAATTTATTTTTGTTTAAATTTTTTATTTTTACGAGCTGTTTTTGTTTTTTTTTTACATTTTTATTGTTTTTATATATATATTTTTTATCTAAGTTTTGTGTTTTATTACCAACATGAAGTGCTACAATAAAGAAAAAAAAAGTTGATATCAATCGTTTAAAGTATAAAATGAAGCACTCTAAAAGTTCATCTTTGCATCAATACGTTTCAAAATTAGCATGAAAATCACTAAAATTTTAAAACAAATATTCATACTTCATAAATAAAAATATTAGAGTGTCGAAAATGTGCTTCAAAAAAAAAAATGGTGATTCTGCATCACCACTTTTCAAAATCGGGCGCTTTTTATGCTACCAAAAAAAAGTAGGTAACATTGCGGTTACCTATTTCATCGGTAACATTGTTTTTTAAGTTCATAAGGAAAATTTGATTGTAACTATGAATCATGTTGATCTTCATCAATAATAGATTCTTTAAAAGTATCTTCTAAGGTAAAAAAATCCTTAAGTTAATCATCATCATCAAATACTCGCCAATTAGAAATGTTTTAAGGTACATATGGTCTAAACATGATTTCAAGTGGTAAACTCCTTGAAGCAACGTTAGCTAGACGATAAACATCACTATTTTGAGATTGAGGAATTGAATCTAGTTCAAAACTAACCAAATTTTGAGGCAAGTCCCATACCTATTGTATGTATTTTTTGAGATGACTGAAAACAAAATGAATCGTATTTTTACATTTCCTGATAGTTATTTATGAATTACCTAATACTTAAATAATTTTTATTTCCATTTCAAGAGCTTTACAAAGACCTTGAAGTAAGGCTTCATATTTTGCAACATTATTTGTGCATAAAAAATTTAATCTACAAGATAAAATATATAAATTACCTTGTGGGTTTAAAAAGACATCCAATGCCAACACCTTCTATAGACTTAGAGCCATCAAAATAAACATTCCATAGATTGATATTTTTGGGACTATTTTCTGAAATAGAAGGAATAAATTCAACATATGAAATTTGTCTTGAATTTAAAGCATGTACAATAAGAAAATTCAAGATTTCGATTTGTGTTTCAAGAACAACATATTCTTCAGATGTATAATTGCCTAAAAATATATCAAATGAATAATTTCCTAATGAGGCTTGAAAAATCATGACTGGTTCATTTGGATTTTAAAGGTTTGTAACTGGTTGTTCATGTGTTGTTCCCTTCCTACTTTTACCTTATTATGTTTGCCATTTAATGCAACCATAATTGAGACATTTTAGCTGAGAAAAAATCCATTAAGTTTTTCAGACCAATCCTGGCTAACTATTACACCATAGGATTCTGGGATGTTAGTTATAATAATAGCAATAATTTGAAAAAAAATAGGATTAGAGGCAAGTCTCATAAATGAATATTTAATCTCTCTAAGGACATCTAAACTTTACCTATAAATTTGTACGATATGGGTTGATGATTGAATAGGATTAAGATTCAAATTTTCAACCACTGATAATGCATAGCATTTGATGAGGCCCCTGAATCAACAAGACAATTACGAACATTTCGATTGCAAATTTCGAAAGTCAATAGGAAGGGAGGATTACGAGAAGATGATATATCTCCAATGAGTGTTGAATTGATATAATATGTTATTTTGGTAAGATATTTTTGAGTATTGTTAGAAATATAAGTATGATATGATTCATTTCCTAAGGATTTGAAACACTTGTATTTTTGCCGAGTTAATTTTGATATCTCAAACAAAGAAATATTTTCTGTAACGTACACCTCCCCTCACATCTACCCACTTTAACCAGCTTACTTGGGGTGAATATGAGATGAGGGGAAGTTATGACCAAAATCAACCTCCAATGTGACCTTAAGGAAATGGAGTTGACAAAAAAACATTACTAACTTCCCTTGGGTGCCACGGGACCCTCTAGGAGTAACCCAACCCATCCAGGTGTCCATCCCCTCATCCAACCTGAAATTTCCATGAGTTTCACCCCCAGTCACTCCCTTTCTAAGGAATCTGTGCGACTGGAAACTCCCAGTCGCTCCCTTTCCAAGGAATCTGTGCGACTATGGAATTTTTTTGTCATTTTGTGCCAGCGACTGCGGATTTTAAGGCTAGATTCTAGGGCTGGGGCTAGACCTCTTCCTATAAATCCCTATAACTTTAAGAATTCATAACTTACATAAGGAAAATGCTTGTAAACCAAAAACTGACACTAGGACTAGGCCTCACCATCCCCAATTGGGACTAACATTCTTTCAAAAATTTGACAACAATGCAATATTCAAGTCATGAATACAAGACTGAGCATAAGGGATTGGAAATTCATATGAGACTTATCAATAATGGTCACCACCCTCTCCCATTATTTATATTAACATTAATTAGTTATTTCATCCATTATTCTTTCAGTTATAAATAAAAACATGAAATGATCCATGAGTAGTACTAGTCACATAACCATGCTTATAACCACTATATAACCACATAAATAACCATAATATAGTGTCTTTTAAAACCACATAAATAAAAGTACAAAATCAAGAGAACTTAACTTTCATTTAAACATAAGCAAGAGCCAACTGGGTTCGAGACTTTCATGTACCACTCGACCATAGACACAACTGAACCAAATATTTCTCTCAGCCAATCACCCTCGTGCCATATTCCAAGAATGAATGTGGGATCTCATGGATAAAAAAATACAAAAGTACAACTAAGGGAATCCAGAGGTTAAACCACCTAATTCCTCACTATACCATGATCTCACCTAAATCAGAACTGAGATCACAAAACTGAACTGAGTTCGGAATGCCTTTGGATCTCATCACTATCCTTACAGAATTTTTTGTCTCCTTTTCTATAGGCTTTACCATAATCCACACTGGATCACTAGGCCCTTACCAAGACACCACCTTCAGGATTTATCGTGTATCCCTCCAAAACTAGTGAAGGGATTCCTAGGCCTTTCAGAATGTTCCTAACACCACCTCCACCCCCGATTCTGAAACCATCCATCAATTCCAAAGCTCAAAACTGAGAAAGATACCATCACGCCATGGCTATCCATAAAAAGGCAAGGAAAATCTGAAAACCACTGTCAAAATCCATCAAAACCATGCCACAGACAACAAAAGAACAAAATATCAACATGCAAATACCATGCATGTCAAAACCAACTAGGAAATCATACATGAAATTTGTTACCTGTAAGTATTCCTGTTGAAGTTGTTGGATCCTGCTCTTCCTTGCTTGATATTTTCTTTCCTTTCTTTTCCTTTTCCTTCCTTTTCCTTGTTTTTCCTTTCTTTTCTTGCTTGATCTCTTTCTCCTCTTGTTGCTCTTCTCCTCTCTAAGAGTAATTATGACAATGAATTGACAAAAAGCTACCAAGTGATGCTCCATGGTATTTTTATCATTCTTGCCTCAAATTTCTTCAAATTTCCATTATTTTCTTTCAATTTCCTCCTCACATGCACCATGTTACCTTTTACCTTCCTTTTCTCTTAATTTCCATTATTTTCATAAATAAATGTTCTAAAAATACCTTTTGTCCTTTTTAATTCCCTAGTCATTGCCTTTTCCAATTTCCCCTTAGCCATAAAAACATCTACTGATGCCCACTAGGATATCTTTTCCCAACATTCAGCTTGGAATAAGTGTCCCTTGACTATGGTCTTATTTTTTTTCCTTTGTTAAATTTTATTACATGAGCTTTTAGGTCAGGCCTGTTACAAAACTCTCCACCTTGTGGAACACTTTTCTCAGCGTTAAACCACACTTATACCTAAGAAATACCACTAAAAATAAAACATACTCCCTCTAGAGATTTATAACTTAGCTCGATACAATATTTATAATGAATAACATGTTGAAAAGAAAAACCATCATGAAAACATGACAATAAAATAACCATACCTCTTATTGGAGCTTTATAACTTAACTCATTTTGGTATTTAAAATATAAACCATACATAAATATGTACAAATACCAAAAATTATTTTCCTCAACCAGTAAATAATGAAGGATACATAGCCCGCATCTGATCCACCATCTCCCATGTAGCTTATTTAGGCCTAAAGTGCTTCCACTACACTTTAACTTGCTCTATCACTTTGTTCCCAAACATGAGTTGTTTCCGCTGTAATATGCATTAAGGTTCCAGTTGGAATTATCCTTATTGCTCCACCTGCAATACATACCAATCAATAACATGATCAAAATCCTTTATATACCTTTTAAGAAATGAAACATTAAAAACATCATGGAATTTCATTGCTGGAGGAAATGCAAGTCGATAGGCCATTGGTCCAATCCTCTCAAGGATCTCAAAAGGCCCACAATATTTTGGTGTCAACTTGGCACATGATCTAATCCTCAAGGAGCACTTCTTGGGATTGATGTGCAAATACACCTGCTCCCCAACCCGAAACTCCTTAAATGCCTTGTGTTGGTCTGCATAACTCTTATTCCTATCCCGTGTTGCCTTTATATTATTCTTTATAAGCTGCATTTCATGTTCCATATTTTCAACATGTTCAGTCCAATAAGTACCGTGTTCACTGGATCACTCCAGCTGATGGGAATATTACAAATTTTCCCATATAGTGCCTCGAAAGGACTCATCCTCAATGAATCATGATAACCATTGTTATATGCAAACTCAACCAATGGAAGGTCCTCCTCCCATCTCCTTTGCTGGTGCATCACATACATCCTCAGCATGTCCTCCAATATCCTGTTGACCCTCTCTATTTTTCCATATGTATATGGATGATAGGTTGTGTTGAAGGCTAGATCGTTCCCCAAACCTGCAAACAACTCCTTCCAAAACTTGGATTTGAACTTGGTATCCTTGTCTAACACAATATTCTTCAGAACACCATGTAATCTCGCAATATATCTGATGAATACTTGTGCCACCTCACTAGATGAATATGTAGTCTTCATTGGAATGAAGTGAGCCACCTTTCTCAACCTGTCGACAAAAAACATGATAGAATCATGCTGCCTCACTGTCCTCAGAAGAATTTTAATAAAATCCATGGCAATGACCTCCCATTTCCATTTTGAAATTGGAATAGGTTGCAGTAGAACACCTGGATGCTTACATTCGAGCTTCACCTACTGAAAATCAAAACATCTAGCCACAAACTCTGCCACATCCTTCTTTTGATTCGTCCAATAGTAGAACTTCTTCACTGTCGTCAATGTCTTCTGATATCCTACGTGACTTGAGTATGGATTGACATGAAATTACCTAAAGATATGCTTCTTGAGCTCACTATCAACTGACACAAAAATCTTGTCCCTAAATCTCACCAAACCATCTGTCGTGAGATGATAGTATTCATCCTGATCACCTGTGCATGCGCTTGTACTTTGTTGTAACATGTTCCTGAGATTTATATACTTGTCATCTTGTTGTCATGCTAGTAAGATTTTATCTTGTAAGTTTTTCCCATAGGAAATCATATTTGTTATATGGTTCACCTATACTTTCTTATTGAGAGCATCTACATCTCTGTTCTCCTTTCCCCTAATGTATCTGATATCGAATTAAAAATCACTTAGGGTGGCCAACCATCTAGATTTCCTAGAATTCAGGTTTAGTTGGTCAAAAAAATATCTCAAATAGTTGTGATCACTCAGAAATACAAATATCCTGCCAAGAAGATAATGGCTCCACATATTCAACGCATGAATAATATATTCCAACTCAAGTTCATGAGTCATGTAGTTTTGTTCATTCTCATTCAATTTCTTGGACTCATAGCTGTTGTGAAACCAACTCCAAAAATAGAAGAAAAGAGAGATCAACGCCTTAAAAATTAGCCACTTCAAGGGAGCAACCTCCAATACATTACATAAATGAACAATTCTTGGATGATAAAAATGAAAAAACCTCCTTTCTATATATAGGAGTCCAAGGGGCCACAATGTAATATTAGCTGATCTAACAATAATAATTTAAGGGCACGATAATAACAAATGGGGGTTACAGGGGTACAAAAATAACAATAAGGGGGTTACACTAACAACAATAAGGAACTATAATAGTAATATAGGGACCTAACATGCTCCTCTCCTTCAAAAAAGTGTTGTCCTCAACGCTTGAGTAGCGCTGAGTGCTTTTGTATAAAATTCTCATCCTCCCATTGTAATGTCCCTTTTTGGGGATTCTCAAGATTCTATGTCAAAGATGGACTACAGAGGAATTTAATGGTTATGTCACCTGTTGTTTAATATTTAACATTAGTCATTGGTGTATTAAAAGTTTGACAAGTCATGCATTAAGCTTTGTCTCAAAGGGCGAAATACTTCAAAAGAGGGTCGAAAGGAGACAAAGCAACGAAGGCCACGTGCGTTAAAGCCAAAGGTGGAATTAACATGAAAGAATGGAGTATAAAGCCAAAAGCTAACAAAAACATAAAAAGAGATGGAACGCTACACTAAGTTCAAAACTTATGTATTAAAAGAAATTTCCGCCGCGTGAAGACGCACATGAGGGAAATTCTGAGGGGGTCGAGCAGCGAGGAAGGGAAGAGACCCATACCCCCGCGGAATTGTGAACGCATAGCATGGTGGGAACTCGAGGTTAGAAGGAAGTGGCAGGAGCATGCCGCGTGGTGTGGTGACGTGGCAGATTGAAAGGTGGACCCTCATGATGGGTAGGTTATGTATTTAATCTGCATAAGGGCTAATATGTTTCAGGAGTTATACAGCGCATACGGTAAAAAGGTAAGGTAAAGTCCTTTAGGTTAACTGGTACTGAGGCCCGTACCGGTATTAAACCCAGCACGAGGCACCCACCTGCACTCTGACACACCCAATCCTTATGCGCCGCGTGCCTCACTGTCAGTGTCCTTAGGACACTTGCCTTCATTCGTTTTACCCATCCGTCTTTTTACCACAAATTACCCAGTCCAGAGATAACATTTCCTCCGTATTTCACTCCAGTAAAAGGTCGCAGGTTCCCGTCTACGACATATACCAAGTAGGAAAGAGCGCCTGGTCTACCCAATCATTGTCAGAGTTCCCTGCGTCACTTTCCCGAGCAGATTTACCTTCCGTTCAGGTACTCCGTCATTCATACTCCCTCTGTTTTCCTTTCGCTTTTTCAAATTCTTGAATGTCAGCCATGGGAAGGGGAACGCCAAAGAAAAATGAACCAGAGACCCCCCAAGTCCGTGAATCCAGGAACCCACCCGGGTTCGACCCTCTCATTGACCTACAGGCCGGTATCTGTGACCCTAAATACCCATTTGACATCCGCAGCATTAAGCCCGTGCTTTTCAGTCGTCATATTAAGAACACAGACCATTACCGAGTAGTCGTGTCTGGCCTGTATCACCAAATTGCTCCTCAAGTTCACTCTGTAGTTGATTTTATCTCTTGGCTCAGAGATGTTTTTGACGAACATCGAGGCACCTTCACCTCTCCTCAGGGGAACAAATTTTTTTCCCTTTCCCCCGATATTATCGAACAGGCCCTCCGCTTTCCTACCAGCGACACATATATCAGTTTCAGAGAAGCAGCCTTGGCCGCCCAGTTCATCAAACAGCCACGGGAGGCCCGGCAAGCCTTCATCTCCTTTATAACCGGCGACCAGGTCACTTCTCTTCCCGCCATAGAGCCTTTTCCATTAAGTTTGTTCGTAGAAGAGGTTCGGCCCATTCTCTCTCTGATTGCTGGCCTTTTAGGGGTAGGGAGTCCGGAAGAAATTTCCATGGTGTGCGTCCATCTCCTATGGCTCATGTCCAAAAAAGGGGTACTATTAGATATTCCTGGTTTCCTCTCCACTGCCATTCGAACCCAATTCCAGGAGCTTCCAGAAACCCGTCAGTTCTGTTTCTGTTCAATGGTTTTCTATCTCTTCTTTTACCAGCACGTCGATAAATTTGAGGGTTTGGGGCTAGACAAAGTTTATCTTGAGAATTCCCAACCCCGACCAGTTTTCGACTGGAATTTCTCTGTGTGTCAATTACCTAAGGGAGAGGGTTATTCCAGTTTTGTGAATAGTTTCATGTCTATTGCCTATACCATTATTCATGACTCGCCTTCCCCTAGGGTCTTTCCAGAAATGAAAAGTTGGCTGCAAGCCAGAAAATCCCAGAGCACTGGAGATTGGTTTCTATTCGAGGACTACACCGAAATTCAGGTCTATGGAGCCGAAGTTTCCCCCTACCGGCTGCCAGTGTTTCCTGTTCGTCGAGTTTATGCACTTGGATACATCCAGTAGACCCTCAAGGCCAATCAGCTCCATTTTGTTCCCGCCAAGAAGGGTTACATCCTAAGGCTCCCCATTGAAATCAGCCCCTTCGTGGTGAACTCGAGGCATGCCCTCCCGATCGTTGAGAAAATGCTGCAAGGTCTGGACCTAAGGCTGGGAAAAATCTGGGCTTATGACCCTCGAGAAATTATCTCGAACAAAAGAAAAAGGAACAAGTCTGCACCCTATATGCATGAGCCAAGGCCATTCATGGAATGGAGGGCTAATATTGAAACTTGGCCCTTGTTTTCGCAGATGGAGACAGATTCATCTGCTACAGGGGAGGAAGAGAACGTCAATAGAGGCACAGGCGGAGAAGAAGCAGGTACCTCAGGAGCAGCGCCCCCTCACAAAAAACAAAGAACAACCTCCAGTGAGGCAGAAGTCATAGGAGAGGAACAGCTGCTGGAACCCTTCACAGTATACGGAAAATTGGATAAAGGCAAGGCCGGGATAATGGTGCTAAGAGACAATACCACTTCTTCCGATTTCACAGAGGTCACATAGGCCATCATAGAGCATACCTCGCCAAGGGAAATCGAAAGGGATCAGGCAAATAGAGCAATCCGAGACAAATATAAAGCTGAGCTGGGAGGATACGTTGAGAAATATCATACCAGGCTCTCTTCCTCCATGAATGCAGACACCGAAAGCTTGGTATTATCTATGGAAAAAGCTATCCCGGACCCTAATTCAGGTGTCACTAGCTATCGGGTGCTCGAGTATGCGATCGACATGAAGAAAGTGCCAGCCAACGACATGTGCGACCTATTCCAGACTGTATGCGATATGATGAAAGATGAACTGATGCGGGTCACCCTCGCGCTGAAGAAATTAGAGCAAAAACATGAACAGTTGAGGGCTACCCTGGCAAGCGAACAAGCTAGCTACCGTGCCAGAGCAAATCAGGTGCGTTTCCTCCAAGACCAGATCAAGGGGAAGGATACTGGGGAAACAAACCCACAGGCGTCTTTGATTGAACAACTGCAGAAGGAAGCCGCATCAGCAAAGAGTCAGGCCCGCATACCAGCCTCCCACCATGTCCAAACGGCTAAACTGGTGCAAGTAGAGCGAGAGAAAGCAGAACTGTCCGGTAGGATATCAAAAGAAAGAGAGGAGAAAGAAAAGATGGCTGAAACAATCACCATGCTACAGAATAAGGCAACAGAGCTGCAAGCTAGATGGGACTCACACAGCTGCCAGCCGACCGTGGTGTCAAGTGGAACTAGCTCGCTGTCTGAGAAATTGGCCACAGCAAGAGCTGAAAATGAGGTATTGGAAAAGCAGGCGTCCAAAGCAAGGAAAAATATCACAAACCTGGAAAACTCTCTGGCCGAGAACACCAGAATAGTAGAAGAGTTACAGAGAGAAATAGAGCAGGAAAAGAAGACGACGGCAGATCAGAAAAAAACTATCGCCGACATGAGAAGCCGTGCAAAGGGAAATCTCACCCTCCTTGACCTGTATGATCTGTTCTGATATAATCTCAGCTGTGACCGAGCAATGGGGCTTCTTAAGGACGATGGGGGAGCATAAGTCTGCTATACCCTATCTCAGTAGGAAACTGCAGGAGGCAGACCTCGATCTGTCCAACAGGGCCCAACATGCCAAAGAGTATATTTCATTCCTTAATGAGCTGGGATCAGATGACATGGAGAAGCACGGTATTCCAAGCCGATTCACGGAGGCTATTGAGTGTCGCAAAATCATCAACAAAGAGATGGCCCGAGTCACAGCTTCGAGAGCTCTCCAACAGGTGGTCGCCAATGTGGGACGATTCGACGCGGTATGGGGTGAGATCATGACAGCTAGAATCCCTTCCTGTTGGGACCCGACCACTCCTTCCGTGCTCTTGCATTTGGCCCAATACACAATACGCTTGCAAGAAGAAAGAGACCGAACCGACCTCTAGACGGGTAAAGCAGTTCAGCTCAAAGCCGATATGATTGTTTCATCCCTTCGAAAAGAGTTCAACCTCCTCCATTTGATCAAACACAAGCTTCCTACTGGGGCGGTTTTCCACGCCCTCATAGAGACCTTTGTCGAGGTGGAGGGGTTCTCAGCCATGCCCGAACCAGCTGCAGACAGTCAGTAGAGGTGCACTCAGTTTACGAGCCAGTATGCCAGTTCATCTGCAAACGTGCCGCCACCAGAATCAACAACTGCCTCAACTCTGCCGCACCTGTGATTCTTTTTCAACTCATGATTTGGCCTTAACGACCTATTTTACTTTTTACTCAATTAGTTTCTTTTAAGTTTTGAGTGGGTTGTTTTCCCCACTCCTGCATTTTACTTTTTCACCAAACTGCTGTTTAATTTTCTGTTTTTTAAAAACGGCCGAGGGCTTGATTATCCATGATGGGAGGCTTGATTCCTCATCATGAATTTTTTTGTTTTGAGAATGAAATTTAACAAATTTTGTTTATGCGAAGAAGATATTTTTCCAAAAAATATCTTCTCGCTGAGATAGAGGGGAGCCTATATAAGTAAAATCCAATGAGAAAAATTGGTTCCAGATTTCCTGAAGAAACTTGCAGTGTAAAAGTTTTTTGTATGCTTGTCGTGGAATTATCAATGCAAATACACAGAGCCCGTGGGGTTTCAGCGAAGAGAAGTTCTAGTTATATATGAGGATTCCAATCTTAATGCTGTATAGTTTGTGACTCTTTCTTTGTGATATTGTATCATTGTTCTTTCCACTGTTTTCAATTTTCTTTTATCGTGTCTTGGAATGCGAGCAGCCTGCCAGCTCGGGTATGAATTTATCGCTGTTTGATACTCATGCTTCACTGGTACATGTTGCTTTAAATATGGCTCATACATGATATGTCGTTCCGCTTAACACATCATTCATATTTCCTCTGTATTAAACATCGTGAAATGTTACTCTTACTGAACTGATTGATATGTATGGATTCTTAGTTCTTAAGCCCATTTCATGTTGAAATATGTTTTCCGAGCACCGTTTCATTGGTAGTTAATATTCCCCTTTTACTTTCTGCGCCTCAAATATATTTCTGTTTAAAATACCTATATGTCGTTGAGAAACTGGCCCTCTCTAATGAAAGTTGTCTCTAAGCTGTCTGAAGTATATATGTATTGAAGATTCCCTTCTTGTCTTTACAGAGTCTTTATAACTTGCTAAAATCTGAAGGTAGTTTGGTCCCATCCATATGATGACGTTTTACACAAGTTGAAAAGGTAGAGAGTCCAAAGCTGATAATAAGCCTGAAATATACTTTATACTCCCTACTGTTTAAGATGTCCTAGGCACTGGTCTTTGGCAACTCAAGACTATCTCTAGGAGCTACAACATCTTTTTGGCGCCGTTGCTAGGGACGAAGTTGAAGAAATTTAAATCCCTGGGCCTCGACAAAATCCATTCACTCTTCAGTCAGGTGAGCATGAAGAGTGGAGAGTTGTGCACCCCTCACCTTGGCGACTCCACAGTCATTTTACGGTTCAACCTGTTTGTAGTCTTGGCTCCCCGTAAGCCACACCTAAGGTCAGATACATCTCAGCCAAGGACACCCTCTATGTCTGACCTGGAAAGAATCCTACATAGAAGAAACTGGAGGGGAAGACCATTTGTTCATACTGAAATTCCACCACTCTCTCTAGAAGACCTCCCTTCTTCTTCTTCCCAGGTCGCCCAGTGGCAAGATTCTAACTCTGCTCTGGGTGAAGCCGTCTATTACTCTGACTACCTACCCGTGGGTAATATCCGAGTTAAAGATGAGGCTGAGTCAGTAGATACCACCCGTTACATTTTCCATCCTACTCCAGAAACATAAGAAGTTAAATAGGTCACGGAAGTATCTGCTGTTACCACCCCACCCTTGTCTCCATCATCCCAAGCTGCCGTCCATTATATCCCTATCATCATTCACACTGCGCTTCCACCCAATCCTCCACTTACTCATCAAGCCCTCTTATTACCTCCGCCTCCTCCTCCAATGGCCAATGTCCCTGGTTTCCTGCAAAACAGATATGCTCCTTTGGAGCTTCCTGTGGTATTAAATGACTTGCCGCAAGACTATTTGAAGATTCTGCCCAGATTCAATGGTGAGAATGAGATTGAAGCCCAGAAACATGTCGAAGTCTTTTGCTCTTTCGCAGAAAATTTCAATGTGGAACATCTGGATGTGGTTCTAAGGATGTTTGTGTAATCCTTGGACGGAGAAGCTAGAAAGTGGTTCAAGACACTTGGAGCTCATTCTATCAACACATGGGAGGGAATGGAGGACGCTTTCATCAAAAAATGGGGAGAAAAGAAAGATCACGGTAATGTCCTTACCGAATTCAACACTCTGAAAAAGAAACACAATGAAGGGGTGTCAGAGTTTAACAGAAGATTTAACAAATTGTACCTGAGTCTCCCCGCCGAGATGAAGCCTCACCAGACTGCTGCCAAGGTCGTTTTTGTGGCAGCATTTGATTCTGAATTCGGTTTCTCATTGAGAGAGAGAAAGCCAGCCACTCTGGATGATGCACAGACAGATGCGCTGGAGATAGAAGAAAATTTTGTCTTGACTGGCAAATCCAAAGGGAAACAAGAACATGATGTTAGAAGGAGGGGAAAAGAGGAAGTATCCACCTCAGGCCAAGACAGAGATTTGGCCAACGACAAGATCGAGGAGATGAATAGGATGATCAAGAATCTCTCAAGTAAGCTGTTCAAGCTTGAGATGGAGGCCAAGAATTCACCCCCAAGGAATTTCCAGAATGCTCCAAACAGGGGATTCAACCCTCAACACAGAAAACCACCCTTGCAGATACTGCAAAGGGGACAGAAGGAGCATCAAGATCAGGTACCGCATCCTCTATACTTGGAGGGGCAAGTAGAGGTTTCTCCTGAAGATCCTGCCTATGAACAAGAGGAGGTATGCCTTGTCTTCTCAGACAGTGATGACATAGAATGTCCTGTACATGAAAGTGAGGAGGAGGAAGTACAAGCTCACTCAGAAATGAAGGCCAACGAGGATACTGAAGAGCCCGAGATTGATGACTACTATAAACAGTTCGTTGACTTCATGCAAGCCTAGTTAAATAGAAAATATGACCTCAGGTCCTCCAGAGAGAGAAATCGCACTCAAGATGAAGAGGAAGACACACCCCAAAAGTCAGCACCTGCTCAAGAGGAGACATGTCGAAAATTCCTTGAGAGAGGTACGAAACCTCTTGGCCAACCTTTACATTTTGACACTAAAACTCCTTCATCTTCACAAGCAACTACTCCTCCTAATGTCAAACCAGTCATAAAGGAAGTCAAGCCCCTCCCTCAAAACACAGGCTCTAAGGAAAAAGAATCTAAAGAGGTGTCGATAGATAAGTCTTCCTCAGCTTTCAGTCTACAAAAAGAGCTAGAGAAAGTAAAAATCCCAGTCCCCCTGACTGAATTGTTAAAGCAACCTGCATATCAGTCCCAGGTCACGTCCTTCATGCTTCCCCCAGAAGTAATATACATCCCTGACAGTCTCAACTTACAAGAAGAAAGACCTATGGTAGTGTTTGGTCCACATGTCGAGGAATTAGACCCCACTACACCTCCCTTCTATGTGTCTTTGGTAATCCATGACCTATTGCTACACAATTGTATGTTAGACTCTGGTGCCTCCCATAATCTTATGCCTCTATATATCATGGAACAATTAGGTCTCCAGATCACTCGTCCATATCAGGACCTGTACTCATTTGACTCCAAAAGAGTTAAGTGCTTGGGCATGATTAAGGACCTGGTGGTAAACCTGGCCCAAATTCCAGCTAAAAGTGTAGTAATGGACATTGTGGTGGCTGACATTCCAGCCCGTTTTGGTATGATACTATCAAGGTCCTGGGGAACAAAAATTGGTGGGTCAATCAAACTATATCTAACATATTCCACCATCCCAATCTTTGGCGGGCAGGAGAGGAGATTATACAGGGAGACCAGATTCCTAAAAACGGTTACCAAAGCTGACAGTTCAGAAAATTCACCGGTCTACAGTAAGGATAGAGATTTTTCATGCTTGATGTTAGAAGAAGATTACAGTTATGCCCAGGAACCTCCCTTATGTCAGATAAGGACTCAGCAATCCTCAGAAGGTCTTGAAACAGGGGTATGGACTCTACATTTCGACGGGGCAAATTCAAAGGAAGGTAATGGCGCTGGAGTTTTATTGATTTCCCCTACAAGAAAATGGGTCCCACTGTCCTTCAAATTAGAGTATGAAGCCACCAATAACGTGGCTGAGTATGAAGCACTTTTGCTAGGGCTAAAGGCAGCCAGGAATATGAATATACAAACCCTAAAGGTCTTGGGTGATTCAGAATTAGTGGTCCGGCAGATCAGAAATCAATGTCAAGCAAAACATCCTCGTTTAAGAGCCTACAAGAATGAAGTATGGGACATGGTGGAGAACTTTTTCTCAGCTTTTAATATTCAGTTCATGCCCCGGGAGCAGAACATGATGGCAGATTCACTTGCAGTAGCTGCTAGCACCTTCCGTCCACCCCAAAATCCCCTCCTGAGGTATGAGATATAAGTAAGGTACCGGCCTTCGATTCCAGAAAATGTCAAACATTGGCAAGTGTTTGAGGACGATGAACAAGTGAAAAGATTTCTAGAGATAGTGGGGGAGTTCTCTAATATGGAAATTGATTGTTGTGAGGAAGATGAGGCTGAGAACCAACCAGAAAACGAGTGGGAAGAAAAAATGGCCGGGAGCAATGTGTTACAGCTGAAGGGAAATGTCATCCCTAGAGGCCTGGTGCCCTTAGAAAGACTGTTTGACAAAAATGATGTTCCCAGGCAGCCCAGCAAAATGACAGACGAAAATGAGGTAGAGGACCTAAATCTGGGTACTGAGGCTGAGCCCAAGATTGTGAAATTATCCAGGAAGGTCCCGGATGGTTATAAGGAGAAATACCTGCAATTATTTCAGTCTTATAGGGATGTATTTGCATGGTCCTATCAAGACTTGAAGAATTTTGATATCAGCATTTTGCAGCATGAAATTCCCCTGAAGGCAGATGCAAGGCCCCACAAGCAGAAACTCAGAAAAATAAATCCCTTGTTACTTCCCTCCATTGAGAAGGAAATCAAGAAGTTGTTAAAGGCTAAAATAATTGTGCCATTGAAATACTCTGAGTGGGTGGCAAATCTAGTCCCGGTCCGAAAGAAAAATGGAGAAATAAGGTTGTGCGTGGATTTCAGAAATTTGAATAGAGCCTCTCTGAAGAACAATTACCCATTGCCAAAGATGGACCACATTCTGCAGAAGGTGGTGGGGGCCTCTAGGATGTCTATGATGGATGGTTTTTAGGGTTATAACCAGGTGGATGTACTCCCAGAAGACAAGAAGAAGTCTGCTTTCACCACGCCCTGGGGTACATTTATGTACGCTAGGATGCCTTTTGGGCTGATTAACGCAGGAGCCACTTTTCAGAGGGCTATGGACATAGCTTTTGTTGGGGAACAAGATAAATTCTTGGTGGTCTATCTGGACGATATTACAATATTTTCGAAAGATGACGCCGAGCACATTCAACATTTGCAGAGAACGTTTGAGAAATGTAGAAGGTATGGAATTTTCCTAAATCCTCAAAAATCTTTGTTTGCATTAGAAGAGGGTAAGCTCCTAGGGCACATTGTAACTAAAGATGGGGTCAAGATTGATCCTAAAAGAGTGGAGGTTATAAATGGCATCTCCCTCCCCAGGAATAAGAAAGAAGTCCAGGTATTCTTAGGGCGTATAAATTTTCTGAGAAGATTTATTCCTAACTTTGCTGAAATAGTTAGGCATATAACAGACATGTTGAAAAAGGATAATGAGGTGAAATGGTCACCAGAATCGAGGCAGGCCTTTGTCAGAATAAAGAACGCATTTGCTGAGGCTCCTGTGCTGGCAAGGCCAGATTACACCAAACCATTTATGATCTTCTCTTTTGCATCACCTCACACGGTAGCTGGAGTTCTCCTACAGAAAAACGAGGATGGGTATGAACAACCCATTGCTTTCTTTAGTCAGGTGCTTCACGACGCAGAATTGAAATACAATATATTGGAGAAGCAGGCTTATGCCCTGGTAAAGTCCCTCAAGTCATTTCATATGTATATTCTGTAGTCTCACATTACTGCATTTGTACCCACCACAGCGGTTAAAGACATCCTCGTTCAGGGCGACAGTGAAGGGAAAAGGGGCAGGTGGATTGCAAAGATACAGGAATATGATCTGGACATCAAACCCATTAAGTTGATTAAGGGGCAGGGGCTAGCAAAATTTTTGTCAGAATCAAACCATCAATCTTTGGGCATCAATTTATCTATGATTGCAAATGAAGATTCTGAGGAACAGATAGGGCAGCAAGAAGTGGAAATGGCCACTCAGAAAATACTAATGAAGTATCTTACTAGTCCTTGGTACAAAGAAATAGTTGAGTATCTCCTAACACTCAGCTGTCCACCCAGTTGTGATAAATCAAAATACAGAGCATTGCGGCTGAAATCACAAAAGTACATGGTTGCCAATGGTCAGCTATATTGGAAAGATATTTCAGGCATACTGTTATTATGCCTCACAGAAGATGAAGTGAGGAACATAATGACCGAATTCCATGAGGGAATCTGTGGAGGAAATTACAGCTGGAGGAGCACAGCCCAGAAAATTCTGAAAGCCGGTTTCTACTGGCCCAAATTGTTTGGAGACGTTTTTGCTTGGGTTAGAGCATGTGACAAATGTCAGAAATTTGCTGAAAAACAAAAGTTTGCAGCTCTGCCCCTGATTCCTGTACACGTCGACGAACCTTTCAGACAGTGGGGGATTGACTTCATAGGCGAGATCCACCCGCCCTCAAGTGGACAGCATAAATGGATCCTGACTGCCACGGATTATTTCACGAAGTGGGTGGAAGCCATACCTGCAAGAAATGCTACAGACATAGTGATAATTAAATTCATGGAAGAGAACATTATATCCAGGTTTGGATGTCCTGCTAGAATAGTGACTGACAATGCTCAAGCATTCAAATCTACGAAATTTGTGAGTTTTTGTCAGCAATATAATATCACTCTGGGTCACTCTACAGCTTACTACCCACAGGGGAATGGTTTGGCGGAATCATCAAATAAAACGCTGGTGAGAGCTCTAAAGAAGACAATAAATGAAAACCAGAGGAACTGGGATTCCCAACTGAAGTTCGCTCTGTGGGCAAACCGGATTAAGTAAAAGAGCAACTGGGAAATCTCCCTATGAGTTAGTATATGGACGAGCAGTTGTGTTCCCTATACAATTAGCTTTACCCATCGCTCGTTTCATGCAAGAGGCTCAGGAGGAACCTGATGGCATGACCAGAAGAATTAACTAACTGGTGGAACTCGAAGAAACGTGCGGTCAGGTGAATCAACGACTTGTGGAATACCAGGAGAAAATGAAGGAGCTGTTTGACCAGCACGCCAAGGACAGAAAGCTACAGGTGGGAGACCTAGTCCTCAGGTGGGATGTGCGAAGGGCCGATAAAGGTAAGCATGGTAAATTTGATCCCATTTGGTTTGGCCCATTCAAGATTACAGAACAGGGAGGAAATAATACCTTTAAGCTGGAGAATTTGCAGGGAGATTTGCTGGACGCCCCTGTAAATGGACAATTCCTCAAACCGTATTTTCAGTTCTGAAGCAGGCTGAAAAAGCCTGATTGTATTATATTGTACATTAGCTGTTGTTCTCGTTTTTGAATTGAATAATGCATGAGTCATGATGATTTATCCAGGGAGGAGTCGTAAGTGCAAGAGAAGTGGCGTTCACAGAAGATAAACAGGCGGTCTGCGTAGTTCTCGACACGTTCGAGGACGAACGTGCCGTCCCCAGGTGGAGCCAATGTTGTTTAATCTTTAACATTAGTCATTGGTGTATTAAAAGGTTGACAAGTCATGCATTAAGCTTTGTATCAAAGGGCGAAATACTTCAAAAGTGGGTCGAAAGGAGACAAAGCAACGAAGGCCACGTGCGTTAAAGCCAAAGGTGGAATTAACATGAAAGAATGGAGTATAAAGCCAAAAGCTAACAGAAACATAAAAAGTGATGGAACGCTACACAAAGCGCAAAACTTATGTATTAAAAGAAATTGCCGCCGCATGAAGATGCACACGAGGGAAATTTCGAGGGGGTCGAGCAGCGAGGAAGGGAAGAGACCCATACCCCCGCGGAATTGTGAACACATAGCGTGGTGGGGATTCGAGGTTAGAAGGAAGTGGCAGGAGCATGCCGCGTGGTGTGGTGACGTGGCGGATCGAAAGGTGGACCCTCATGATGGGTAGGTTATGTATTTAATCTGCATAAGGGCTAATATGTTTCAGGAGTTATACAGCGCATACGGTAAAAAGGTAAGGTAAAGTCCTTTAGGTTAACTCGTATTGAGGCCCGTACCAGTATTAAACCCGGCACGAGGCGCCCACCTACACTCTGACACACCCAATCCTTATGCGCCGCGTGCCTCACTGTCAGTGTCCTTAGGACACTTGCCTTCATTCGTTTTACCCATCCGTCTTTTTACCTCAAATTACCCAGTCTAGAGATAACATTTACTCCGTATTTCACTCCAGTAAAAGGTCGCAGGTTCCTGTCTACGGCATATACCAAGTAGGAAAGAGCGCCTCGTCTACCCAATCATTGTCAGAGTTCCCTGCGTCGGTTTCTCGAGCAGATTTACCTTCCGTTCAGGTACTCCGTCATTCATACTCCCTCTGTTTTCCTTTTGCTTTTTCAAATTCTTGAATGTCAGCCATGGGAAGGGGAATGCCAAAGAAAAATGAACCAGAGACCCCCCAGGTCCGTGAATCCAGGAACCCACCCGAGTTCGACCCTCTCATCGACCTACAGGCCGGTATCTGTGACCCTAAATACCCATTTGACATCCGCAGCATTAAGCCCGTGCTTTTCAGTCGTCATATTAAGAACACAGGCTGTTACCGAGTAGTCGTGTCTGGCCTGTATCACCAAATTTCCCCTCAAGTTCACTCTGTAGTTGATTTTATCTCTTGGCTCAGAGATGTTTTCGACGAACATCGAGGCACCTTCACCTCTCCTCAGGGGAACAAAGTTTTTTCCATTTCCCCTGATATTATCAAACAGGCCCTCTGCTTTCCTACCAGCGACACATATATCAGTTTCAGAGAAGCAGCCTTGGCCGCCCAGTTCATCAAACAGCCACGGGAGGCCCGGAAAGCCTTCATCTCCTCTATAACCAGCGACTAGGTCACTTCTCTTCCCACCATAGAGCCTTTTCCATTAAGTTTGTTCGTAGAATAGGTTCGGCCCATTCTCTCTCTGATTGCTAGCCTTTTAGGGGTAGGGAGTCCGGAAGAAATTTCCACGGTGTGCATCCATCTCCTATGGCTCATGTCCCAAAAAGGGGTAGTATTAGATATTCCTGGTTTCCTCTCCACTGCCATTCGAACCCAATTCCAGGAGCTTCCAAAAACCCGTTAGTTCCATTTCTGTTCAATGGTTTTCTATCTCTTCTTGTACCAGCATGCCGATAAATTTGAGGGTTTGGGGCTAGACAAAGTTTATCTTGAGAATTCCCAACCCCGACCAGTTTTAGACTGGAATTTCTCTGTGCATCAATTACCTAAGGGAGAGGGTTATTCCAGTTTTGTGAATAGTTTCATGTCTATTGCCTATACCATTATTCAAGACTCACCTTCCCCTAGGGTCTTTCCAGAAATGAAAAGCTGGTTGCAAGCCGGAAAATCCCAGAGCACTGGAGATTGGTTTCTATTCGAGGATTACACCAAAATTTGGGTCTATGGAGCCGAATTTCCCCCCTACCGGCTGCTAGTGTTTCATGTTCGTCGATTTTATGCACTCGAATACATCCGGCAGACCCTCAAGGCTGATCAGCTCCATTTTGTTCCCACCAAGAAGGGTTACATCCTAAGGCTTCCCATTGAAATCGGCCCCTTCGTGGTGAACTCGAGGCATGCCCTCCCGATCGTTGAAAAAATGCTGCAAGGTTTGGACCTAAGGCTGGGGAAAATCTGGGCTTATGACCCTCGATAAATTATCTCGAACAAAAGAAAAAGGAACAAGTCTGCACCCTATATGCATGAGCCAAGGCCATTCATGGAATGGAGGGCTAATCTCGAAACTTGGCCCTTGTTTTCACAGATGGATACAGATTCATCTGCTACAGGGGAGGAAGAGAACGTCAATAGAGGCACAAGCGGGGAAGAAGCAGGTACCTCAGGAGCAGCGCCCCCTTACAAAAAACAAAGAACAGCCTCCAGTGAGGCAGAATTCATAGGAGAGGAACAACTGTTGGAACCCTTCACAGTATATGGAAAATTGGATAAAGGCAAGGCCGGGATAACGGTGCTAAGAGACAGTACCACTTCTTCCGATTTCACAGAGGTCACACAGGCCATCATAGAGCATACCTCGCCAAGGGCGATCGAAAGGGATCAGGCAAATAGATCAATCCGAGACAAATATAAAGCTGAGCTGGGAGGATACGTTGAGAAATATCATACCAGGCTCTCTTCCTCCATGAACACGGACACCGAAAGCCTGGTATTATATATGGCAGAAGCTATCCTGGACCCTAATTCAGGTGTCACTAGCTATCGGGTGCTCGAGTATGTGATCGACATGAAGAAGTTGCCAGCCAACGACATGTGCGACCTATTCCAGACTGTATGCGATATGATGAAAGATGAACTGATGCGGGTCACCCTCGTGCTGAAGAAATTAGAGCAGAAACACGAACAACTGAGGGCTACCCTGGCAAACGAACAAGCTAGCTGCCACGCCAGAGCAAATCAGGTGTGTTTCCTCCAAGACCAGATCAAGGGGAAGGATACTGGGGAAACAAACCCACAGGTGTCTTTGATTGAAAGGCTGCAGAAGGAAGCCACATCAGCAAAGAGTCAAGCCCGCATACCAGCCTCCCACCATGTCCAGACGGCTGAAATGGTGCAAGTAGAGCGAGAGAAAGCAGAACTGTCCGGTAGGCTATCAAAAGAAAGAGAGGAGAAAGAAAAGATGGCTGAAACAATCACCATGCTACAGAATAAGGCAACAGAGCTGCAATCTAGATGGGACTCACACAGCTTCCAACCAACCGTGGTGTCAAGTGGAACTAGCTCACTGTCTGAGCAATTGGCCGCAGCAAGAGCTGAAAATGAGGTATTGGAAAAGCAGGCGTCCACAGCAAGGCAAAATATCACAAACCTGGAAAACTCTCTGGCCGAGAACACCAGAATAGTAGAAGAGTTGCAGAGAGAAATAGAGCAGGAAAAGAAGACGACGACAGATCAACAAAAAACTATCGCCGACATGAGAAGCCGTGTAAAGGGAAATCTCACCCTCCTTGAGGATAGGAGTATGATCTGGTCTGATATAATATCAGCTGTGACCGAGCAATGGGGCTTCTTAAGGACGATGGGGGAGCATAAGTCTGCTATACCCTATCTCAGTAGGAAACTACAGGAGGCAGACCTCGATCTGTCCAATAGGGCCCAACATGCCAAAGAGTATATTTCATTCCTTAATGAGCTGGGATCAGATTACATGGAGAAGCACGGTATTCCAAGCCGATTCACGGAGGCTATTGACTGTCGCAAAATCATCAACAAAGAGATGGTCCGAGTCACAGCTTCGAGAGCTCTCCAACAGGTGGTCGCCAACATGGGACGATTTGACGCGGTATGGGGTGAGATCATGACAGCTGGACTCCCTTCCTGTTGGGACCCAACCACTCCTTCTGTGCTCTTGCCTTTGGCCCAATACACAGTACGCTTGCAAGAAGAAAGAGACCAAACCGACCTCCAGACGGGTAAAGCAGTTCAGCTCAAAGCCGATATGATTGTTTCATCCCTTCAAAAAGAGTTCAACCTCCTCCATTTGATCAAACACAAGCCTCCTACTGGGGAAGGTTTCCACGCCCTCACAGAGGCCTTTGTCGAGGTGGAGGGGTTCTCAGCCATGCCCGAACCAGCTGCAGACAGTCAGCAAAGGTGCACTCAGTTTACCAGCCAGTATGCCAGTTCATCTGCAAACGTGCCACCACCAGAATCAGCAACTGCCTCAACTCTACCACACCTGTGATTCTTTGTCAACTCATGATTTGGCCTTAACGGCCTATTTTACTTTTTACTCAATTAGTTTCTTTTAAGTTTTGAGTGGGTTGTTTTCCCCACTCCTGCATTTTACTTTTTCACCAAACTGCTGTTTAATTTTTTGTTTTTTAAAAATGGCCGAGGGCTTGATTATCCATGATGGGAGGCTTGATTCCTCATCATGAATTTTGCTGTTTTGAGAATGACATTTAACAAAAAAAAATTATGCGAAGAAGATATTTTTCCAAAAAATATCTTCTCGCTGAGATAGAGGGGAGCCTATATAAGTAAAATCCAATGAGAAAAAATGGTTCCAGATTTCCTGAAGAAAATTGCAGTGTAAAAGTTTTTTGTATGCTTGTCGGGGAATTATCAATGCAAATACACAAAGCCCGTGGGGTTTCAGCAAAGAGAAGTTCTAGTTATATATGAGGATTCCAATCTTAATGCTATATAGTTTGTGACTCTTTCTTTGTGATATTGTATCATTGTTCTTTCCACTGTTTTCAATTTCCTTTTATCGTGTCTTGGAATGTGAGCAGCCTGCCAGCTCGGGTATGAATTTATCACTGTTTGATACTCATGCTTCACTGGTACATGTTGCTTTAAATATGGCTCATACACGATATGTCGTTCCGCTTAACACATCATTCATATTTCCTCTGTATTAAACATCGTCAAATGTTACTCTTACTGAACTGATTGATATGTATGGATTCTTAATTCTTAAGCCCATTTCATGTTGAAATATGTTTTCCGAGCACCGTTTAATTGGTATTTAATATTCCCCTTTTACTTTCTGCGCCTCAAATATCTTTATGTTTAAAATACCTATATGTCGTTGAGAAACTGGCTCTCTCTAATGAAAGCTGTCTCTAAGCTGTCTGAAGTATATATGTATTGAATATTTCCTTCTTGTCTTTATAGAGTCTTTATAACTTGATAAAATCCAAAGGTAGTTTGGTCCCATCCATATGATGACGTTTTACACAAGTTGAAAAGGTAGAGAGTCCAAAGCTGATAATAAGCCTGAAATATAATTTATACTCCCTACTGTTTAAGATGTCCTAGGCACTGGTCTTTGGCAACTCAGGACTGTATCTAGGAGCTACAACATCACCTCTGAAAAGAGGGTGAGAACCAGAGGCTACCTAGCCAACTGTAGACTCTGCCTATAGAACTTGGAATAATCCCAATTCAGGAAACTCAACAAGGCCTTCAATGAAAATGTTGTATAAGAAAATATGAGAAATGAAAGCATATATCAGGGTTTTGATCCCATCATTTATGTTGTATGTGACTTATATGCATTATTTCATCTAAAACAAATGAGCTTAAGCACATTAAACAAATCTCCTGAAAACAAGACTAGTTAGAAATCAGCCAAAGAGAGGAGCTACTACAAAATGAAAACCCCAGCTACTAGAATTGCGCAAATTTGAATGGAACTCAGAGGAGGTCAGAAAAATCTCTAATAATTCAGTAATATAACATTAAATCAGATTTACATATGATATTATTGTCTTTACAACCAATTACAAGAAGAACTAGGGAAAGATCCCTTCAGAAATTAGAGCTGCAACTAGGAATAAACTGCAGAAATACATAGACAATGTTATTTTTCAAATGGTTCAGCTGTTGTACATTAAATTTCAGATATATGAAATATATATGGATGAAAAACCAGATCTAATACATATCTGGAAGCTACAAGACTTTAAGAACAAGATCCAATTGGAATTACATCAAAATATTGCATATTAAGCTGTAGATCTGAATTACAATATACTGTGCTGCAGAAAACCCAGAAATTTCTGAAGATAAATTTTATTGCTGAAATATATCAGATCTATAGAGACATGGATCAGCAACCCAATCCATGGATCACCAAGGAAAGGCAAGCCTAACACCAAGAGATCTTCCTCCCAACTGATAGCAAACTGAAATAACAAATCCCTCTCACAAAATAACGCAGTATGGAGCAGAAACTGCGCAGAGGGTGAAGGAGACTGAATACATGGAATGAAAAATATAGATCTGATATAAAATTTAGATCAGCTAACTCCTTGGAGGCTGAAGAACACTCTCCAATAGAGAAAGCCTATAAAAAACAACTAGATCTAAGCAGATCTAAAATGCCACTTTCTACAAAAGGTAGCAGCTGCAAAACCCTCAATGGGCCAGCACTGCTCATGAAGGATAGAGCTTGGTCTCAAACCAGATAGTGGCCAACTTCAGCAAAGAACTCCTCCAATGAACCTAAAGGGAAGAGATGAAACTCCTAAATAGGAATTCCAATCACAATCCTCCACTAAACAACAAAGAATGGTATTTGTCTAAGCAGACAAATACTTCAGAAATATAACTCATCAACAACCTCTTCATGTGTCTTCTCCTCCTTTTTATAACATGAGATAACCTTTGCAAACCATAAACCACTTGGATGAGTTGGTCCTTTTCACATTATAAGCTCCCTTATAGAACTCCGCAGTCCCTTTTGGAGATACAATGCACCTAGACAACGCAGTTGATTTGGTCAAGGTGGACCCAATATTTGGCTCAACCCTCTTTCACACCTGCAAGTGATTATTTACATAGCCCAAATTTGACTTTGTTCACATGGGCATTGATTTATTAGGATTTTTACATGTCCTCCTTTATTCATTTATTCATAAAACATAAATTAAATCAAAATTTAATGTCTCCTCTTAGCTAAGGCTAAGTAGGGACATTACAGTCCTCCCCCTTAAAATGTTGCTTGTCCTCAAGCAACTGGTAGGGTAACATCTGTGTTTCTTCTCTTTCTCCATTGATGACACCATCAAGAATAAAGCTCTCATCATGAAGTAAGTGTTCACCATGGCAATACATTAAAAACTGCTCCTCCAATGCTAGCATGATAGGTGCATAGTCTGCCCCTTCAGGAGTGTAAAACTCAACATAAATAAACATGGGTGAACCAATGTCACATCTGAAACATGTATCATGAAGTACTGGATAAATTTCCATCCCATGTGGCACATGTACACTACTTACTCTTTGCCCATACGTACCCATAAACAAAATCAGTATGTCATCTATGTATGGAAGCAAAATCACATAAAGGAAAACTAAAATTTGCACATGAGGAGGTGGGTCACAATCCCACATAAGGTACCAGCGCAGTACACTCCTTGTTCTGAGTATATCTGAATGTGATAGGTGGTACTCCCACCACATATTTGTTGCATAAGCCACCTTGACATGGCTGAAAGTGAAACTCTCATTAGGTGCCTTTTGAAAGCACCCATCATGGTAAACAATCTCCCTTTGCATCTCAAGGGAGTGACCAGCTTTGGAGTTCTCATTGACCCCATATTTGCCATGAGATCTGCATGTGATATTGCTCCTTGGGGGAGCCATGGCCTGCATACATATGGTAATATAATGTGCCAAATCAGAAAAATAAACTTTCTCCACAAGATCAGATTTCTTACCATACAAATATCCCACACTCATAGCATTAGGCATGGGATTTTCCCCTCTTTTGAGAGAAGAAGGAGATGGATGAAATGTTTCCTACATAGTGTAATATCCCGGATGGGATATTTTTACTAAAAATGCTGATAAATAAATAAACTCCACAAAATGCCGCAAAATCAACATTTACTTACAGAAGATTGCCATGAAAAATTAAACATACAAGTACATGCAAATCCATAACACCATAATGCAGGAATATAACTAAGCTTTATTATATTATCACTGGGGTTACAAGCTGAAATAAAAGATAACTGAGATAAATGAAATACAACTGGCCTCAAGAAAATATGTTGCACTGGTACATGAAAATGGCCTCCAAAACTGACTGCTGCCCTCTCCCTTCGGCAACAGCTACCTCTGAATCCACTGAAGTTCCCGTTGAAGATCTGAATGATCCTCACTCCAATATCACTGAAGCTTTGTGAAACTTCTGAATTAAGTCTCCTAAAAGATAGTTGGGTTTTCGTCCAACACTCACAACTCACCCGAGGGTTTCCGTCCTGGGGCTACGGCTGAAGTAGAGAATCCACGTTCTCAAACCTCTCATACACAAGAAAATGATCTACTCCAAAGATATCTCCCAATGGCCTCCTCCATTTCTTTTATAGATCCCTTGGAGCCTTCTAGAGCATTATTTTATTATTATTTTATTCATGGAGCACTTTTCCCTTTTATTAAAATATTATAAAATATTACTTTTTAATGTAGAAAAGGGTACATCAGCTACCATGCCTCCTCTGGTCACTGAAATCGATGTCTAACTATCCCACCATGTAGGTATTCTCGTCCCGGTTCCATTGAGCTATTACACTAAGGTGTTCCATCATTTATTCCTCCCGGGATGCCACCTTGAGCATAATCAGCTGAGTTAAGCCCATAAATAACTCAAATTTCCGAAAGTTATCGGAATGCCTCGGAACAAAAGCCAAATTGCTCGGATGATGGAGTATATCAAGTGAATGCCTCCGGACACCATGTAAACTCCTCTGAAAAGCCCTTGAGCCTGCTGATGACACCAATCTGTACTTGTGACCTGTATGCTCCTAACTCTGGAAGACCAACCTGGCCCTGTCGTAGGTGTCGCCAAAAATGGGAATATTACAGACCTTCCGCCCCAAGATTGCTTGCCCTCAAGCAATCGGAATATGTGGGCCACTCTCTTAGCCCGCCGCAACTGAGACCCAATGCCTGGATCCCATACAAACCTCTAGGTGCTGCTATGCACCTGTGTCAAACCACTCGGAACAGACCCCTCAATGCCAGGATCCCAAACTGATCGTTCTATATACCAGTCGACACAAAATCCTCCCTGATCCCAACACCACCATGGCCAATCATCGCCCAAGGCCCATGAATCAGGCTGTGCACTGCCTCTAGCTATAGCTGATGCTCTAAGAGGTGAAGACCACCACCAAGCATCAATGCTTCCAGGCTCCTGCTGTGCTGTACCTGTAACTGCATATGTTGTCCCACCAGATGCATACCAACTCATCACCTCTCTCCAATCCAAGTCCTGACTCAATCCCACACTGATCCCGCTCTCCTGAAATCGGGATGGAGTGCTGAAGAAATGACGACCTGTGTCCTCCTGCTAACTAGAATCTGTAACATCTACTATCTCTGAGGGCCCCCGCTCTGCTGTGATCCCTGCGAAAAATACCGTACCATCAAGAGGGTACCAACTCATGATCTCCCGCTAGTCCATCCTGGAAGAAGAATCCAATGTAGCAACAACTGCACATGGAACATGCCTAGAGTGTTGCCGCCAGCCTGTAATCAACTCCCACTGCTCTGCCCTGTCTGCCAATGGACGCTGCCTGTAGAAGAAAGCCCCTCTCTCTATAATGGGCCAAAGGGGGCAAGATATTCTGTAAGCCCCATCGATGTACTCCTAGAGAGTGCTACTCACTAAAAACACTGCAGCTCTGCTGACTGCGTGTACATCTATCTGCGTCTCATCCCTGTGCCGACTCACAGATGGATGCTCCACCATCTCCAACAGCTCCTCCCACTCCTGATCAGGAATGTCATGCTCCTGTTGCCTAGTGGTCCCCTGCAGAACAATCCCATCAACCTCCAACACCTCCAGAGGATATGGATCTGCAACTGTCGTCACTGTACTCAGTGTCTATGCATCTGACTGCTCCACCTCAACGACTGACCCCATTGTTAGCCGCACATCCATCATAGGCTCAATGTGGGCGCCCATCTGGCTCTCACCCAAAGAAATTTCATGCCTGATGTCCATAGTATCCTCCTCTGCTCACTCAGGCTCCATCATATGCTGCTCTGGCTAGATTGTCACAAGTGACTCATCACCCAGAGTATCTCCTGTAGAATCCCCTGACTGCTCACACTGCATACTGGAATGCAGCTCTGACCTACTGCCATCAACTCCACATGACTGCTCTCGATCCCCAGAAGCATCCTCTACCGATCCCATGGACTCATCTAAAGAAGAGCCCTCACCCTGGCATACAAAAGGAATTCCCTCCTATCCTGTCTCCGCCACATCATCTGCATCTCTCAAACATGAGTGATTAGGTCCCCAAGGTTCTTTGAAAATGAAGCAAAGTCCCTTCCTCCTCAACTAATTTCTGCTCCCTGACCCACCAAACTGGAGCCGCTCCTCCCTGGTCAACTGTCTCTTGAGAAACTCAATGTTCTTCTCAACTAGCCCTTGAGCTAGCTCATAAGCAATGGGCGAGACCAACTTCTCTCTCCTCCAAATACTCAACAACCGGGTTTGCAACTCTCAGCCAATGGTCTCATGGTCTCTCATACATGATGACAAGATGGACTGCATGTGTGCTATGACAGTATCAGGATGATGTCTCCTAATGCTGAAGAAGCATTGGAACATCTGCAGGATCAAGTCATCACACTCAAGGTCAAACATGATGACATAAGTCTTGAATGTGGCCATACTCCATAGAATCTCAAGCTTCTTCCCGAAGGTAGAGCCTGTGCTGTTGTCCAAATCCTGAAAAGTCTCTACAATCAGCCTCATAATCCTCCTCATAACATCATCATTATATGAAGCTATAGGTGCAGTCAATTTCATGATGTTACATAGACAAGCTACAACTGGAAGTGTGACCCCTTCACAAGGTTCCTCCAATAATTTGGGCTATATAAGAGCAAGCATAGTTAGTTTTAGAGCCCAAATTAGTTTCTTCCCTTCTGCTTGGTCTATTGTAGACACGAGTTCATTAAACTCTTCTAGTTTGGACAAAACTCTCCATGACATCTTCATGTGTTTCAAATCTATCCCAAGTGCAGAAATTTTGCGACCAATCTCCAATTATTCTTGCAAATCTTTGGGCTATCCTTTTTGAAGGATGGCATAAATTCCTCTTGAAAATGGTCTGCTGTTCTGCTTGGTTTTCTGGTCTCCTGATGCATGGTGGTTTAAGGAACCAAATTCTATTTTTATTTTCATCAATCTATTTAGGAATCCCTCCATGGTTCAACCAATGAAAAGATCATTGTTTTTCTGAGTTTGCTGTCTTTCTTAACAAACAGTTCATATACATACTGCTATAGGTGACACATATATGCTGGTGTCAGATACAGTTGTTGGTGTCAAATATAAGATTTCAACTACAATCAGTAGTGAAAATTTCCCTCTTAGCCATGCACAACATATATAGCTAACGATCATAAGATACAAGCACCTCAAGCAATCTTAGCTTACAACCCTCAAAAAGCTCTAAATTCATTCATGATAGGACACTATTTTTCTGACAATTATTCTCAATACTGCTTCATTTCTCTGACCACAGTAGGATAGAGCAGCTCAACCATGCACTCTCCACAGAATCACTACAAGTTTGCTCAGAATCACTAGGAAAATGGCCACTGGTTTTTCTAAGTTTAATGGATTCTAGTTTAGGGTGGTGTTTTGACAAGGTTGCTCCAAAGTATTGTAGATGATTTGTTCTGAAATGGATATGCATAGCAACCCATATACATCAATCAAAAAATTTAGACTCTCAAACTGATAATTCATAGAAATGCAGGTAATGCTGGTATAATGCCAATATAATAGGGACAAACATGAGCAAGTCTCTCTCTTTATAAAAACGAATAATGACTAGTGAGAATAGAGGAACCTGGAATGGTCCTTTAGATGTCTGTTTGCTTAAGGAATCAACGCCTCCTTACGACAACTTGTGTTCCTCTGATGATATTGATTGGTTATGTAGTTTGTGGAGACCCCATCAACTTAGAGAATGCATAACCCTAAATAAACTCAGCTTCGGTCTCAGCACGACTTAGGAATTCCGACTTGGTTTCAAATCAGAGATTCTTTGGCTCACCTGTTCAACGCACACAGTGATAACCCACTACCTCTGTTCTGTCAAGAAAATCAATTTATCCACACTCAGAAAAGATCCACTGCAAGCTTAGACTCAGATTAATAATGATTTTGGCCTCTTAAATGTGGCAACGCGAACTTCAGAATATGCACTACTATGAATAAGACCCACGTCCGGCAGAAGAAGAAACCTTGAGCAAGAGGTATCTCAACCCAACTGATAATCTGGAATCGATCTATCAGTATTAAACATTGAATGCCAAAGAAGTCTCCCCAGAATGATAGCCTCTTCGCGCAAAGACTTAATCATACGTCCTGCAGCCTTGAATTTGGGAAACACCCCATTCAATTGCCCACCAAAAACTTCGAACCGGCTATTAATAGGTGATGACTCAATACATGTAACTAGTGTCGATGCCGTGTTCCAAATTTTGCCCGAATTTTTCACTGACCAGAGTCGACTTCCAACTACACCAAAAGATCGGATGATGGAGTATATCAAGCGAATGCCTATGGAAACCATGTAAACTCCTCAAAACTCCTCCGAAAATCCCTTGAGCCTTCTGATGACACCAATCTGTACCTGTGACCTGTCTGCTCCTAACTCTGGAAGACCAACCTGGCCCTGTCGTAGGTGTCGCCAAAAATGGGAATATTACACATAGGATCCCTTGGCTACCCCATCTCCACATCACTTTTTCAATCTTATAAGTGCTGATATAGTTCCTCCTAGTCATAATGCTGATGTAGCTCCTCCTCCATACCCTCCCAATCAAAACTCTTCAAGATTAGGGAGTAGATTCTTGTTGATTGCATGTAGCTGGAAAGGAACTACTTATGGGCTCTTTGTAGTATCTCTTGCTTAAGCTTGGAAGATTGAGACAAGAATACCTTACCAAGATGATAGATGACCCCTTCATGGACCAAGTAGCCTCCTCCTTGCTTTATGCCATCTAAGATCATCCCGGTGTGCAGATCTTTGGAGTACTCTACAAGGAGTTGAGACCTCCAATATGGATCTACACTTCTCAACAAGGACAACGCTGTAGATGCATCTATGGTGGTGCTTGCCTTGTTACTGCTTGTCCCTTTGGCATTATGCATGCCAACATTGTTTGTGGGAAGGTTGATCCACCATCTCCCATGTAGCTTATTTAGGCCTAAAGTGCTTCCACTACACTTTAACTTGCTCTATCACTTTGTTCCCAAACATGAGTTGTTTCCGCTGTAATATGCATTAAGGTTCCAGTTGGAATTATCCTTATTGCTCCACCTGCAATACATACCAATCAATAACATGATCAAAATCCTTTATATACCTTTTAAGAAATGAAACATTAAAAACATCATGGACTTTCATTGTTGGAGGAAATGCAAGTCGATAGGCCATTGGTCCAATCCTCTCAAGGATCTCAAAAGGCCCACAATATTTTGGTGTCAACTTGGCACATGATCTAATCCTCAAGGAGCACTTCTTGGGATTGATGTGCAAATACACTTGCTCCCCAACCCGAAACTCCTTAAATGCCTTGTGTTGGTCTCCATAACTCTTATTCCTATCCCGTGTTGCCTTTTTATTATTCTTTATAAGCTGCATTTCATGTTCCATATTTTCAACATGTTCAGTCCAGTAAGTACCGTGCTCACTGGATCACTCCAGCTGATGGGAATATTACAAATTTTCCCATATAGTGCCTCGAAAGGACTCATCCTCAATGAATCATGATAACCATTGTTATATGCAAACTCAACCAATGGAAGGTCCTCCTCCCATCTCCTTTGCTGGTGCATCACATACATCCTCAGATGTCCTCCAATATCCCGTTGACCTCTCATTTGTCCATATGTATATGGATGATAGTTATGTTGAAGGGGCTGGTGACTGTCCCCTAACCTACAAACAACTCCTTCCAAAACTTGGAAGTGAACTTGGTATCCTTGTCTAACACAATAGCCTTTCAAAACACCATGTAATCTCGCAATATATCTGATGAATACTTGTGCCACCTCACTAGATGAATATGTAGTCTTCATTGGAATGAAGTGAGCCACCTTTCTCAACCTGTCGACAAAAAACGTGATAGAATCATGCTGCCTCACTGTCCTCAAAAGAATTGTAATAAAATCCATGGCAATGACCTCCCATTTCCATTTTGAAATTGGAATAGGTTGCAGTAGAACACCTGGATGCTTACATTCGAGCTTCACCTACTGAAAATCCAAACATCTAGCCACAAACTCTGCCACATCGTTCTTTTGATTCATCCAATAGTAGAAATTCTTCACCGTCGTCAATGTCTTCTGATATCCTACGTGACTTGAGTATGGATTGACATGAAATTACCTAAAGATATGCTTCTTGATCTCACTATCAACTGACACAAAAATCTTGTCCCTAAATCTCACCAAACCATCTGTCGTGAGATGATAGTATTCATCCTGATCACCTGTGCATGCGCTTGTACTTTGTTGTAACCTGTTCCTGAGATCCATATACTTGTCATCTTGTTGTCATGCTAGTAAGATTTGATCTTGTAAGTTTTTCCCATAGGAAATCATATTTGTTATATGGTTCACCTATACTTTCTTATTGAGAGCATCTACATCTCTGTTCTCCTTTCCCCTAATGTATCTGATATCGAATTAAAAATCACTTAGGGTGGCCAACCATCTAGATTTCCTAGAATTCGGGTTTATTTGGTCAAAAAAATATCTCAAATAGTTGTGATCACTCAGAAATACAAATATCCTGCCAAGAAGATAATGGCTCCACATATTCAACGCATGAATAATATATTCCAACTCAAGTTCATGAGTCATGTAGTTTTGTTCATGCTCATTCAATTTCCTGGACTCATAGTTGTTGTGAAACCAACTCCAAAAATAGAAGAAAAGAGAGATCAACGCCTTAAAAATTAGCCGCTTCAAGGGAGCAACCTCCAATACATTACATAAATGAACAATTCTTGGATGATAAAAATGAAAAAACCTCCTTTCTATATATAGGAGTCCAAGGGGCCACAATGTAATATTAGCCGATCTAACAATAATAATTTAAGGGCACGATAATAACAAATGGGGGTTACAGGGGTACAAAAATAACAATAAGGGGGTTACACTAACAACAATAAGGAACTATAATAGTAATATAGGGACCTAACATGCTCCTCTCCTTCAAAAAAGTGTTGTCCTCAATGCTTGAGTAGCTATGAGTGCTTTTGTATAAAATTCTCATCCTCCCATTGTAATGTCCCTTTTTGGGGATTCTCAAGATTCTATGTCAAAGATGGACTACAGAGGAATTTAATGGTTATGTCACCTGTTGTTTAATCTTTAACATTAGTCATTGGTGTATTAAAAGGTTGACAAGTCATGCATTAAGCTTTGTATCAAAGGGTGAAATACTTCAAAAGAGGGTCGAAAGGAGACAAAGCAATGAAGGCCACGTGCGTTAAATCCAAAGGCGGAATTAACATGAAAGAATGGAGTATAAAGCCAAAAGCTAACAAAAACATAAAAAGAGATGGAACGCTACACTAAGTTCAAAACTTATGTATTAAAATAAATTGCCGCCGCGTGAAGACGCACATGAGGGAAATTCCGAGGGGGCCGAGTAGCGAGGAAGGGAAGAGACCCATTCCCCCGCGGAATTGTGAACGCATAGCATGGTGGGGACTCGAGGTTAGAAGGAAGTGGCAGGAGCATGCCGCGTGGTGTGGTGACGTGGCAGATCGAAAGGTGGACCCTCACGATGGGTAGGTTATGTATTTAATCTGCATAAGGGCTAATATGTTTCAGGAGTTATACAGCGCATACGGTAAAAAGGTAAGGTAAAGTCCTTTAGGTTAACTGGTACTGAGGCCCGTACCAGTATTAAACCTGGCACGAGGCGCCCACCTGCACTCTGACACACCCAATCCTTATGCGCCACGTGCCTCACTGTCAGTGTCCTTAGGACACTTGCCTTCATTCGTTTTACCCATCCGTCTTTTTACCACAAATTACCCAGTCCAGAGATAACATTTCCTCCGTATTTCACTCCAGTAAAAGGTCGCAGGTTCCCGTCTACGACATATACCAAGTAGGAAAGAGCGCCTAGTCTACCCAATCATTGTCAGAGTTCCCTGCATCGCTTTCCCGAGCAGATTTACCTTCCGTTCAGGTACTCCGTCATTCATACTCCCTCTGTTTTCCTTTCGCTTTTTCAAATTCTTGAATGTCAGCCATGGGAAGGGGAACGCCAAAGAAAAATGAACCAGAGACCCCCCAGGTCTGTGAATCCAAGAACCCACCCGGTTTCGACCCTCTCATCGACCTACAGGCCGGTATCTGTGACCCTAAATACCCATTTGACATCCGCAGCATTAAGCCCGTGCTTTTCAGTCGTCATATTAAGAACACAGACCGTTACTAAGTAGTCATGTCTAGCCTGTACCACCAAATTTCCCCTCAAGTTCACTCTGTAGTTGATTTTATCTCTTGGCTCAGAGATGTTTTCGACGAGCATCGAGGCACCTTCACCTCCCCTCAGGGGAACAAAGTTTTTTCCCTTTCCCCCAATATTATCAAACAGGCCCTCCACTTTCCTACTAGCGACACATATATCAGTTTCAGAGAAGCAGCCTTGGCCGCCCAGTTCATCAAACAGCCACGGGAGGCTCGGCAAGCCTTCATCTCCTCTATAACCAGCGACCAGGTTACTTCTCTTCCCGCCATAGAGCCTTTTCCATTAAGTTTTTTCGTAGAAGAGGTTCGGCCCATTCTCTCTCTGATTGCTGGCCTTATAGCGGTAGGGAGTCTGGAAGATATTTCCACGGTGTGCGTCCATCTCCTATGGCTCATGTCCCGAAAAGGGGTAGTATTAGATTTTCCTGGTTTCCTCTCCACTGCCATTCGAACCCAATTACAGGAGCTTCCAGAAACCCATCAGTTCCATTTCTGTTCAATGGTTTTCTATCTCTTCTTGTACCAGCACGCCGATAAATTTGAGGGTTTGGGGCTAGACAAAGTTTATCTTGAGAATTCCCAACCCCGACCAGTTTTCGACTAGAATTTCTCTGTGCGTAAATTACCTAAGGGAGAGGGTTATTCCAGTTTTGTGAATAGTTTCATGTCTATTTCCTATACCATTATTCATGACTCGCCTTCCCCTAGGGTCTTTCCAGAAATGAAAAGCTGGCTGCAAGCTTTTCAAGAAAATCAATTTATCCACACTCAGAAAAGATCCACTGCAAGTAAATAAGCTTAGACTCAGATTAATAATGATTTTGGCCTCTTAAATGTGGCAACGCGAACTTCAGGATATGCACTACTATGAATAAGACCCACGTCCAGTAGAAGAAGAAACCTTGAGCAAGAGGTATCTCAACCCAACTGATAAGCTGGAATCGATCTATCAGTATTAAACATTGAATGCCAAAGAAGTCTCCCCAGAATGATAGCCTCTTCGCACAAAGACTTAATCATACGTCCTGCAACCTTGAATTTGGGAAACAGCCTGTTCAATTGCCCACCGAAAACTTCGAACCGGCTATTAATAGGTGACGACTCGATACATGTAACTAGTGTCGATGCCATGTTCCAAATTTTGCCCGAATTTTTCACTGACCAGAGTCAACTTTCAACTACACCAAAAGCTCGGATGATGGAGTATATCAAGCGAATGCCTATGGACACCATGTAAACTCCTCAAAACTCCTCCGAAAATCCCTTGAGCCTGCTGATGACACCAATATGTACCTGTGACCTGTCTGCTCCTAACTCTGGAAGACCAACCTGGCCCTGTCGTAGGTGTCGCCAAAAATGGGAATATTACACATAGGATCCCTTGGCTACCCCATCTCCACATCACTTTTTTAATCTTGTAAGTGCTGATATAGTTCCTCCTAGTCATAATGCTGATGTAGCTCCTCCTCCATACCCTCCCAATCAAAACTCTTTAAGATTAGGGAGTAGATTCTTGTTGATTGCATGTAGCTGGAAAGGAACTACTTATGGGCTCTTTGTAGTATCTCTTTCTTAAGCTTGGAAGATTGAGACAAGAATACCTTACCAAGATGATAGATGACCCCTTCATGGACCAAGTAGCCTCCTCTTTGCTTTATGCCATCTAAGATCATCCCGGTGTGCAGATCTTTGGAGTACTCTACAAGGAGTTGAGACCTCCAATATGGATCCACACTTCTCAACAAGGACAATGCTGTAGATGCATCTATGGTGGTGCTTGCCTTGTTACTGCTTGTCCCTTTGGCATTATGCATGCCAACATTGTTTGTTGGAAGGTTGATCCTCCCCCCTGCTTCCTCCCACAGTGTTGTGACCCTTTCTTCCATTATTTCAGCACTTGGTGAAGCCTTCCCCATAGAATATAATGGCACCCCAAGTGGCTTGCCATGTTGTACGAATGTATCTTGCAGAAATATAATGAACATGAGAGAAGGAACTATGAGATCCTTGTCCTCACTGTGAAAATCCATACTTTTTGTGTGGGTAGAGACATCAAGTGAAGGGTAGGTGTGCATGCCTTGAATGACTTGTTGTTTCCCACTCTTCAAATCCACCATTCCATCTACAAGGCCTTCCAATCAGTGGTGAATTTTCCCAAGGTAATCAACCATTGGACATCCAAGATGATGTTGGTGTCTGGTATGTCCACTATAAAGAAGTGATCCTCCAAAGTGTAGGTCCCCATAGTCACAGAAAGTGATGTAACATACTACATGCACTGCATAGTTCTATCTCCCAGAACCAAAACAGAGAACCCATCAAAAGTATCAATAGGGATCCCCTTCCTTTGCAAAAAGTGAGCATCAATAAAATTGTGGGTTTCCCCACTGTCAATAAGAATAGATATTCTTTGGTTCATAACTGAACCCTGCACTCTAAGAGTCAAATATTTGGGCACTCCTCTCAAAGAAGCAAGAGTCCCACTGGTTGGAGAAAATGCTCCCTCTTCTTCTCTGGATGATGATGGATCCTCCTCCTCATCATCACCAGCGTTGTGACCTCTCCTAGGTCCATCATTGCTTTCCTCCTCCTCACAATCAGAGAAGACTTCAATATAATGTGCTCTTCCAGCAACACATCTATGTCTCAGCACCCATGATTCTTGACAAGTGAAACATAATTTCTTCTTTCTCAACTCCCTTCAGAAATCATTGTCAAGAAGCTTTTTATATGAGCTCTCCTTGGGTGGAGCATCTTTCCCTTCCTTCCCTTTAGAAGAGTGAGTGGCTTTGCTGGAAAGGGTTGCCTTTTCTCTTGGCAAGGCATCCTGGAGATCTCTTGTTCTTTCAATGGAATCATGTAGTGTGGTGGGTTTGGTAGACTTGACCAACCCATGCAAAGGTTCCTCCAAGCCATCTATGAACATATAGACTCTCCTTGCAACTGAAATATCAGGAACCATTACAGACAGCCTCAAAAATTCAGAGAGATAGGCTTCAGCATCTCCTATCTGCTTAAGCTTTTCCAAGCTTATGAAAGGGGCCACCGGATCCTTCCGATCAAATCTTTCCACTAGTCTCCTAGTGAACTCAGCATAAGTGGACACATTTTTCTGCCCCAATGTAGAAAGTCCATGAAACCACTAGTTGTGGGCTTCCCCATCAAAATGCAGTGCAACAATCTTAATGGCTTATACTTCATGCACCTTATTCAATTGGAAGTAGATGTCCAACTTTTCCACCCATGATTTAGCTGAAAAAGAGGGTGATCCATCAAACTTAGGCAAGAAGAACTTTCCCATGGTGTGGTGCCTCCCATGAAGGAAACCTCCATCTCTATACTACTGCAATGGCCTCCTCCGATCCTTAAGATGGAAGAAATATTGAAAGATCAAGTTATCCTTGAACCTTTGACTTTGTGAATCATATTCTGCAAAGTAGCCTTCCAAAGAGGTTGACTCTTGAAGCCCTTCATTCTCTACAACCAAGAAGGTAGGCATTGTAGAGCGTTGTGAGATTTGTGGAGCTTGTGGCAAGCTCACCGGTGGACCAGTCCCAAACTGAGACATTTCAGAACTCTCTCCTTGATGGAGTCTTCCAAGGGACTCCCTCATTCGATCTATCCTCATCTCCTTTATTTCCTTGGACAGATCTTGCATAGCTTCCAAGAGATTTTTTGCAAACTCTTCTGCCTCCTTATCTTTATCATTCAATTCAAGGGATTTCCCCTTGTCTTGAACCTTGTCGAGATCAACAGTAGTATATTCATACTTTATATGACTTCTATTCTGGTATCTCCTCTCCCTCTCAGAAAGAGGATCTTCATCTTTGGAATGCAGCATGACTAAGGCTCCAAAGCTAGCACAGGTTGTGCCAAGAGTGGAGCTCTGATACCACTGTAATGTCCCTTTTTGGGGATTCTCAAGATTCTATGTTAGAGATGGACTACAGAGGAATTTACTGGTTATTTCACCTCTGAAAAGAGGGTGAGAACCAGAGGCTACCTAGCCAACTGTAGACTCTGCCTATAGAACTTGGAATAATCCCAATTCAGGAAACTCAACAAGGCCTTCAATGAAAACGATGTATAAGAAAATATAAGCAAGGAAAATGTAGATAAGGGCTAGGATCCCCTCATTTATGTTGTATGTGACTTATATGCATAATTTCAGCTGAAACAAATGAGCTTAAACACATTAAACAGATCTCCCGAAAACAAGACTAGTTAGAAATCAAGCAAAGAGAGGAGCTGCTACAAAATGAAAACCTCAGCTACTAGAATTGCGCAGATTTGACTGGAACTTAGAGGAGGTCAACCAAAGATCTGATACTTCAGTAATATAATAGTAAATCATATTTACATATGATCTTATTTTCTTTACAACTGATTATAAGAAGAACTAGGGCAAGATCCCTTCAGAAATTAGAGCTGCAACTAGGAATAAATTGCAGAAATACATAGACAACGTTATTTTTCAAATGGTTCAGCTGCTGTAAATTAAATCTCAGATCTATGGATGAAACATCAGATCTAATACAGATCTGGAAGCTACAATACTTTAAGAACAAGATCCAATTAGAATTACATCAAAATATTGCATATTAAGCTGTAGATTTGAATTACAATATACTGTGCTGCAGAAAACCCAGAAATTTCTGAAGATAAATTTTATTGCTGAAATAGATCAGATCTATAGAGACATGGATCAGCAACCCAATCCATGGATCACCAAGGGAAGGCAAGCCTAACACCAAGGGATCTTCCTCCCAACTGATAGCAAACTGAAATAACAAAGCCCTCTCACAAAATAACGCAGTATGGAGCAGAAACTGCGTAGAGGGTGAAGGAGACTAAATACATGGAATGAAAAGTATAGATCTGATATAAAATATAGATCAGATAAATCCTTGGAGGCTGAAGAACACTCTCCAATAGAGAAAGCCTCTAAAAAACAACTAGATCTAAGCAAATCTAAAATGCCACTTGTTACAAAAGGTAGCAGTTGCAAAACCCTCAATGGGCCAGCGCTGCTCATGAAGGATAGAGCTTCGTATCAAACCAGATAGTGGCCAAATTCAGCAAAGAACTCCTCCAATGAAACTCAAGGGGAAAGATGAAACTCCTAAACAGGAATTCCAATCACAATCCTCCACTAAACAACAGAGAATGGTATTTGTCTAAGCAGACAAATACTTTAGAAATATAATTCATCAACAACCTCTTCATGTGTCTTCTCCTCCTTTTTATAACATGAGATAGCCTTTGCAAACCCTAAACCACTTGGATGAGTTGGTCCTTTTCACATTAGAAGCTCCCTTCTAGAACTTCGCGGTCCCTTTTGGAGATACAATGCACCTAGATAGCGTAGTTGATTTGGTCAAGGTGGACCCAATCTTTGGCTCAACCCTCTTTCACACCTGCAAGTGATTATTTACATAGCCCATATTTGCCTTTTTTCACATGGGCATTGATTTATTAGGAGTTTTACATGTCCTCATTTATTCATTTATTCATAAAACATAAATTAAACCAAAATTTAATGTCTCCTCTTAGCTAAGGCTAAGTAGGGACATTACACCCATGTAGAATCTTCAGTGGGTAAGTTCTTCCATTTGATGAGATACTCTGAAATTAATCAGTTTCATAGTTGTCGAGTTCTTGTTTCCTTAACTGCTTCAAGTTCCAATATGGTTTTTCCTTCCTCATAAAGTTTTGGCAATATTTTTTGAACTAGAAATTTGTCCCCTATAACCTTTTTTAAGCATGAAACATGGAAAACTGGATGCACTCGTGAAGAAGCAGGAAGCTCCAATTTGTATGCCATAGTACCAATATTTTGCAAAACCTTGTAAGGGCCATAGTACTTTGGCGATAATTTATTATCCTTCTTATATTTCTTGAGGGACATTTGTTTGTATGGTTGTAGCCGTAAAAATACCCAGTCTCCCACATCAAAACTTCTCTCACTGTGATGTTGATCTACCTGTTGTTTCATTTATTTTGTGCTAGATTTAGGTTATCCTTTAAGAGTTGGATAACTTCTTGTTGATGCTCGATGTGATCCTCCATTGCTTGAGCCCTAGAATTTTCCCTTAAAGAAGATGTGATGGATGGTGGATGATATCCATAAAGTGCCATAAATGGGGTCATTTTTGCTTTAGTATGGAAGGAAGTGTTATACCACCATTCAACGAGAGGTAACCACTTGACCAATTGTGCTTTCTCATTAGATACAAAACAACAAAGATATCCTTCCAAACATTTATTCACTATCTCTGTTTGACCATCGGATTGAGGATGATAAGATGAGCTATGAGCTAGTTGAGTACCCAAACAAGAAAATAATTCCGTGCAAAAATTTCCTGTAAAAATGGGATCTTTTTCACTTACAATAATATTTGGGTTTCCATGTAGCTTTTGAATTGTTTCCATATATGCACGATAGCAACTATACTAACTTTAAATGGATGAGATAATGCGAAAAAATTTGCATACTTGGTAAGTCTATCAACTACCACCATGATGAAACTCCTTCCTTTGGACTTCGGTAAACCTGCGATAAAATCCATTGAAAACTCCTCCCAACATTGACTTGGAATGGATAAAGGTTGTAGATGACCCGGGGTATTAATTGTCTCAACTTTATTTTGCTGGAAAACCAAAAATTCCGCCACAAAATTTTGAATATCAGATTTAAGGCCATCCCAAAAAAATTCTTTCTTCACGTTGTGGAAAGTGTTTAAAAATCCTGAGTGTCCTCCTAAAGGAGAAGTGTTCAATTCCAAAAGAATATTTTGTTTTAGTTGGGAATTATTTCAAATATATAAGCAATCTTTGTACCATAAGGAATAATTTTTCCAACTAAATGTATTAGATGTACTAGGATCTTACTGCAAATTCTGAATGAGAGTCCACACTTCTTCGTCCTTCTTCCATTCATCCCTTGCTTCGGTTATTCAATATGGTTGGATAATTGAAGTGGCACAAAGCAATGCTTCCACCTCCTCATCCTTTCTTGAGAGTGCATCTGCAACAACATTTAGCTTCCATTTTTTGTAGACGATTTCAAAGTCATAACCCAACATCTTTGTGACCCATTTTTGCTGCTCTTCTGACGATAGTCTTTGTTCCAAAAAGTGTTTAAGACTATCATGATTATTTTTTACCTTGAAGTGTCTTCCCATTAGGTAAGGTCTACATTTATTTAGTGCATGTAGTATTGCCAACATTTCCTTCTCATAAATAGTTGTTTGTAAATACTTTCCTTTGATTGAATGAATTTCAAAAGTAATGGGTCTTCCTTCTTGCATTAAAACAACACCAATTCCGTTTCCTGAGGCATCACATTCCACAATAAAGGTTTTTGTGAAGTCTGGAGTAGTTAAGACTGGTGCTAGGCACATTGCCTCTTTAAGATGTTCAAAGGCCTTAATTGCTTCAGGAGTCCATGAAAATGCATTTTTCTTCAAGAATGTTGTTAGAGGTGCTACTATTCTTCCATAGTTCTTAACAATCCTGTGATAATACCCTGTTAACCTGAGAAATCTGCACAACTACTTTATGGTTGTGGGAACTTTCCATTCCTTAATGGATTTAATTTTGTTAGGGTCTACCTTAACACCCTCGTGAGATACAATATGACCTAGATATTCCACCTCTTGTACTCCAAAGAAAAATTTGGATGTTTTTGCATATAATTATTTCTCCTCCAATAGTTTTAGCACCCTGTCAACATGTTGAACATTATCCTTCCAAGACCTATTGTAGATTAGTATATCATCAAAAAATACTAGCACAAATTTTATAAGGAAGGGTTTGAAAATGGAATTCATCAACCCTTGAAATATAGAAGGTGCATTGGTAAGGCCAAAAGGCATGACCAAAAATTCATAATGACCCTCATGAGTTCGAAATGTTGTTTTCGGAGTATCTTCAATATTCATTCTAATTTGATGATATCCTGAACAAAGATCCAACTTAGTAAAATAAATTGCTCCATGTAATTCATCCAATAATTCATCAATCATAGGAATGGGAAATTTATCTTTAATAGTGATCTTATTGAGCTCCCTATAATCCGAACACATGCACCATGATCCATCTTTCTTGTGCACCAATGCTGCTGGAGCAGAGAAAGAAATTTGACTAGGTTGAATTATACCAACCTCTAACATTTCTGCAATCATACGTTCAATTTCACTCTTTTGGACATAAGGATATTTGTAAGGCTTGATGTTTGGAGGAACACTTCCTGGAATCAAATGCATAGCATGATCATGATCAGGAATAGGTGGGAGTCCTTTGGGAGTGTCAAACACCTTTGAATGATTGTCCAAGACTTTTTGGAGATCTGGGGAAATAGAGAATTTTGATGTTGGAACTTCTAGTGAGCATAATTGTGAAATAACACCCCGTTGTTCTTTCTTCAAAATCTTTGTCATGGCATTAGAGCTTATTATCTTTCCTGGCTTCCCTGTGATACCCCGTAATTCAATTTCCTTTCCTTCCGAAAAAAAATTCAAGAAAATCTCTTGAAAATTAAAAGCTATCGTCCCCAAAGATTGTAAACATTGTACTCCTAGTACAACATCGGCACCTCCCATTGGGATGGAAAGCATTGGACTATTCAATACATATTCCCCCATGGCTAGCTTGATATTATGAAATTTTTCAAAGAAATTTATAGTTCCTCCATTTGCAACCATAACTTGACATTCTAGTGCTGGGTATAGGAAACAATTCAATTCCTTGGCTACCTTACAATGAATAAAACTATGGGTACTACACAAATCAATCAACACTATTACCTTTTTCTTCTTGATATGTCCTTCTATCTTGAGAGTTTGAGCAGTGGTAATTCCTACCAATACATCACATGATATGGTCAGACTCATTTCTTCTTCTTCTAGGGTTTCTTCCTGGTGTATATCCTCTACTTTTGAAGTTTCTTCTTCATTTTCTTCCTCCTCTTCACAATCTATGTAAAATATTTTTTTCTCAGCGCACTTATGACCTTTAGTGTATTTACTATCACATATATAGCAAATCCCTTTTGCTCTTTTTTTTTCCAATTGTTGTGGTGTCAACCTTGTAGGTTGTGGAAGTCTAGGAGTAGCAACACTTCAATCTTTATAGATGTGAGTGGTAGGCTTCCTTGTCACCATAATTTTACATTCAATTTTTCTTGCCAACCTGAACGCCTTCTCCAATGAATCAGGTTCCCAAATGTGAACTTCATATTGGATGTTATCCTTTAAAGTTCCTATGAAGACATCGATCCAGTGTTCCTCTGTAATATCAGTTACCCTTATATTCAATTTTTGGAAGTCCTAAATGTGCTCTGCCACTGAACCCTTTTGTTTTAGATTTATCAGTTGGCTAAATAAGGTGTTTCTCTTTGTATCCTCATAATGTGCTATCATTTCCTCCGTAAAAATTTAACAAGTGACAATTTTTTTACGGGAGCAAAGCCATCAATACTATACAGATGTATTTTTTTCTAAATGTAAAGTTGGAATGCGTACCTTTTGTGTGTTTTGCACATTATTGAGACCAAAATATTGCTCCATCTGTAGTATCCATGTTACGGGATCCTTGCCATCAAACTTCCTCATATCCATCTTTGGAATATGGTGGTTCTTCAATCCAACATTAGGGTTTATGAAATCACAATTAAAATTTATTTTGTTCTCATCATGAGTTTCCTCTACTATCTTTTCACCATTAGGAATTATTTCTTGTATCAACTTTGTCAAACCTTTGATGTTTGCTTTTAGATCATTCTTCATGTTTTCCATGTTGTCTTTCATTTTTCTTCCATGTCCTCCATCTTAGCTTCCACGCCTTTCTTCAAACCATCCATCTTCGCTTCTACACCTTTCTTCAAAACCTCCATTTCATTTTTTTTTGCTCTTTGCGAGAGCGAAATTTGGTGCACTTGCTCTTGTAATTTTGATAGATCATGTTGTAATTATTCATCTTCATGAGTCGGAGTAGAGTATTCTGAGGGCTTGATGGGTGTTGAATTATTTTTAGGAGGCATTTCAGAACCCAATACTGAAATATATGCTTAATAGGCCCTTCGATTCACTTCAAACTGATTTTTTACACAAGACTTATGCAATTCGGAAACAAATACACACATTTTTCTTGCTTTTGAGGAGCTCGATATTGAAATTGAATTATATTTGTGATTTCGGATCTTCAATATTTGAAATTTGGTCCTGAGGTAGCCCTATGAATCCTCTTTCAAATTCCATAGGTATGACCTGATTTGGATTCTTCAAGACAAAGTTATGTCCAATCTCCCACAATTACCTAATTATGGACTGGTTCAGTAGAGTGAACTTGTATGACTTTCTAGGTGTCACTGTTTCCTCCTTCGGCTATGAAATTGATAGAAAAGAAACTACAATCCATTTAATTGCTGCCACTTTTTACAAAATTCCAATCCGATGCTAAGAGAGAGTGTTATGAATATTTTCCCACGATCCCCTCTTTGAGATGAAATTCGGGAGCCTGAAAAAGCCCTAACTTCCATAGATCATATCTTCAAAATATTTTGAACCAAGCTTTGAAATTTTTTGAAGATTTTCCTCAGGATTTCGGATTCGCACTCTAAAAATTTCATCTTCTGAACCTTCGCATAAAAAAATTTATAGCGAAAATTCCACGATGACCTATTTGGAGCAGCAAAACCCTAGAATCCAAAGCTCTGATACCAAATGTTGTGAAACCAACTCCAAAAATAGAAGAAAAGAGAGATCAGCGCCTTAAAAATTAGCCACTTCGAGGGGGAAACATTCAATACATTACGTAAATGAAAAATTCTTGGATGATACAAATGACAAAACCTCTTTTCTATATATAGGAGTCCATGGGGCCATAATGTAATCCTAGTGGGGCCACAATGTAATCCTAGCCAACCTAACAATAATAATTTAAGGGCACAATAATAAAAATATGGGGGTTACAGGGGTACAAAAATAAAAATAAGGTGGTTACACTAACAACAATAAGGGACTATACTAGTAATATAGGGACCTAACAATAGAATACCACATATCTCTCCTACATAAGGACTCCAACAAGTCCTCTTTTACAAGTATATATGAACACTACGAATTCTTTATTCGAATATGCAATCTTAATAATTGGAGCATTGGTCAACAACTTCTTTAGCTGCTCAAAACTAGCTACACATTCTTCTATCCATTCAAACTTCTTACCTTTCCTCTGCAAATATGTATAGGATATGAAATGCATGAGAAGTTCCTGATGAAACTCCCATAGTAACCTTCCAATCCCATAAATGAATTGAATTCCTCCACATTTTTAGGAGTTCCCTACTCCATGATGGCTCTTATCATTTCTAGATCTACTTCTATGCATTCCTTGGAAACAGCATGTCCCAAGTAGTGTACCTTCGTCTGGAATAAACTGCAATTTCTATGATTAGCAATATAAATAATTCTCTCATAGAAATATCAACATTGCTGCTAAATGCTCGTCTTTCTCTTCCTCATTCTTAGAATATACCAATATGTCATCAATGAATGTAATAAAAAACTTTTCCAGATAAGGATACAACACATTACTCATCAAACACATAAATTTAATTGGGGCATTAGTCAAACCGAATGGAATTACAACAAAATCATAATTCCCATACCTGGTCCTAAATCCGGTCTTATAGATGTCCTCTTCTTTAATGTGTACCTGATGATATATTGATCTCACGTCAATCTTATAGAACAATGCTTATACCTTCAACTGATCAAACAAGTCTTCAATCCTCAGCAATGGATGAATGTTCTTGATCGTGACTTTGTTCAGCATCCTGTAATCAATGCGCAACCTGAGAGTATCATCCTTCTTCTTTACGAACAAAACTGGTGCAGCCTAAGGTGATACACTCAACCTAAATTACCCCCTGTTAATGATTTCCTTCAGTTGAAACTTCAACTCTACTAACTCCGATGTGCTCATCCAACAAGGTGCCTTTGATGTTGGTGCTTCCTCTAGTACCAACTCAATAGAAAATTCCACTTTCCTGTGAGTAGGTAACTCTGGAATCTCTGTTGGAAGTACATCCAAACTGCTGCAATACAGGATACCTTTGGAAGTTTTTTGTATCCTCAACATCTTTACCCTTATCACTAGAAATATGCATTACAAACATCACGCAACCTTTTCTGCAACTGCACTTAGCCTACATAGCATTGACCATCCTCACTGATGTAGGCTTCTTATTTCCATGCAAAATTATCTTTTCTCCATTATCATTCAGGGACTCAATGGCCTTGTCATAAAAATCTACTTTGGTTCTATGAAGGTACATCCAATCCATACCCAAAATCATGTTATATGATCCCAATAACAATACATTTAAATGTGTTGTTGTAATAATACCATTTAAATCAAATGCACAAACTCTTACCCAATGGTGAACTCTCTTATTTGTACCTATAGGCAACTACACCAACCAAGATTCTACATGCACTTATTTTCTAAAGCCACACCTATCGACTAGGACAATATTACCATAACTATAGTTAGATCTAATATTAATCAAAATAGAAATAACTTGATCACAAATCTTACCATCCATCTCAATGATAGATGCCAATTGATCCATCTACTTGTTTTCCATAGCTGCATAAATCTTAGGAATGTTATGACCAACATCCACAACTTTTTTCACCTCTTGATCACTATAGATCTAGTTTCTACCACCCTGACACTGTGGACAATCCCTCTTGCGATGATCCTTGCCACATATCCAACACCGCAATGATGCTCTACCATCACCTCTAGTCTGCTGTGATCCATGTCCCTTCTCAACTATACTTAACTTCTTGTAAGAAACCACATTTTATTTCTCACGTGCACCTTAAAGTATTCCTTGCTTTAGTGGCCATCTTCCTTTATCTTTCTCATTCTCTTTCAAACCACTCTTAGGCTAAAATTTGAATTTTGGTTGCTCATAACAATTTTTCATCTTTAAAATGGATTCTTCTAATGATCTAGGCTCATCGAACTCAATCTAGTCTCTGTATGCTACTACCAATCCATTGAACCTTGGCCTTCTCCTCCTTGAGGTAAGGAATATATCTCAACAACTCAAAGAACCTGTTATTATACTCATCATCTATCATGGAACCCATCTAGAACTCATAAAAATCCTTAGATCTGGCATCATAGTACCTCTCTAAAAGGCACTTCTCCAAGAGTCTCTCAAAATCATCTCAACTCAAGTCATCCCCCCAAATAATTTTAACATTCTTCACATCCTCCTACTAGATATATGATTTCCCTTTAAGACTGAAAGTGGCTATCTTGACTTTCATGTTCTTTGTATAGCTATGCAATCTGAATAATTTTCCTTAGAAATTCTGATATCTGCCCTCAATCCCCTCAATGTATCTATTACAATAGGAGAATACTCATCTCTTCCCTGCCCAACTGATCTGTAGGGAGAGTCATGGGAACTATAGTCTACCATTTTTCTCATCATCCTTGATTCTCTTCTTCCTGCAAGTATATCATGTCAGAAAAATAAATAAATACCAAAATAAAATCCATACCTTATTATTGTTTAAGGGAGGCTTATCTCATCTTCAAGATCAATCCAGATTAGCATGTACATGTACAATCATAACCATATCCAGAGAATTGGAATATCAACATATACTATCATGCATGACCATACCAATAGTATACCCCAATCCCATGCATAATGAAAATAACATTGAAAATATCATAATTTTCCCAAGGAGAGTGCAACTACTCTCCAATATCATATACAACCCAAAGAGAGAAAAAAATTCTCTCATACCACCTGTGACATACACATACCCTCACATTTACCCACTTTCATAGGCTTGCCCAAGGTAAACATGATATGAGGGGAAATTATTACCAAACTCAACCTCTTAGGTGAACTTAAGGAAATGGAGTTGACAAACAAACCTTATTGACTTCCCTTAGGTGGCACAGAACCCTCCAGGAGTAACCAAACTCCTCCAGGTGTCCATCCCCTAATAAAACCTTACCTTTCCATGATTTTCACCCCCAGTTGCTCCCTTTAGAAGGCATCAGTGCGACTGGAAACTCCCAGTCGCTCCCATAGGCCTACATCAGTGCAACTGTGGAATTTTTTTGTCAGTGTTGTATCGACGATTGTGTATTTTAAGGCTAGATTATAGGGTCGGGGATAGACCTCTTCCTAGATATCGGTGTAAATTTCATAATTCATAAATCACACAGTGAAAATGCTTGTAAACCAAAAACTGACACTAGGACTAGGCTTTCCCATCCCCAACTGGGACTGACATTCTATAAAACACTAGGAAACAATGCAAACTACATGTCATGAATACAAGAATGAGCATAAGGGACTGGAAATTCATATGAGACTTATCAATAAGGGTTACAACCCTCTCCCATTAGTTGTATTAACACTAATTAGGTCTTGCATCCATTATTATTTTAGTTACAAGTAAAAACATGAAATGAGGCATAACTATAAAAAGTCACATAACCATTCTTATAACCAACATATAACCACATAAATAACCATAAGATAATATCCATTAAAGCCACATAGCTAAAATTACAAAAGAAAGAGAACTTATCTTTCATTAAACATAGGCAAGAACTAACCAAGTTCGAGACTTCCACATACCACCCGACCATAGACATGGTTGAACCAAATATTTCTTTTAGCCAGTTACCCCTATGCCATATTCCAATCATGAATGTGGGATTTAATGGATAATCCAATCCAAAAAAAAACCAAGGAAAACTAGAGGTTAAACCAACTCTACCCTCACCATACCATGATCTCACCTAAACCAACACCAAGATCACAAAACCGAACCAAGCTTGGAATGCCTCCGGATCTAATCACTATCCTTGAGGAATTTTATTTCACCTTGTCTCTAGGATTTACCAAAATCCACACCAGATCACTAGGCCCTTATCGATACACAACCGTCAAGCTTTACCATGTATCCTGCCAAAACCAGTTAAGGGATTAGGCTAGGACTTTGGGAATGTTCCCAAGACCACTTTCACCTTGGATTCTAAAACCATCCAATAATTCCAAATTGAAACCCTGAGAAAAATCCTATCACACCATGTTTATCTGGAAAAATGAAAGGCAGGGCTAAAAACCACTATCAAAACCTAGCAAAACCATGCCACTGACAACAAAAGTACACAAAAACCAACATTCACATACCATGCATGTCAAAACTGGCTAGGAAATCATACATGCAATCTGTTACCTGCAAGTATTCCTGCTGAAGTTATTGGATCCTACTCTTCCTTGCCTGATATTTCGTTTCCTTTCCTTTCCTTGTCCTTCATTTTCTTGCTTTTCCTTTCTTTGCTTGCTTGATCTCTTTCTCCTCTCTGAGAGTAATTATGAAAATTAATTGACAAAAATCTACAAACTGATGCTGTAAGGTATATTTATCATTCATGCCTCTAATTTCTTCAATTTTCCATTATTTTCCTTTAATTTCATCCTCACATGCAAACTATGACATTTTACCTTCCTTTTCTCCTAATTTCCATTATTTTCGTAAATAAATGTACCAAAAAATACCCTTTTTCCTTTTTAATGCCTTAACCATTTCCTTTTCCAACTACCCCTTAGCCATAAACACATCTAATGATGCCAACAAAGATATATTTTTGCAACATTAAGCTTGGAATAAGAGTCCCTTAATCGTGATCTTATTTTCTTACCTTTATTAACTTTTATTAGATGAACTTTTAGTCCGGGTCTATCACATTTTCCCCAGTTTTCTTCATGTCTTATACTAAATCATATTTAATGTGTTTTATTTGGGGAGATATATTATATGTGATGGTAGCTTTATTAGAAGTTGGTGTTTTCTTACGATGACTTGGAGGATTATTAACAATTGTGGAATTCAAATTAGGAGTTTGATTTTGACTTCTACTTCTAGTCTGAATAACATTGACTTCTTCTTCATATTCAATTAAATCAAAATAAAATAATCCACCTTGTGAAAAATCCCATAACACATTAACCATTTTTCTAGATTCAACTTCCCCTTTCTTTTCTTCATGTGGTTGTTCTTCTTTTTCACTAAAGAAAACTTTAAAAATATTTATAAAAGTTGCACATGTTTTCTCATAATGATTATCATTATGTGATCTACATAAGTCATCTTATGCATAATCGTTGATATTCAATTCTTCAACATTGGTTTGATTTGGATTAGGTGGTTAATTCCTCCTAAATGGCCTCCATGGTTTCTTTATAGGATTTGTTTCAGAAAGAACATTCTTGACATTAGTTATTTCGTTAGACATTTTCTTAATTACCTTTTTAATAGATTCTAATTCAAAAACTTATTTTTCTTTTTTATCATCAACAACCTTTGTTACACAGTAATTTGTCACCGTCCCGCGCATTGGAGGGCCTTTTCCGTGACCTGTGAGCAGTGACATAACCTGAAACCACTTTCATGGCATCCCACTTGACAAGGAAAATCATTCCTCTAAAGAAATTTTTCTTTGAAAAACCCTAAAAACTGATATTTTGGCCTTGGCGCGACTAGCCAGTTCAGCCCTCGCACCAATGGGGAAAATCCACCAGAGAGGGCGTGCCAACTGGCACTCTGTCCCAGTGTATCACTCGCGCCAAGCTTAATAAGGATTTTTTAAAAAAAATAAATGGCGGAAGTTTGATTCCAAAAAACTCCTGAACGAGTCTCTAAAATGAGTTGGGAGGTTTGGCTCCGGATCTCCATGTAGGGGAAGTGGTTTTCCACCTATCATGGAAGCTTCCTTAAGGATAGGGCCAATCCCACAATTGTAGGGATCCCAACTCCCCTTCCACCATCTATATAAGCTTGCCATTTTCCCTTAGCAAGCTAGTAATCCTAATAGCACTAGAAGCAAGAGTTGAATCTGTAGCAAGGAGACTATCGCCAGACAGCCTTTGAGAGACAAGCCGAAGAGAGATAGCTTTGTCCCATTTTCGAAGAGCTTAATTGAGACGTGATCCACTGTCAGCCCCGCCAAAGGAAGATCCAACGTCAGAGCTTTGGGTTGTATCTTTCCTTTGTTATTTTAATGATAAGCGACTTTGATTATGGTTTCATTCATGTGTCTTTTTATTTGATGCAATGAATTACATCCTCTCCGACTGATGTATGGTTACAAGATTTATATTTTACGCTGTGTATCATTGTATTCCTCGCATGTCTGCAGGTGTTTAGACATGTTAAGTGGAAGATCGTGATCTTCCAAAGTGAAGGACGAGAAGTGTCATCCTTTCTTCGACGACCATTACATAGGACCTGAGGTAGGCAACTCGCTGTGTTTTGTCATTTTTGTAACTAGAGACCTGCATCACTACGTGATTGATTGTTTCTAGACCTGATATGGGCTAGTAGGGACTGCCTTTGTCCGCAGAGGGGATTTGCCTGTCCAACAAACTGGCGACTCCACTGGGGAGTTAATTGGAGTTTGTATTGTCTCTTTCGATTGCTTTTGGCTTCTAGTATGTCTCTTTCTAGTGTAGAACCTCTGTTCAGCCCCCACCATACCTGATCTACTCTCTGCTTTCTCTTTTTCATTCCTGTCATGAGTAAAATCGATTGGCATGCTTTTTAGCCTGACAGTCGCGCCAGTTGGTGCTTGTTGCTAGTTAGGTGCTCGCGCCAACCCTGTTTTGGTGCCAGATATAGCCAAATAGTCGCACCAACCCTCTTTGGTGCTAGGGTTTACTTGTTTATGAGTCCTTTGAGTCTGATTTTCGATTTTGGTGTTGGTTTTCCGACTTTTTGAGTGCCTTGAAGTCCTTTTTTTACTGTGTTTGACCTCCATCCTCCGATTGTTTTCCCTCTACCTTCAGTTTTACATTCTAACTCTAGGGAATCTAGGTGCTATTGTGTGCTGAGCCTCCCGTAGGAGTTTTTGGTTTTCGCTCATTCAGTCAACTTCATTTTGCTTCCTTGCATTCATTTGGTTGGTTTTCATTGTATCATTGCATTATTTGAGTGATTGTGCTTCTTTTTCATTCAAGTTTCGCTTTGTCTCATTTCGAGCCTAGATCACATAGTTTGTATGAGTCTTTTGGGATTCCTCTTTGATTTGAGGGATTTCTCTATTAGTTTGAGCTCTAATTGTGTGTTTTGCACTGAGTGAACTTACATGTTCTACTCTTTTGCTATCATTTCTTGAATTGGTCTCTTTATTATTTTTTCATTTCGTTTGGTGCATTTTGCTCTAAAACATTGAAAATACAAAAAACCATTCTTTTTGCTTTTGATTAGTTAGTGAAAATTGAAAAGTTTTCTGCATTATTAGTGTTATATAACTCTAAAGGAAAAGCTTTTAGTTTCATTAGCATGCATTAGAGACAGTAGAGGTTGTTTTGTGATTATTTTGTTATTGTTTGAAAATCTCTCAACCTTCTCGTAGTTAGCTATTCATCAAACAAAGTGATATATTGTGGCATGTAGTGTGCATTTAGAGGATTTTTGAGACATAACATTCGGTAGGGCCTGAAATTGAAACTTAATTGAAGATAAAATCTAAAATTTATTCAATTTACCTTAAGGCAGCATTGAAACATTAACGAAATATCTAGAGGTCTAGGCTAGTGACGTGTTCCGACGTCGTTAAACCTAGTAGCTGTCGTTCGCCTCTTGGCTTTAGACAGGGCTAGTACGGACTTGTGCTCCCTATACCGTCGCGTATATAAAGGGATACCCCACTAGGTTGCTATCCTTTACCTGTAGGAAGTTGAGTCTGTCGCCTTATACCCGTGATACACCGGACAAAGCATTCGGGGAGATTACCTGCACGTACGTCAAGTCCTTGGTTGATTTCTCTTTCATTTTTTAACCAAGGTGTATATGGCAGTTCACGGATATCTGGTACACCCTTTTGCCTAGATTTCCATAGTAGTCATTTCGGTCTTTTCTGACTCATTAAATTTGAAAATATCATTAAGCGCTTGTCCTTTCATGCTTGTTTCCAAATTGAAAGAGATAGAGTCACCTTTTACTCATTTCTTGACTCTTAAAACATGAAACGATAAAATTTCGGTTTCAATGTGGTAAAATTAATCACCTACGATCACACGCCCTTTTAGAGATTATTTGTTAGTCTTTTGATTGTTTGCCTTGGTTTTTGCCCGTGTGTTTTTGTTTTGATCTCTTCCTCTTTTCGTTACTGTCACAGTGGCAGAACCCTCAATTTCGTCTACTGTTAGTCCTTACACAAACGATTCATCAAAGGTCTCTCATTCCTCTGCTGAACCTCAGCAGCCTATTGTAACCGAGTTTCCCGACAGGGGACCGATCATATATGAGCTTCCCTGTGGTGGAACAGTTGAGTTCAATTGGCCCTTATCCAACGCTTGGTTTGGATTTGGAGTAGGGGAACACTTCCCTCCTCTTACATCGGGATCGCCTTTCTTGGCTGCCATTATAACTCCTAGTCCTCGCCGTCTTTTAGAAGGTCTAAAGGCAAGGTCAGATATGGACTGACCCAGTCCTTCTCCTAGTGAGGAAATTCCTACATATGGTGAATATTACTAGCTTTTTCCAGAAAACAACCCTGAGTCTTCTGTCATGTCTTCACCTGGTCCTTCGCTTCCAACAGGATATTGGTCCTTAAGTCAGATTGTGGTCGCTATGGCCTCCATGGGAGTATCGACTCCGTCCACGAGGCCAGTTATTCCTTCGTTAAGGATGTCACCATCGACACCTCTCACGTCATATCCGCAGGTCACATCAGTACCTGTTAGGCCTACTGTCTACGTAGTTGCATCTATGCCCGCTGTCACTACTCAGTCCACCAAGACCTCGTCACTTCCTAAAGACATCTACATAGAATCTACTATTCTGGAGAATATCTCTCTTGAGGAGTATCGGTTGTATTTACAGTCATCGAACTCCGAGGTTGGTCAGTCCTCCCAAGATCCCAACCATCCTTATTTTTCCTATTATGGACCGGATGGTACCCCTATTTATGTTTTTCCATATCAATACGATGAGCAGGGAAACCCTCTATGTTTTCCTGCTCCAGAGGCTTATCAATATGTTCATGGTTTTCTATTTTCCTAGGCTAGGAAACCTTCTAACCCGCAAGGACAACCCTTCCAAGGTCAACCTTTGCGCCAGCCTAGTTATCTATATGACTCGCAAGGACAACCCTTACAAGGCCAACCTTTGGGCCAACAGGGGTTAGTGTATGGCCCGCAAGGGCAGCCCTACAACCCTCAAGGTCAACCTTTACAGCCTCACTCTGTGGTCCAACTAAGGCAACCTCAAGGACCCACAGGTCAACCGGGGTATCAACCTGGGCCGTTGTACGGTCCTGGGGAGAAAATCCTCCCTTCCCAACGTATGGTGCAACCTCAACAACCTCAGTTTCCCATCGGTCCGAATGTTGCACAACCAGGGCCATATTATGGTCCGGTCACAGGTCAACCTAGTTATCAGGCACAACCTGGCCCCATCTCGCCATCAGGCCAACTAGCTCAGCTGGGGCAACCTAGTGTCCTTCACTATCCAGGTCAACCTGTTCAACCAGGACAGCCTGTTCACCCGGGTCAACCTGTTCAACCAAGGTAGCCCGCTCAACTAGGTCAACCTGTTCAACCAGGTCAACCTACACAACCAGTGAACCCTGCTCAACAACTGGTTTATTCTATGCCGCAGTCGAATCTGCCTGTGTGCCCAACTTATCAAGCTCAGCAGGGTCCCACTTACCAACAGCCCCCTGGACCCCAAGGCGGTTATTACCTTCAAGGTCAGTCTCGACCGGTTTACAACCCACCCCAAGGTTCTAGTTATTACCTTCAACAACCAGGCTATACCTATACTCAACAGTCAAATCCATACACTGCTCAAACGGGGCCTACATATAATCAGGGTCAGTACCCTAGTTATCAACCCCCTTACGCTGGTTATCAACAGCCGTATTAGCCCAATTATACGGCTTACACCCCCTATGGTCAGAATCCTCCAGGACAGAACCAATGGGGGAAACGTTATGCTCAACCAGGGTGGAGTACAGGTACAGGTTCTTATCGAGGGCCTGGCATGCCTTTTAATCCTCAGTTACCTTTCCTTGCCACGTTGGAATTGTTAGATGTATCTAAATTGAAAAATGATCCGATTCTTCACAATCCTTATTGGCCTCTAGTTCTGACCAAGGTGCCCGGTGACTGTCCTAAATTTGAGGGTAAAGCTGGAGAGGACCTCGAAGCTCATGTCATGACTTACCATCTGTGGTGTTCTTCGAACTCTTGGGTGGATGACTGGATTCGTCTACATATTTTCCAGCACACTCTTACCGGTGCTGCTGATAAGTGGTATATAGAACTACCAAGCCGTATCTTTCAAGACTTTAATACGTTAGCTATGGATTTTATGACACACTTCCAGTTACGGGTTCGTTACGAAGCTGGGACACATCTCCTGACTTCTTTCAAGCAAGATAAAGCCACTCACATATCTGATCATATTCATGAGTGGTGACATCGTCGTTGACTGATCAAGTTCGATATTCCTGATCAGCTTCTAACTCATTGGTTCACTACCTCCTTTGTTAATAAGATTGCTCAAGATATTGTTATGGGGGCATGTGTAACTGAAGAACAAGCCATCACTGGTGCCTAGTAACTCGACTTGGTGTACTCTCAATCTGGCACGCTATATGATATCTTGACTGACGCCCCGCGGCCAGGAACCTCTAAAGCACCGGCTACCCCATCGGTGGACGGTGTTATTGGTTCTGTCTCTCAGACTTCTCGAAAGTCCTCTAATGGGAAGCAGAAGTCAAATTCTTCTAATAATTCTTCTCTTCCCGCCCCTCCAGATTCTGGTAAGACCGCGGAGGTCAATGCCATTCAGGCCAATCTGCGGAAAAGGCCTCCAAAGGGAAGAAGAAGGGCAAAGGAAATTCCAAACTTGATGCCCCAAAACTAGAGTCTTCTAAACCTCGTACTGATGATGGTTCCCAACGCCAACCGAAGTACCCCTGCCTGATCTGTGATGAAGACCACCACACCAAATATTTTCCCTGACAATATGAGGTTAATCAACTTCTAAAAGGCTCTAAAGGGACTCTGGCCATTCTCAAAGAACCGTTCCCATCTCAACAGACCCAGATGGTTGAGCAGCCTTCAACATCTACACCATTTGGGTCCCAAGTTTTTATGATGAATGGTGCTGCACCTGTTTCAATTGCTACTCATTCGAAGGATTATGCTGGATCATGCTAGGTAGCTAGGAAGGAAGTCGTTGATGGCCCACCTCCCCCACCTGTCTCTGGTCCTATAGAAATTGAGAAGCCCAACGCTGAACCCATTGTAAGGCCACCTTCTAAAGGTGTTCTGCGAAAATATTCCTATAATCCAAACGCCCATGCCACTCAGCAGTACAAAATTGTTGAGGATTTGGCGCAGGCACCTTCCGCAATGTCTACGTTGGAAGTGCTTCAAAGTTTCCCATCGCAACGGAAAGCTCTGTTTTCCGCAATCGGTGGAATTTATCTCGCCGATTCTAGTCTTCTCACCTTCGACCTAGAAAATTTTTTCCCTCGACTTCCGCATCAAATCACGCTTGTTATACAAGTTGGTATCAGCAGCCTCAACATCCATAGAGCCATTGTGGATGAAGGTGCTTCCACCTGTGTTATGTCATTTTCCTGCTGGAAGGCCATTGGCTCTCCAACTCTTACTTCATCTTCTAATGCCCTAGAGGCATTTGATGGTAGGGAGTCAAAACCCTTGGGTGTTCTCGAGAGCTTACTGATCACGTTACAGGGTAAGACAGTCAACATAGAAGTAGAAGTGGCTGACGCCAAGCTCAAATACAATCTTCTTCTTGGTCGCAACTGGACTCACGCCATGCTATGCGTTCCGTCCACCCTCTTCCAGCTTCTGAAGTTTCCTCATGAGGGAAAAATTATCACTGTCGATCAATTGTCTTTATTCACTTCATCCTATGAGAACAACGTACCATACGTGGATCAGATCCCCAATCCCCCCGATAGTGTAGGACCCGGTCTTTTCAAGGACCCTATCCTGATGGGTATTTTTCCCATGCCACCACCGCACACCGTTCAAGTTAACATGATCTCTAGGTCAGACGACCCTTGGATCATCCCTTCACCTGAACAAGTGACCTCTTTCAAAGAATCGATGCCTTTGACTCCAGTTGAGATCAATTATTGCGAGATCGTCGCTGCATCAGATCCTCCTCCTTCAGAACATGCTCCTTTGAGCATGGCTCTAGATGTATATTCTCAATCCCCTTGGCTCAGCGATGCAGATTATCCTGATCCTTTAAGATAATTCTTCCCCTCTGATGAAGCTATCGTTGAAACGATGTCTCTTAAAGATCTATCGTGGAGAGATGGACATCATCGTTCCTCATTCATGCCCGGCCTGGGGGCAATGTCTAATCGTCTAGAGCGCTTTGCATCTCAGGTTACCACTTCGCCTCTTCAAACACCAATATTGACTCACGAGGTTCTTTCAGAGGGAAATTTGAGTAACATCACACAAACCATGCCTATCGACATCTCCGTTAAACCGGGGGTAGTCGAGAACATTCACATGGGAGTTACTTGTTCTCCCGAAGATATTCAAGTATACACCAGCCTTTTTTGTGAATTCAGAGATGTTTTCGCATGGTCCTATGAAGAGATTCCTGGGATTGATCCCAGTATAGTTGTTCATGAAATTCAAACCTATCTAAGTGCAAAGCCCATGCATCAGTGTCTGCGCCCCGTGCATCCCTGAAAAGCCGCGGCTATAAAGGAAAAAGTTGAAAAAATTCTTAACGCGAGCTTCATATATCCAATTCCCCTCACATAATGGGTTTCTAATATTTTCCCTGTAGATAAGAAGCAGGGCACTATATGGGTCTGTGTTGACTACCGAGACATTAATCGAGCTTTTCCTAAGGACAATTACCCCACTCCCTTTATAGATCAGATCATCGATGACTGCACAGGGAGTGAGATTTATTCCCTTATGGACGGCTTCTGGGGTTCCAATAAAATTAATATTTTACCCGCTGATCAACATAAAACCACCTTTATCTGTCCGTGGGGCACTTTCGCTTACAAGAAGCACGCATTCGGCTTGAAAAACGCTGGAGCCACCTTCCAGCGTTCTATTTCCTATTCTTTTCATGACATACGTCACATTGTTCAGCCGTATCTGGACGATTTTTCGGCTCATTCAGCTCGGCACGAGGACCATCCTGAACACCTCCACCAGATTTTCCTCCACTGCAGACGTTACAATATTAGGCTCAATCCTCACAAGTGCATCTTCTGCATAGATTCTGGTTGTCTTTTGGGCTTCATCGTCTCCAAAGACGGAATTCGCCTTAACCCACTCAAGGTCAAGGCCATTGTTAACCTCCCATCTCCATCCTCGTTGCAACAAATTCAGAGTCTATAGGGGAAAGCCAACTTCTTACGTCGCTTTATTCTGAACTATGTAGAAGTGGCCAAGGGGTTTACGCGACTTTTGAAACAGGACGTTCCCTTCCATTGGGATGAGATTTCCCAGCAATCCTTTGATAAACTTAAAATGTTTCTTGTCAACGCTCCGTTAATACGTCCTCTCGACTATCATCGTGATTTTACCCTTTATTTGGCTGCCGCTTTCAGCACGATAGCCATGGTTCTTGTACAGGATGATGACGACAGAAATGAACATGTGGTTTACTATCTGTCTCAGAATATTCTCGACACTGAAACACGATATGCCCACGTCGAGAATTTGGCACTTTCCGCGGTCCAGGCCGTTCAGTGATTCCGCCATTACATCCAGTTACATACGGTAACCATGATTTCCGATTGCAACCCCATGACATACATATTGTCTCAACAATTGCTGGGGGGCAATTACTCCAAATGGATTGTTATCCTTCAGGATTTCGATTTGGAGTTCACCACCGCCAAATCGACGAAATCATTGGTTTTTGCTGATCTTATTTGCTCTCTCTCGACAAACTCCATTCCATTCCAATCCGAGGATCATATCTCAGATGAAACACTCTTTCTTATCATCACTCATGATCCATGGTACGGTGACATCATCGTGTACCTTCAGACATCCACTTTCCTATCCAAGTTGATGAAGAATGCTCGACGTCGTGTTCGGCATCAATCTCAACCATATCGCATTGTCGGAGATACCTTGTATCGTGTCCGAGTTGATTCTGTGCTCCACCAATGCTTGACCCTGGAAGAGGCTGAGAAATTCCTGAATGATTTCCATAGTGGCGCCTGTGGCGGTCACATGTCTGGATATGCTACTGCCCAGAAGATTCTTCGTGCGGGTTACTTCTGGCCATCTATATTCAAAGACTATATTGTTGCAGTTTGAAAATGTCATGCGTGCCAGGTTTTCTAGCGCGAGATGCATGCACCACCCTTACCTTTGCATCCTGTCATTACCATAGGCCCTTTTGCAAAATGGGGCATATATTTTATGACATGTAACCCTCACTCAGTCGGGGGGCATGCTTATATAATGGTTGCCGAGGACTACTTCACCAGGTGGGCCGAGGCCATGCCTACATTAGCTGTCGATGGTAAGATAGCCGCTCAATTCATTTTCAACCGTGTAATTACGTGTTTCAAAGTTCCTCAAGCCATTTTCACCAATGATGGCACTCATTTTCGGGACTACATGATGGCAGAGCTGACATCGAAGTTGGGCTTGCGTCATGACAGCTCAACGCCATACTACCCTCAGGTGAATGTCCAGGTTGAGGCCGTGAACAAGGTACTGGTCACGATGCTTCAACGAATGATTGGTATTCACAAATCCAATTGGCATCTCCAATTGTTCTTAGCTCTTTGGGCCTATCGAACGTCTGTAAAGAGCGCAACCAGATTCACACCTTTCCAGCTGGTGTATGGTCTGGAAGCGACTCTTCCGGTTGAATGTGAGATCCCTTCACTGAAGTTGGCTGTGGAATTACTGCCCGACACTTCCCCGGAGGAAGAACGTCTCTTGTATTTGGAACGACAGGACGAAACCTGCCGCTTGGCTGCTTTGGTCATCGAAGCACAGAAAAAGAGGGTTAAAGCTCGTTTCGATTCAACGGTTTCTTCATGTTCTTTCATCGAAGGGGATCTTGTCCTCTTATATTACAAAGCACATGATAAACTTGGAGCGGGAAAATTCCAGCCCATGTGGCATGGGCCTTATATCATCAAAAGAGTATTAAAAAATGGGGCCTATGAGCCGATAGACTATGAAGGTATTCCTTTGGCGCAGCCTAGGAATGGGATGTACCTGAAGAAGTACTACACTTGAATTATTCTTGTGTGGTGTGTGTACATAAGTGAGTGATTTCAAATCTAGGATCCCACGGGCGATTCCCTCAAAGTTCTAGACTAGCTCACTCCCCTCGCCACCCTCGCCTTGAGGGTCATAGGCGAGAAGGGTCCTCCGTGCGATCGGCGACATCCCAACGGGCCTCTCTGGGCCAACATCTACATACACATAGGACTGTTTGTTAGAAAATGCATGTATACCCCCAAAAAAAATCATAAAGTACATAAAAACAAAAAGAGTCTTACCCAGCTCCTCATCCCACTCTTCTCCCTCTGGGAGTAGAAGATCTCGGTCTCCCGTGAAGTCAGTAATGGTATAGGGACAGTCCTCTACGACGATCAGTTGTCGCCGAATCTGTACAAAGAACTTGGGCCTCCATGAAATTTCCTGGCCCCCTCCTGATCTGGGCATGAGTGCTGCCCATCGAGCCATCCGTGGCTCTGTCAACGATGGCTTGGTGACTATCGCCCCCTCGCCTTGGAAGATTGGTAACCATTCAAGGATGAATGATACCAAGATAGATCCATACCCAAGCTGCTTCAGTTTGGCCTTCTTACACTTCATCAACTGCCATTTGATATTCATTGTCACGGCAGTGGCCCAATCGAATAGTGTCGGGCTCATTCATTCTGATGCTAGGAGAAGCTGTGTTTTAGTAGCCTCATGCGACGCTTGTGACCCCGCAGCCCGCGTAATGGTATGGAGCACCACCTTGAGTGCTAGATTGGGAACCATGTGGATGTCGACTTTCCCACTTCCTGATCTTGTCTGTGCCCCTGGGCACACTCTTTCCATTACCATTGACATTTTCTCCCCCGAGGGCCTAGTACCTGTCATGATCAGGACTGGACCTCTCCGAGACAATCCAGTTATGAAGTAAACATCGGATACTTCGAGCTCCAATACTTGGTCTCGAAGCCAAAACTTCTCTTCGTTCTCATCCTAGATACTAATTAAGTACTGCAATAATTCAGGTTGTGCCTTGAGACATGGTCTCAAGAAGAACTTTTTTAAGCCACAATCCTGAAGAGTGTTCATACATTCCTCGTTCTCCATGGCCATTTCATCTTCTTCACTATGCTCCCTTTATTTCCATTTGATCACCATTGTGACTGTGTATCTGCACCAAAATGGTCACAAACACTTCATTAGATCCCTTGAACTCTCAAAAATCCTATTGACTGGTTCATTTTTTGTAAAAATTGAGCAGAAAATTTAGGTTGCGCCATTGGCACAACTTTTTTGCTGACAGTCGCGCCAACTGGCATGACCCCTTTGCAAAAAGGAGCCAATTGGCACAGGTCTGTGCCTGATACCCGTGCCAATTGGGCAAGCCCTAAATTTGCAAATATCCCCTCAGGGATCCTAAATCACAGTGGAATTCTATAAAAAATGGATTGAAACATGGCTAAGGGAAGCGCCTTTTACCTGGAAGAAATGAGAACTGAAATGATGTACTGGATTGTCCATGATCGTCGCCACAAGTTCGCACAGGAAAAACTCACTGTTGCTCTCCACAAGATGTAAAAAGTAAAAAGTAAATATGTTTTTACTATTTTTGTCATATTTATAACTTTTCAAGATCAAATTAGGTTTTGAAGTTTATTTTTCCAATATTTTATTATATTTTGTCGAAAAATGGGTTTTACGCTTGCTTTCTTATGCAGCAACAGGTTTTCACGTGACTAGGATGATGATACGAGTTGTATTTTATACTTTTTCGGACTTGGTAAAGACACGAAAAATTCACTACTGGAGTCATCTTTCAGCTCTTTTCTGACTCTCTAAACATGACAAGATTGTCGAGTCTCTTGTCATTTTGATCTTGTTAAATTGGCTGCAAAACAACATCTACCCGGTATACGTTTACCCATTTTTCGGGTTGGGATAGATTATTTACGAAAAAGGAATACCCTAGCCTATTGCGACTAGGAGGTTTTCTCAGACACAGTTTTCTACCTTTTCGGATCTGAGGAACTATCTACGAAAAGGGACTATTGGAGTTTACTTTTCCGCTGTCTTTTCAAACTATCTAAACATGAAAAGACATCGAGTTCTTCCTTTGTCAGACTCGTTAAAACCTGATGACATCGGATTTTGTCGTAATGACGATACTCGAGTTCCTCCTTCCTAGGGCTCGTTAAATGTACTAGGTTGGATTTGTTCGAAGGAAAAAATTATGTCACAAGCATATGCTATCCCCTTCAAGCTTGTTTTAAAAAATAATTGGGGTACTCGCCAGAAATGGTGGGGAAAAATGAAACCAGTATCATCGTCATGTCGGCAGTATGTCGCTATTGAACATGGAACTTGTCTGCATTCGTATCGGGTTGGGGACATATCATCTCGTTTTTTGCTTGCCTCCATGGGTTTGGATTATATTTTTTGACCTCTCATCTTTTCTTTGCCTCGTCATCATGACCTCAGATCTTTTGATGTCAAATACTACCAAATCCAGTGTCGTGTCACCGATATGTTCAAGAGAAGTTGATCTCTGCAGTTCTCAACCCTCCTCTGATTCTCTACTGATCCTGATTCACAAAAATTATGTTCCTCTGTCTAGCGTCGATGATGTGGGAAACACTATGGCCCACCTTCGATCAAGGTCACTTCCTGTCGACTTCAGGTCATTATCCAGGAAGTTGATCTAGAGACTCCCTTCCAGTACCTTGGAGCCTGCATGCCTCAATGGCAGGTTCTTCGCATTCGACACAAGGTTTTCATCATTGGCCTTCGATCGAATGATTCTGCGGGTGTTCGACGTCAGCTTAGTGTTCAAATTCTGTGGATTGTACCTATAGTACCTTGAGGGCCATCCTCATTATTGGTGGTTCCTCTCGCGTCTGTTAACGGTTTTCATCATTGGCTGGTAATCAAACGATGTTCTTGCATGTTCGACTTTAGCTCACTTATTCACATGCTAGGACTTGTACTTTGTTCAGGTCGAGATGGAGCACAGGATCCTGGGTTTTTTCTGATGAAATCCAGGTTGCGAATTTTGTGGATTATCATTATTGGTTACATGACTCATTAATTGGATGGCTGCGACCATACTTGAGTCTATTCACTGATTCTATCTAGATGGCTGTGTCCATACCTTGGATCTTGATTATTGTATGCTTTGTTGTGGATGGCTGTGCCCATACCACATACCATGTATTTGAGATATCAGCTGTACTTGTCTACACAGGTTTTCCGATGACAGTGTTTTCAGTTGGGCATGTTCTCATAAAGCATTTCACCCCTCTCTCTCTCTCGAGCCTCATGCTTTAGGGGGCATATGTTACACATTAATTTGTCACCGTCCCTGCAATCCCCCCTCCCACGCATTGGAGGGAATTTTCCGTGACCTGTGAGCAGTGACATAACCTGAAACCACTTTCATGGCATCCCCCTTGACAAGGACAATCATTCCTTTGAAGAAAGTTTCCTTTGAAAAACCCTAAAAACTGATCTTTTGGCCTTGGCATGACTAGCTAGTTCAACCCTCGTGTCAATGGGGAAAACCCACCATAGAGGGCGCGCCAAGCTTAATAAGGATTGTTTTTAAAAAATAAATGGTAGAAGTTTGATTCCAACAAACTCCTGAACGAGTCTCTAAAATGAGTTGGAAGGTTTGGCTCCGGATCTCCATGTAGGGGAAGTGGTTTTCCACCTATCATGGAAGCTTCCTTGAGGATAGGGCCAATCCCACAATTGTAGGGATCCCAACTCCCCTTTCACCATCTATATAATCTTGCCATTTTCCCTTAGCAAGCTAGTAGTCCTAATAGCACTAGAAGCAAGAGTTGAATTTGTAGCAAGGAGACTATCGCCAGACAGCCTTTGAGATCCAAGCCGAAGAGAGAGAGAGCTTTGTCCCATTTTCGACGAGCTTCATTGAGATGTGCTCCACTGTCAGCCTCGCCGAAGAAATATCCAACGTCAGAGCTTTGGGTTGTATCTTTCCTTTGTTATTTTAATGATAAGCGACTTTGATTATGGTTTCATTCATGTGTCTTTTTCTTTGATGCAATGAATTACATCCTCTCTGACTGATGTATGGTTACAAGATTTAGATTTTACGATGTGTATCGTTGTATTCTTCGCATGTGTGCAGGTGTTTGGACGTGTTAAGCGGAAGGATTGTGATCTGCCAAAGCAAAGGACGGGAAGCATCATCCTTTCTTCGACGACCATTGCGTAGGACCCGAGGTAGGCAACTCGTTGTGTTTTGTCATTTTTGTAACTAGATACCTGCGTCATTGTGTGACTAATTGTTGCTAGACCCGATCTAGGCTAGTAGGGATCGCCTCTATTCGCAGAGGGGATTCACCTCTCCAAAAACCTTACTATTTTTTTTTTCAAAATCGAGTTTTTTTTAGCTTTATCTTGAATTTCTACTTGTTTAGATGTTATTTTAAGAATTTTTTTTTCAACATTCAAGGCTTACTCAAAATTTTCAGCTAATGTTTGTTTATCTATTCTTATGAAAATAAATGCAATATTTGAAGGAAAAAAAAAATAGTATAAACTTATATCAAAACGTCATCTCTTGACCTTGAATCAATTGGAATCCTATTTAAAATAAAAAGAGATCTTTGATTAAAATATTTAATTGATTCACCATGATTCATTCTAACATTTGAGATTTCTACAATTAAGGATGCCTTGGACTTATCTTCACCAATTTTTTAAATATAAATATATATATATATATATATATATATATATATATATATATATATATATGTATTAAGTTCCCAACTAGTAATAGAGGCATCGGTTAATGTAAAATACTAAGTCATAGTTTTTCTGTGAAATGTAAAAGAAAATCTTACATGATCTTCATATTGTATTGCTTCTAACTTTAAAGATAACATAAATTGTTTGATGTGTTCTGTTATCACTCAGATTGAACCTCAAGGCTGAGAGAGGCAATCCCGAGGTAACCTCAAACTAGACTTTAGACTTGGTATCTAGCCCTACCAAATCAGAGAGGGATCTCTCGATAGAATCACAACCAAGAGGGATGGTGAAAAGGATTTTAGGCTAGCTAAGGAAAACAAGGGGTTTTGATTTTTATTTTAGGGTTGGGCTCACTGAACAGGGATTAGTTCAAGAGAATAAAACAAGGCCAGAAGGATGAAATTGCAGTCTTCTTGATGGGGCAAGGTAGTTAAAAGTTTTAAACATTCAAAGAGGATTAAATGAGGTGAATAGACAGGTGAGGAGCTAAGGAAAGCATATGAAATGTATTTTCCCTAAACTGAAGAAAATGAACACATTATACTTAATTTCTCAAAACAGAGCATAACTAAATATGAATTCTGTCTTTCAAACTTGAAATAAAGTATATTATAGATTTTAAGTGGCTTATGAATTAACAATAAATTCTAACAAATCAATCACAAAGAATAAAAAATGTGTAAAACTCATACCACATGGATCCCAAGAAAATAGCTACAATTTTCCATTAATGTCCAAGCCAGAATGATACTTGATCAATACAAACTCTTCAACTGATGCCAACCATTACAAATACTAAGAAAGTAAACCTTATAGACTTAAAAACCACTTCCTCTCATCCTCAGGGGTCGAATCCATGAGGTGAGGGAGTTGTTACACCAAAAACTAAACTGAATGCTAAAGCCTAGGATGAGGAAAGCGACTCATTCCTAACTTTTAGAACAGATACATTTGACTTAAAATTAATGATTTACCTAATATATCTACCTTAGGTAAAAGGTAAAACAAGTTAATTACAATGGTAACTTCTCATTTACCCAAGTGATAATTAAATCAGAGGTGAAATTTCAAAATTTGAGTAAACTAGTAAAACTTTGAATTCCTTGGTAAACGCTCAGCACCATGACAAACAATTTGGCATGTTTTGTAAGCAACTTTTGGAGGCCTTCCCCTTGTCCAAATCAGCTTCATGACAGCTCATTGGAAAGGTCTCAGAGTCTAGTTTTTATATATGCTTTCACTTTTCAAAATGGTGCCCATCGTCCCTGTCAAAAAGTTTTTCTCCCAAGATTGGTAAACGCGCAACGCCAAGATCAAAAAGAGGGCAGAAACATGAATTTTTGATGGTTTTTTACCTTTTTGAGGGGCCATTTTTTCTCCAAATATCCTGAAACTTTCTGAGGTTGATGTACACATCACTAGTAACATGAGGATGCTGACCATTTTGCATTTGGGTGCCCCAAAAAAGAGCGCAGTGCCAGTGGCGTTGCGCGTTTAGCCAATTTTTTGTGCTAAACTGTCAAAATCAAAATTTGCACCAAGTGTGCCAAAATTGGAATTTTCTTGCTGATCAAGAGTTTACAAGTACGAAGAGACACCTCAACAAGTATGTCTAACTTCCCCTTCTCATTTTTCCTGGCTAGGGTTTCCTTCAATTTGTTCTTCAACTACCTAATCTTGGCATCATTCTCTTGGATGATCAGTCTCGAGTTGTCATGGTCATCTAGGTCATCCAAGTCCACCAAGTAAAACTCTATCTCTTTCTCACGATGAAGGTCTCTCTCCTCTTCCATGTTTCATTTGTGTTTTGGGGAAAACCCTTGGGAATAAGGGGAAGGGAAAGGGAGTATGATAGTGGGTTTAGGGAGTTGGGATGGCTAAGGGGAAATTTAGAGAAGTAGGGAAGGGAGTTAGTGAGTTTTTGGAAGTGATGGGAAAGAAAAAGGCTTAGGGATATAGGCTAGGAAATAAAATTACAGGGATTTTTCTTAGGTAGCTAGGAAATGCCACCTAGATTTAGGGTTTTGGGAATAGAGCTAGGGAAAAGGGATTGGAGGAGTGTCAGGGCAAGGGAAGTGTCTAGGGTGTGAATTAGGGTGTAAGGAAGGAAGAAATAGGGACTAGAGAAACAATTTAGGCATGTAGTGGTGATAATTAGGGTTTCTTAGCTCAACAATTGTGATGGTAAATGAAGAGAGTTTATACCATAAAATTGCAATTGTGAAATGAGAGGAGGGCATAAAAGGGTGTCACTTACTTGTTTGGAGGTGAGGAGACCTTGAATTTTAGGTTGGAGGACTTTCAAAGGAGCTTGGGAGGAGTTGTGAGACTTTGGCAGGAGCGTAGTGCCAATTAAAGGAGCGCAACGCCACTAGGTCAGGAGCGCAATGCCACCTTCAAAATTACTTTTGGATGACTTCCCGAAGTCAAAATTGGGTGCATGATAGATATTTGGAAATATATTTCTGTCTACTACACAATGGACCTATTAAGCACTGAAACTAGCCCCTCAAAAATCAATTCTTCCAATATTGGTCAAAAAGTGTTGAATTAGGGTGTAGAAATGCATAGTGTTGGTACAAGCTACTTTTGGAGGCCTTCCTCAACTCAAAATTGAGCTCATTATAGCTCATTGGATAGATATTTTTGTATAGTTATCATTTGACTCATCAAGAAATTCATTTGGACACTCCAGCTATATGAAAACTTGATTTTTCCAAGGTCACTCTAGAAATACAGCAATTCTCCCGTGGCACCTGTATTTTTGACATTTCTCTAAAACCATGAAACCTGTGTAAAATATGAAGGATGTTTTTTTAATTTACCTATTATGGACAAAAAACTATCTCACTTTTTTCAAATGCATCTCTGTTTGGTCAAAAACAGAGTTTGAAGAAAAACTGGCCCTATGTGTGGCAAATGATTTGTCCCTTGGAATGACTTCTTGGAAAATGATGGAGGCATGATGTTTATGAGTTGGTATGGCTTCATAGTTTCTGAAATGACCTACATTATGGCTCCTCTGCTCATATGCCTCTTTTTCATAGCAAACTCTAGCTTAGTGGGAGATGAAATTAGGGTTTAGTGCTTATGAACAATGATGACTTGGGCATGCTTGGAACAAGACAACTCCTTTTGACATTTGATCAATTGCTGAAGTAGACACTTTTTGTATTTGAAATTTGATGTGTTGGAATGTGGAAATCTGAGTTGGCAGCCTTGGGAGACTGAGTACTTATTACATTTGAATTGACATAAAATTACATGAATAAATAAAAATTACATCTTGGAATGAAACTCACACTTGAAATCAAAATACAACTTTGGAAACCATTTTGAAGATAATATTTTCATGGTAAAGAGACATTATTGGTATCAGTCTCATAATTTTCTGAACTTATGCAAATGAAATGGTGCATTTTTGGATCTTGAAAGACAAAACCCTAATGACCTAATGAGACTTTGAATAACCTGACTTCCATGAATGAGATTTTGAATTAAAAGACTTCCTAGCGAAAAGAGACTTCCAAAGGTGTTTTTTTTCCCAAGGAGACATGAGAATGAGTCAGCAATGTGAACCTCGGAGGGAGAGTGAAGTTTAATTACAAGGAAAACCACCAATGGAACAATTTTATATCATGACCTAATGGAATGATTGAGAATTATTTAGAGTGGGACACCTAAGATGCACATGAAAAATGTGTTTTGATCCCTGGTGGAAGTATGCAAATACTGACACTAACATTGGCTCCAGTTGGGGATGGTAGCTCCTTGGAGGTGCCAAGAACACCATAGACCAAGTTCCTATATGTTGAGCATGGAGTCAATAGCTAAAAACCAAACTGAATATTGAAAGGAAATTGACTCAATAAATTGAACTGACTCAAACTAAAACACAACTGACAAACTGAAAAAGATGCTTAGAATTGAGTTCATTCAACAAAACCTATTCTAATTGATCCATACATCACCTGATCAAGTGAAATGGAACAACCAATGAAACCATGTAAGCATTATGGCTGTTTTTTGAATTCTCTGCAAGTACTTGCTTATGAGCAAGAAGAAAGAACTATTGAAAGACAACTTCCATGAAAACTTGTCAACAGATCAAATCTTGATGAAATTGCAAAGCACGATCCCACAGACTGACCTCAAGAATGTTGCGAAGGGATCTTCATAGGAATACAGATTGATTTCCAGCCCATCGATTACATTACTACTCTATTCTAGATAGTCTCTGTACCTTGGTTTCAAAATTTTCCTAACATTTGTGCTTTCTTTCTTTGATGACTGTAGTAAGTTGACAAAAGGATCCTGAAACTCGTGAATGAATATTTTTTCCTGATGATAAAATAAAAACAAAAATATTCGTCATTACTCTCTTGATATAACTGAAAATATTAGAATGAGCTTTGTAATGAAACACCTGCTGAAAAAAACAATGAAATCGGCTGTCGGATCAAGTTTATATCAACACTCTTTTCAGGCTCATAGTTAGCTAATAGAGAAGAATTTTACTATAGATATCATCCAACACATCAGCTATTGGGTCATGAAAAATGTGAAAATATTGTTGCAACCTATTTTCCATTTGTTCTAATGAGACCGCATGACTTTCTACAAGTTTCTCATCCTTTTCTTTAGAGATATTATGAAAATTTTTCTTTGAAAACTGAAATTATTCAAAACATAATGTTACTTGCATTATTTGATCATGTGTTTCGGCCTCCAAGCCTTCATCTGAAATCTGACATTCAATGGCATTCAACAGCTGCAAATATGGATCTAAGGAGGATTCTATGCCGAAAATGATTTCCTCAACCATTTTAGGAGAAAGTTTCTCATTAACAACTTGCTCAAGAAGTTCATTATCTACCTCAACCTTAGCATCAAAACTGAAAAACTGTTGATTTCTAATCTTGGAAAAATTTTCTTTCAGAAATTGAAATGAAGCAAAACATAAAGGTAAATATACTTCACTTATTTCCAAATTTTCTAGACTTTCCTCATCACTGTCATAGCTGATATGCATCGATTGATCACTGTTTTCAAGCTGCTGAAACTAAACTTCCTCCCACAAACCAACTGTTGATTTCTCTGCAAGATTAGCTTCTGTTTAGAGAACATAATCATCATCATACTTATCAAACTTTGGAAAATCATAAATATAAGTAATATCACCCATCATACACATTATATTATCAGAATGTTTCTCTTTGAATTGATCTACAAATCCATTTTCTGGTCTATGGTAGTTGGGATTAGTAGGGAAATTATTGGGGCTTGGAATCTCTTCTTTTTCTGGGATAGGTGGGTCATGATGATCTTGAATGGAAAATATATCTCTCGTGGTGATCCTTTGCATCATTTCCTCTATTGTATTTACCAAAATCTCGAGCTTTACATCTAAAGATGTCAGGTGCTCTGCAATGTTCTTCTTCTCTTATTTCTTCAGCTTTCCCTTCTGATCAGCAGATGAGCCTCTACATCTATTGCACTATTCTGCATCTCTTCAAGTGTTGCAAGGTTCCTTTCTCTCAGCTAAAACTCCATTTCCAGATCAAAGGCATCTAGGTAATGTAAGAGAGCTGAGCCAGGAGGGGGTCTTATATCAACCGGTAACGAATAATAGACTTGATTGAATCTGGCATAAAAGTGTTGTACTGTCTCCCCTATTTGTGTTTTCAGCTGGGCATACTCTTCTAGAATCAGGAAAGGGTTTTGTTTGACCACCCACTTGTCGAGGAAAACTTTTATGAACTACAGGAAATCTGAGATACTCACAGCAGGCAAGGTTTTGAACCAACTTTTGACTCTATCTTGCAAAGAAAGAGTAAATAGCCTGATACTGACATCCTCTTCGTCAACTTCAAAAAGGTATAGGAAAGTCTCAAAATTTTGCATATGTCTCTCAATAGTGATGTTGTCATATTCACCATCAAACCTCGGTAGATATAGGTAATGATTTTCAGGGAAAGCATGGAGTATAGGAGGTAAGATGAGTGGTTTGTATCGATGCGGGACTATAGAAGGTGTATGTACAGAAGCTATAGGATTAGTCTTGATCTATTTAGGCTCATCAATTTGAATATGGTCATAGTAAGATTCAGAAAAAAGATGTGGACCAAGATCAAAGAAAAACTCGGTATTTAAAATTTTCGAATAGATAGAATCAATATTTTGATCATTATTATACAAAAAACTCCGAAAAGCTTTCAGGATAGTTTCAGGAAAAGAAAAGAAGTAATTTACAATAAATAAAATTACATATTGAATACAATTCCATTTTGAATACCTGACCTTTGTGTAAGATCCTCCCATTTTCTTGATGGTAGGGTCGATCTTCCAGTGGAATATTTACATCAAGTTGGAGTTTCCAGGTGAAGAGTTCATCCTTTATATTCATCTTATTTTTTTCCACCATCAGCAATCAGATCTAAACTTTGTCATTCTGTCCCAAGGATGAGATGATCTTTCATCGTCCCCAGTGGATTCGCCAAAATGTTATCACTCGGATTGAACCTCAAGGCTGAGAGAGGCAATCTCGGGGTAACCTCAAACTAGAATTTAGACTTGGTACCTAGCCCTACCAAATCAGAGAGGGATATCTCAATACAATCACAGCTAAGAGGGTTGGATGAAAAGGATTTTAGGATAGCTAAGGAAAACAAGGTGTTTTTATTTTTATTTTAGGGTTGGGCTCACTGAAAAGGGATTAGGTCAAGAGGATAAAACAAGGCCAGAAGGATGAAATTGCAGTCTTCTTAAAGGGGTAAGGTAGGTAAAAGGTTTAAACATTCAAAGAGGATTAAATGAGGTGAATAGACTGGTGAAGAGTGAAGGAAAGCATATGAAATATATTTTCCCTAAACTGAAGAAAATGAACACATTATACTTAATTTCCCAAAACAGAGCATAACTAAATATGAATTCTGTCTTTCAAACCTGAAATAAAGTATATGAAAGATGTGAAATGGCTTATAGATTAACAATACATTCTAAAAAATCAATCACAGAAAAGAAACAATGTGTAAAACTCATACCACAGGGATCCCAAGAAAATAACTGCAATTTTCCATTAATGTCCATGCCAGAATGATACTTGATCCATTACAAAATCTTCAACTGATGCCCAAGGAGACATGAGAATGAGTTAGCAATGTGAATCTCAAAGGGATAATGAAGTTTATTGACAAGGAAAACCACCAATGGAACAATTTTATATCATGACCTAAAGGAATGATTAAAAATTATTTAGAGTGGGACACCTAAGATGCACATGCAAAATGTGTTTTGATCCCTGGTGGAAGTATGAAAATATTGACACTAACATGTTCTTCAGTATTAATAGGCCCATCATTCATGATTGAATTTAGGAAGAAATATTTCAGAATGTTTAGGAAGATCATGTTGATAACTAGAAAAACAATTGGACCTATTGATAACCAGGGTTGACCAACCATGGTTCATTTTGTAGAAGGTGAACCTGGAGTTGGTGTATGTTGAGGTGAGGGACTTGTAGGTGGTGATATGGTAGGTGGCATTGGAGGTGAAGGTATTGAAGGAGGAGGGCATGTAAGTTATGTGATAGGTAATACAGAGCTTGGAAAAAAAGTAGTGGGTTCTATAGAAATTTGAATCAGTGAAGAAGGAAGAGATTGAAAAGGTGAGTTTTAAGGACAAATAGTTATAGGTTTAACTATTTAAGATGCTATAGTATCATTTTCTCAATCAAATTATTTTAATGGAAATAATGGATTTGTATAAGTGGGAAATTTTTATGAGGCTTTACGACTCATTTCTATATAATATTTAGGACTTTTTTCTGAACAAGAATAAATTATAGCTTCAAGTTCATGCTTAGGTCTTCTTATTTTAGACATATCAAATAAGATGGGGGATAAACCTAATTTTTTTTTTTTGTGAGCTAGTATAAACCATTGAAAATTTTAATTGAGGGTGACTCGATGCAGAAGAAACCTCAACAGATTCTCCTAAAGATGATTCTAGAAAATGTGTGACTATTGAAGAGGTGTATTGTGGTTCACTTTTATGAACTAATATGGAAGAGGTACTAGTATGATATGATGTAATGAGAGGAATGGATTCGGAATATTTAGTAGCCATAAATTATTTGTGGCCCTCTTTCTAGTGCCAAAATTGTTGACATGGGGGAAAGTTCCCAGCTATAATGATTTGAGTATTGGCTTGATCAGGGTCCCAATTAGGCCCATTTTCATTTGAATTGGTTGTACACTCTGTTAGCACCCAATCTGAACCTCAGGCTGAAAAAGGAAAATCAGGGTAACAACTAAACCACGCTTAACCTTGTAGCTAGCCCTACAAGGACAGGAGAGGGCTCTCTCCATAGAATAGATATTCAATAAAACAATAATGATCTGATTTTAGGCTAGATATATAAATGGGAAAAGGGATTTTAATAAATGACTGAATTTTCAGGGATGTATGGGACAAAAGGACAGCATGAGCTGAGGAATTAAATCAGGATACAGGGTATTTCATGGGGCAAGAAAGGAAGGAGATTTAGCAATCAAGTTGAAATAAGATGGAGTGGAAAGACTGTTGAGAAGCTGAAAAGGGCATAATAAATGAATCCTTTTCAAACAGAAGAAAACACACAGAGTATGAATGATTCCCCAAGGCAGAGCATATAAGAATGGATTCTACCTTTCTGACTTGAAAAAATTCAACTGGAAATGTTTATGAATGAATGATGAAACATAACAATGTACATATGAAACATAAAGGAGATACATATGCTAAAACTCGTACCACATGAATCCCATAAATCAGAGCTGCATCACTTTATTTAATTCCCTGCCAAACTGTACAATGGAGCACAGAGCTCAACTACCACACTATTCCCCTCTTTCTGAGTTTTCAGACTTCAGACTTTCAACCCCTTTACAAATATTTATCATTTTCCATAAATAAACAGATGTTTGTGGGAATACAAATCGATGGAAAGAGGAGAAATCATAACTGAAGATGGAAAACGAAGAGCCAAAAATCTCTCCGTAAAGGGAGAGCTGCGTTACATTATTTCATTTGAAATTTTCGGATGTCCAATGAGGAGGTGAAACCCTGTAGCGTGGATCCTCTCGAATCATCATTGAAGATGTGACTGTTACAATTTGGTTTCTCGGCCTCTGACGTTTCGCTTTCCACTATTCTCTGATTTTTTTAATAAACTGTCGTTGAAAGAAGACAGAATGAAATTCCATGCCCTTGTGAAGGGAGAAATTTATTTTTGAATGGGAAAATAGGGAAGGGAAGGAGGCGGGACCGGCAGATTAATCGTAATTGGGGATTGGGAGGAGGGATGCATTTGGAACAGACCATACATAAATTCCGATGCGATTAGAATAAACCATGGGTGATCCTTTATATAACGTGACAAAAATGAAATTCGGGACTTTACAAAGGGGAAAGGGCCTTTGGTAATATAAATGGGTGGAAGATTTAAATGGTGGGCCCAGGGGTTTACAATTGCAATCAGAAATTGGGAGAGGGAGCGAGATTAATCGCAATCGCAATCGGTAGAAAAAAAATTGCGATGCGATCAATCGGAGGGGAAGTGCGATCAAAGGAAGGACTTGCGATCAGGCGATCAGAGCAGAGGTGTGATCGGGTCAATCGGAGGAGAGCTGCGATCGGGTGATCGAAGCAGGACTTGCGATCGGGTCAATCAAAGGAGAGGTTCGATCAGGCGAATTGGGGTCGGAGCGATTGGAGGAGGACTTGCGATGTGATCAATCACATCGAAAATATTTGCGATGAGCCAATCGGAATGATTCACATAAACATTAAGATTGAGAAGTTTGTGATTTGTGATTGGATAAGGGTTGCAATTGCGACTTATAATGCGGGTCATATATAATATAACACTTTATAATAAAGTTTACGGGGATGGAAAGGGGAAGTGGTTTTTACGGTAGGGACTTTATAATATAAAGTTTTTATTATAAAGTTCTACGGGTCATGGAGGGGAAGTGGTTATATAAATTGCAATTTTGTTAAAAATAATTTATAATGCGATTTTTGTGATCGTAAAGGGGAAAAGGGGATTTTAAAAGAAATTTAAACTTTAATAACACAAAGTTCAAAGGGAAAAATGTGGAAATAGGGGGTGTAGGGAATTTTACTTCACTTAGGCATAAAATTCAATCCAGAAGTCATTTTTAAGAGTGTAGTATACTGTTGGAAAGCTCTTTCCGGGCTCTTTCTGATGGATCTGCTTTGAAGATGATCTGGCACTGAACATGCTATGGAAAACTCCTCTGAAGGCAGGGACATCACTTTGTGGAGATAACAGCTTCTGAATTGTGACGGAAAGGCAAAGTATTATTTTTTCACCTCAAAACATGGTTTTTGAGGTGAAAATTACATCAAAATGAATGAATGATATCTCTGACCCTCCTGGTGCTATAATTTTGATTTTATTGACTTCCTCATGACCTTTATGATCTTTATTGACACTTGACTCATTAATTTGACCATGGTGAGACCTTAGATACTAATGAGACCCGTCCTATGACCTACTGATATGATTTTGAGAATGAAAGTGACTAATGACTGAAGACCATAGGGAGGAAAATCAGCAAGTACCTCATGAGGGAAAACTGATAAAAATTACTACCATAAATGAATCCATGACCTAGCGGAATGGTGAAATTTATTCGGTATGAGACACCTAATATGAAAATGCAAAAGAGAAATTTTGATCACTGATGGCAGTATGACTAGACTGACACTAACATTGGCTCCAATGGGGATGGTAGCTCCTTGGAGGTGCCAAGAACACCATAGACCAAGTAGCCTTATCCACTGGGCATGGAGTCAAAAATATTGAAAGACTGACACAATGCAGACTCACACTGACTCAAGACTAAAACTGAGAATTGAAATAAACCCATACCATACACATATCATCCAAGCTTTATAGCCTTCACCTCGGGCCCCAAACTTCAATGATTGTGTACTCTGAACTCTGATAAACATAACATGGTATATACAATGGTGATGACATAGATTTCTGATCCTTTGTTTTCAAAAATGGTAGTGCTTAAAAATCCTACCATTTACTGCTCCTCTAGGGAAATCTTGGCCATCCATTTCTGAAAGTAAGAAGGCATTTTTTCCTCTGTATGTTGAGATCTTGTATGGCCCTTTCCACAGATTGTTGAACTTACTGTGCTTCCCTTTGTATTCATTTCTGGCATCCAATTTCAACACTATATCATCGAACTGAAACTTTTCTACTTTTTTCTTCCTATCATAGATCTTTATAATCTTCTCCTGCAACTGAATAGCGTTTTGTGACACTTCCTCTCTTGTTTGCTGCAGGTGGATCATTTGATTGATTCTTCGCTGATTGTCATTGTCCTCACTGCCAACTTCTTGTAATAATCTCACAACTGGGACTGTAAGGGATGTAGGAAAGACATCATCAGTACCATAAACCAGCTCAAATGGTGACATACCTATTGATATTTTATTGCTAACTCTGTCTGCCCACAGTGCGTTGATGAGCTTTCGGTGCCAGTTTCTTTTGTTTGCCTCCAGCATTTTCTTAATTATATTCACCAGTGATTTGTTAGATGACTTAGCCAGGCCGTTGCCTTGTGGATAATAAGTTGTTGAATGGCCTAGTGCGATGTTGTATTTGTCACACAAATCGATCATTTTCTTTGATCTGAACGCTGCTGCGTTGTCTGTTACGATTTTGCATGGGCAGCCAAAACGAGATAAAATATTCGATTCCGGGAATTGAATTATTACCGTGTCTATTTCTTGCCTGGCTGGGACGACCTCGATCCATTTCTTAAAGTAATCTATCCCTTTCAATATCCATCGGTGTTGTGCTGAGGACGCGGGGTGAATTTCTCCTATGAAATCGAGCCCCCATTGCTGAAAGGGTGCGTTCACTGAAACTGGTTTCAAAGGGAGTGCAAGAAATTTATTCTTCCCTTGGAAGATTTGGAATTCATGACATTTCATCACTATCTTATATAAATCAGAGAATAATGTGGGCCAATAATATCCTGCTCTCAATACCTTGTTAGTTGTAGTCTTCCAAAACAAGTGACTGCCACAGTCGCCTTTATGAAACTCGTGCATTACCTTTTGCGCTTCTTATTCAACCAAAAAATTGAGCAGAACGCCTCCTGGATATTTCCAATATAGAGCGCTATCTAAAATGCAGTATTTTGTAGATTTTAGCTTCAGAGATCTACCTTTACTCTTAGACATGCCCGTAGGAGGTGACAAATGCTGAAGGACATAGACGATATCCGAATACCATTGGGACTGTAGAAAAATATCTACAATTGGAACCATCAAACCTTCATATTCCTCTTCTTCCACTGCTGTTATAAGGTTTATATCTAAGGCGCGCAGATTCGATTGGGCCATCAATTTCGCCAAGCCCTGGCCTTTGATCAACTTCGTGGGTTTGATCTCCAGATCGTACTCTAACATAGCCGCTATCCACTTACCTCTCCGACCTTCTGGATCAGTTTGCATCAACACATCCTTCATTGTTGTGTTAGGGACATAAGCTATAGTATGTGAATGCAAAATATAGACCTTGAAGTCCTTCAATGCCTTGATAAGAGCCAATTCCTATTTTTCAATAATATTATACCTCAAAGCAGCATCTCTAATAGTTCTACTAAAAAAGGAAATTTCCTTTTCGATCTCGTCTCTCTTTTGCATTAAAACAACAGCTAAAGTATGCTCCGATGCAAACAAAAATATGATGAAGTCTTGAGTGTAGTCGGGACTGATCAAAACTGGGGCATTGGACAAAGCAAACTTTACCAGATTGAATGATTTGATAGCCTCCTCGCTCCATTTAACAGTGCTGTCCTTTTTCAACATATTAGTCATTTCTCTCAAATGTTCAGCCAGATTGGGTATAAATCGACGTAAGAAGTTCATCTTACCATTGAATGCTTGGATCTCCTTCTTATTTCGTGGCAGTTCTATGAGCTGAATCGCCTCCACTCTAGATAGATCGATGCAAATACCATCTTTGGAGATGATATGCCCTAGCAGCTTGCCTTCGTCCATGGAAAAGAGACACTTCTTGGGATTGAGAGAAATTCCAAATTTTCTGCATCGCTGAAAAACAACTCTCAAATGATGCAAATGCTCATTATCTGATCCTGAAAACATTGTCAAATCATCCAAATAAACAACCAAAAAAACATCTTTTTCGTTTGCAAAAGCGATGTCCATTGCACGCTGGAAAGTAGCTCCTGGATTTTTCAGTCCAAAAGGCATTTTGGCATACTGGAAGGTTCCCCAGGGTGTTGTGAAGGTAGTTTTATCTTGGTCCTTCTCATGCACCAAGATTTGGTTGTAACCTGAGTAGCCATCAAGTAGTGACATCCTGGATGCTCCAAATACTCTCAGCAGAATATGGTCCATTTTCGGAAGTGGATAATTATCCTTTAAGTAGGCCTTATTCAAGTTCCGAAAGTCAATACATAGTCTTATTTCTCCAGTCTTTTTACGCATTGGGACCAAATTCAAAATCCAATCAGAAAATCTAATAGGAACTATGATTCCAACTTTGTACAATCTATTTACCTCTTTTTCGATGGATGGCAGCAGCTTCAGATTGATTCTTCTCAGCTTCTTTCTGAATGGATTTTGATCCGGCTTGATAGGAATAGTATGCTAGATTATGTTCTTATCATACACCTTCAAATCTGAATAATCCCATGCAAACACATCAGAAAATTCGGACAGCAACTTCACATACTTCTCCTTTGCTTCAGGGGACAATGTCTTTGACAATTTCACAAACTTGGGCTTATTGGGTGTTCCAAGATTCACATCTTCGACTCCTTTCTCCATGGGCACCAATCTTGGCTTCTTTGCCACATCATCTTGATCAAATAGCTCCTCTAGAGGTATGAGACCTCTAGGAATTACGTTATCTTTCAGCTGCAATATGTCCATCTGTTTTTTTTCCATTTCTTGATCATTAACCGCATACTCGCCTTCTATGGGAGTGTCCTTGAATTTTCCATCACCCTGTAAAAATGCATTGATCTCATTATCATCCCAAAATACTTGCCAATACCTTAAATTGTCCAGAAAAATAGGCCTATGTTTGACATAGATTTCAAACTTATTGCTGGAGTTCATCGGAATCTTCAGGTTACTTGCAATAGTGGCAAGAGAATCAACAATAAGATTCTGCATCCTAGGCACTGTTGTCAAAGAGTACTCTGGGAATGTCTTCAAAATGTCCAGAAATACATTTCTATATGCCCTCAGTCTTGGATGTTTAGCTTGGTATTCTCCCTTCACCTGCTTGATTATTAACTCAGAGTCACCATACACAGAAATCCTTTTCGCCTTCAACCTCTTCAAGATTTTGAGGCTTGCAATCAGAGCTTCATACTCTGCTTCATTGTTAGAGCAATCGAAAGCTAACTTATAGGCACAAACTCTAACATTACTCAGAACCTTCTTAGGTTGAAAAACAGGGCTCCTAATCCATATTCCAATGCCAGCTCCATCCTTACCAACAACTCCATCAAAATACATACTCCACAGGCCTTCTTCTTCTTCTTGAAGATGCTAGAAATTTGTTTCTTTCTCTTCTTTGCCTTGTCTTATTTCTGGCTGTTCATTATCCCTTTGCTGCTAGCAGGAAAGAGGCTCAGAAGTATTTGCTGCGTTGTCCTTTTCCTGTTTGAGGACTTCTCTGAAATTTTTTGAAATCTCGGGTATCTCCTCCACTTGTACCAACTGAACATCCTCATCATTTAAACCACCATCTGAATATAAGACAAAATATTCTAAATCTATGTGGACTGCATTGATGAGATGGTTTACTGGCTTGTCTTTGCTAGTAATAATATATTTCATTTTCTTTTCCCTATATAACTTTCTCAACTGGCAAAATACAAGGATTGTGGCATAGGAGAAATCAAGTTGTATGGTTCCCTTGAGTTTTGCACCCCAAGACCTAGATAGAAGCATTCCAAACCGTGGTGGGACATCAACAACAACTACATCCATCAAGACATTTTTGGCTGGGATTTGATCTAAAGACACTACTAAATCTTTGATGAGACCAATACAATGGATCCTACTTGAGTCAAAAGAATACAAGTCATGGTATTTTCTAGTAACATCAAGGCCTAACTTCTCCATGACAGCTTTGGGCATCAAATTATGTTAGGCCCCGGAGTCCAACATGGCGTTATGCAAGACAAACTCATGCAACCTAAGACTTAGGTAAAAGGGAGGTACCTCATTTTCTTTAGAATCTTCTGTGGCTAGACCAAAAATAAGTTCAGGGTAGTCATCTTCCACATTAACCATATCAGAAAGAGGGTCAATTTGCAAGACTTTAGACACCTGACTTTTATATACACTATTCTTCACCAACTCATTTAGGGGCACAAACACTTTGAGTTTGGAAATTTCATTATCTAAATGAAAGGAAGGAGCTTTTTCTACCTCTTTAATGGGAGGGTATTTCTTCTCTGTTTTCTCCTTCGCTATGCTCTGCTGGCCTTTTTCATTTGCTGTGTTAGTAGCTATAGGTGCTTTGTTGGATGAAGGATTGGCCGGCTCTTTTCCTTTCTTTTGTGCCTCATCCTTCATTTGGAGTTCTTTTCTCTTTTGAATGGGACTGATTGTGATGTTTCTATTCCTCAGGGAATACTACCTTTGCTGGGCAGATAGAGCGTTCATATACCCTCTCTGGTAGTCGTCAGATTCTTCTTCTAACACTACGTCATTTGCCAAGATGAAATTTTCATCCCCTCGAATGTCTGGAGTCGCCACTATGTATTATTCATCTTCCGTGAGGAAGATGGGTGCACCATCAGCTGTGAAAAAGTGATTGGCCTCAAATACAGGGTTATCATCATCTGAGCCGGTCCCTTACACGTAGTTTTGCTATAATGGCATTTTGATCTGCTGTTGTGGTGCTGCTTGGTCCTACGCCCTCTGTTCTCTTTGTCTAATTCTGAATTGTGGCTGTCGTTGTCCTCTAAAATTTTGATTTCTTATTTGGGGTTCAGGTCTGTCTGAAATCGTTAATCGATCAACCATATTTTCCATTGTATGAATCAGTGTGTCCATTTTTCTGTCTGAAGGGGAGGCTTCCTCTTTCACCATGACTTTCTTTTTAGCTATGGCTCAAGCTCTTCTAGCCAGCAGATTAGATTCAACGCTTATTGCTATCCTCTTCATGTCTTCAAGTGATGGCGGATCTCTTTCACGTAGTTGATATGCCATATCGGCATCAAAACCATCTGGAAACCTCAGCATAGCTAAATCCACAGGAGGTTTGAGGTTAGCCGGAATAGCATTGTATACAACATTGAATCTTAAACAATAGTCTTGCACAGTTTCAACCACATTTCTTTTAATATTCTCATATTCAGACAGAATTTGGTGTGGATTCCTTTTCACCTCCCACTGGTATAAGAATTGTGTGTGTAACTCCTGTAAAGTACGAATTGAGCCAGCTGGTAAAGCTCTGAACCACTTTCTAACTTCACCTCCGAAGCTTTGGACAAACAACCTGGTAGTTACATTCTCTTCTTCTACTTCATGCAAGTCAAAAAAGTCATTCATCTTATCAACATGCTGCTGGGCTGTAATGCCCTGAGTGGCATCAAAGATAGGAATTTACTCTGATAATCAACAGGCATATCATTGAGAACCTGAGGTAAAACCAATGGTGCATATCGGGCAGCCATGACTATGGGTGGATTTACAACAGGATATGCAGGATTTGGAGGAGGTGTTGTTGGAGGAGATGATAACTAGGAGTTGACTGAAGGGGATGCTAATGAATTAGGAGGGGGAAATTCTGCTCCTGATGATTCTGAAGGCTCAGGAATATAAGTTGTAGTGATGGATTGGGGAGAATTCAAAATGTAGTCATCAATGGAGGAATTATCTCTTTGAACTTCAATATCCACAAGGAATTCTGGATCTAAAACTGTGTCTTCGAGTGCAATTTCAGACTTCTAAAAAAATAGAGCTCAAAACTCTCGTCAAAAGAAAGCTCTTCTACAAAAAACCACTCACTAGGCCAAGTATGGGACCTGGAAATAGGTGTAGGACTTAGTGATACCTCCTATCTTCTGACTATTCTTGGGATAATATTTGGATTTTCAAACACAGGGGGAGGTTTTGGATCAGGATTAGCCCTTGTATATCTTCTTGAAGCCAGTGTGGTTGAAATTTCTACTGTACAATATCTATATCAGCCTAGAAAAATCTGAAATATCATCATCAAGACTTTATAAGAAATATATTACTGGGGTGATGAATATTCTATGAAAATTTTGTAGTTCCCCAGTGGAGTCGCCAGAGATGTTAGCACCCAATCTGAACCTCAGGCTGAAAAAGGCAAATCAGGGTAACAACTAAACCACGCTTAGCCTTGTAGCTAGCCCTATAAGGATAGGAGAGGGCTCTCTCCGTAGAATAGATATTTAATAAAACAATAATGAACTGATTTTAGGCTAGATATATAAATGGGAAAAGGGATTTTAATAAATTACTGAATTTTCAGGGATGTATGGGACAAAAGGACAACATGAGCTGAGGAATTAAATCAGGATACAGGGTATTTCATGGGGCAAGATAGGCAGGAGATTTAGCAATCAAGTTGAAATAAGATGGAGTGGAAATACTGTTGAGAAGCTGAAAAGGGCATAATAAATGAATCCTTTTCAAACAGAAGAAAACACACAGAGTATGAATGATTCCCCAATGCAGAGCATATAAGAATGGATTCTACCTTTCTGACTTGAAAACATTCAACTGGAAATGTTTATGAATGAATGGTGAAACATAACAATGTACATATGAAACATAAAGGAGAGACATATGCTAAAACTCATACCACATGAATCCCATAAATCAGAGTTGCATCACTTTATTTAATTCCCTGCCAAACTGTACAATGGAGCACAGAGCTCAACTACCGCACTATTCCCCTCTTTCTGAGTTTTCAGACTTCAGACTTTCAGCCCCTTTACAAATATTTATCATTTTCCATAAATAGATAGATGTTTGTGGGAATACAAATCGAGGGAAAGAGGAGAAATAATAACTGAAGATGGAAAACCAAGAGCCAAAAATCTCTCCGTAAAGGGAGAGCTACATTACATTATTTAATTTGAAATTTTTGGGTGTCCAATGAGAAGGCGGAACCCTGTAGCGTGGATCCTCTCGAATCATCACTGAAGATGTGACTGTTACAATTTGGTTTCTCAGCCTCTGACGTTTTGCTTTCCATTATTCTCTGATTTTTTTAATAAGCTGCCATTGAAAGAAGACAAAATGAAATTCCATGCTCTTGTGAAGGGAAAAATTTATTTTTGAATGGGAAAACAGGGAAGGGAAGGATGCGGGACAGGTAGATTAATCGCAATCAGGGATCAGGAAGAGGGACGCATTTGGAACGGACCATACAGAAATTCCGATGCGATTAGAATAAACCATGGGTGATCCTTTATATAACGTGACAAAAATGCAATTCGGGACTTTACAAAGGGGAAAGGGCCTTTGGTAATATAAATGGGAGGAAGATTTAAATGGTGGGCCCCGGGGTTTACAATCGCAATCAGAAATTGGGAGAGGGAGCGGGATTAATCGTAATCGCAATCGGTAGAACAAAAATTGTGATGCGATCAATCGGAGGGGAAGTGCGATCAAAGGAAGGACTTGCGATCGGGCGATCGGAGCAGAGGTGTGATCGGGTCAATTGGAGGAGAGGTGCAATTGGGTGATCGAAGCAGGACTTGCGATCGAGTCAATCGGAGGAGAGGTGCGATCGGGCGAATCGGGGTCAGAGCGATCAGAGGAGGACTTGCGATGTGATCAATCGCATCGCAAATATTTGCGATGAGCCGATCGGAATGATTCACATAAACATTGCGATTGAGAAGTTTGCGATTTGTGATTGGATAAGGGTTGCAATTGCAACTTATAATGTGGGTCATATATAATATAACACTTTATAATAAAGTTTACGGGGATGGAAAGGGGAAGTGGTTTTTACGGTAGGGACTTTATAATATAAAGTTTTTATTATAAATTTCTACGGGTCATGGAGGGGAAGTGGTTATATAAATCGCAATTTTGTTAAAAATAATTTATAATGTGATTTTTGTGATCGTAAAGGGGAAAAGGGGTTTTTAAATGAAATTTAAACTTTAATAACACAAAGTTCAAAGGGAAAAATGGGGAAATAGGGGGTGTAGGGAATTTTACTTCACTTAGGCATAGAATTCAATCCAGAAGTCAGTTTTAAGAGTGTAGTATACCGTTGGAAAGCTCTTTTCGGGCTCTTTCTGATGGATCTGATTTGAAGATGATCTGGTGTTGAACATGTTGTGGAAAACTCCTATGAAGGTAGGGACATCACTTTGTGGAGATAACAGCTTCTGAATTGTGACTGAAAGGCAAAGTATTATTTTTTCACCTCAAAACATGGTTTTTGAGGTGAAAATTACATCAAAATGAATGAATGATATCTCTGACCCTCCTGGTGATATAATTTTGAGTTTATTGACTTTCTCATGACCTTGCTGATCTTTATTGACACTTGACTCATTAATTTAACCATGGTGAGACCTTAGAGACTAATGAGACCCGTCCTATGACCTACTGATATGATTTTGAGAATGAAGGTGACTAATGATTGAAGACCATAGGGAGGAAAATCAGCAAGTACCTCATGAGGGAAAACTGATAAAAATTACTACCATCAATGAATCCATGACCTAGCGGAATGGTGAAATTTATTCTGTATGAGACACCTAATATGCAAATGCAAAAGAGCAATTTTGATCACTGATGGACGTATGACTACTGACACTAACATACTCTTTGGAACAAAGGCTCAGTTACATATTATAACTTAAAAATAAACTAAGCAAATGCTAAAATTAAATTAAATTAGCAGAAATATATGACATAAGTCAATATTTACAATTAACTTCAAAAATTATATAAATTGTTGTGTGTGTGAGCAGGATTTAACTTGAAAAATAAAACAACAGTGAGGGTGGGGGGATGGGTAATTCATTCAAATGTAATATTAGAAACAAAACATTATGTGTGTTTGAATCTGGTTGGAATTTGGGTCCAGCTAACCACATACGATATTTTTTGAAGACTCTCTTTCAAGAGTCTGGTATATATATATATATATATATATATATATGTATGTATGTATGTATGTACACACACACACACACACACACACACACACACACACACATATATATATATTAGTTTTTTAATATTACTTTACATGCAATATATTGAAATAAATAAACTGAAAGGAAATCTATCTCAATAGTGCCATAAAACTAAAATACTAATTTTGGAATATTAGTATTTACCATCAAATATAAAACATGAACAAATAACGTACATGTTATATAGAAAAAAATATTTTGTAACGCATCACAAGAGATATTAACCATAATATCTTAACATTCAAAAGAAATAAATATGTGGATAAATTAGAGGATGAGTACCAGAGACATCAATTAAATAATTAAAATGATTTCACGATATAAAACACATACTAAGGAACATATTCAATTATGAAATTTGGCCTTCAAATAACTTAAAGTCAAAATTTTATTATAGAAAGCAAGACTTGATTTTATTGAGTTTTTTCAGAGGGAGAGGGTGTCTCTAAACGGATTTCAGTATATTGACATTTTAAAATTCAAGATATTTGAGATCCTCAATAGAGATGGCAGAGTGGAGACTTTTATGTTTGAGGAATGCTTCATAAGTATTTTATCTATACACTTGAATTCAAGCCTTCTCTTCATTATCCATTGATTTTCCTCTATTAATTTCCTGAATAAAATTCATCAATATTTACAAAGACATAATCAAAGGGAGGTTGTTGATGTATAAAAGTTGTGATATAACTAATATATTTATAATTTCATTAATTATATCAATAGGATCATAATTATAGTGAGGAATTGTGTATAACCAAACATCCTAGATCTCTTATGATTCTTTATTGGCATGTCCTTCATCTCTCAAACTCATTTGCAAACTTTGATTGGAATACGAGGCCAAATTTTCTTTTGAAGTCTACATAATTTCCTAGATTGATTGTGTAATGCAGTTTCATTTATTATTTCCCTTATAGAAATTTTGTCAAGGATGTATCTTGGAAAAGCATGAGGTCCTACCTCACTACCATATACCCTGAAGCGAGTGAAAATTTCATCAATAAAGCAATCACCAACTTGATTTAATGCTTCCATAAGATCTTGGTTGAATCTTGGAAGAGTATTTCCAAATAGAACCTCATGCAAGGGGATCGTGACATAATTACAAACAACATAAAAATGAAATTTGAAATTTATTTCCCAAAAAACAGAGGAGTACACCTTGTTAGTGGCTAGAAAAATAGTTCCATTTTATGAGTGAAAAAGGAACTAGGGAAATTACTATATCCATCAAATAAGCCGACATGTAAAAAAAAAAATCATACCTTGGAGGGGATGCAAGCGATAATCGTAGGGCATTTGAAAATTTTTTGGATAGAATATCAGTCTGATTAAACCTTTATGATTCATGATAAATATTATGAATGAGAGGAATCCACTGAATTTTGTAATTCTCAAGGTTTTTCTCCCCATGTAATCTGGATAACATCTTGATAATAAACATAAACGGTCTCTTCAAGATGGAAATAGGATAATCTTTACATGTTTTCAATTTTTACCCATATAAATCTCTCAGCCAATTTTTAATAACTTTTTTATAATCTTTATTTTTATCCTTAAGTATTATTATTGAAATTATCCAGGAATTTAATAGTAATGAATATTTTGGGGGGAATTAATTTATAAAATGCAGTGAGGACCTCAAGTTTCCATGAAGCAATTAAATTTGATTGTAATTTATAACCTAACATGTGGGAATATGTACATTCAATAGAATCCAACTAATCATATCATATTACATGAAACTATTGGCCCTAACAACAACTTTATGTAATTTTTTTCTTCTGAAATTGTCAAATTGAGCATTGTTTTCCCCATTAGAATTGTCTGGATGAAACCATTCCTTTTCTTTAAAGAAGTTGAAAATTTCCTCCCAAATAGCCTTACCCATATCTTATGTTTTGTAAGTTGTATAATATATGAATTTCAGGTTAAAATTATGGTCTTCAGGTCCCAGAATATCTACTCCTTTCAAATTCTCTTAATTTCTTGAAAAACATGTCTAGATGTGGTAGAATTACTCTTTTTGCCCATCGTACGACTTGCATACATAATTTACAAGAAAAAATAAGATTTTTATCATAAATACATTTAATTTTAATTATCGTAATCTTTCAAACCATAAAAATAACCAGGACTGAGACGTTATGAGTCACAATTTCACTGTTCATAGTTGAATTTTACAGTTTCATATTACAGCTTCAACAAAATATTAAAGCAAAGGGTCAAATAAACTTGTAAAATTTTGAAGGAAGAGAAGGGGAAATCTGGAGTAAATTTTCATAAAACGAATGACATAAATTTTATGACACGTCAATAAATTTTCTAATAAATGTAACATGACCCGTAATCGTCACTTGGAATACGAGGCAAGGTCAGGGAGGAGGAATTCATAGATGAAAATTCATTCAAAATTTAATTTAGAAAGAAATTGTGACTTATGACTTTATAGTTGTATTTGTAAAAATATATCAAAAACAAATAAAAACAAAAAATGTGTTTGAATCGAGAAATATTATAAAATAATAAAAATTTATTCGTAGTCGAGACAACCAGAGGTTGGGTAGTCAGAATTTATATCACAATTTCTTTTAACACTATTTGTTCTAAGCCTGACTTGGACCGAGCTCAGGACTTTGATGAAGTCGGGAGTTCGGGAGGAAAAATAGAAAAAAAAAATAGAAGAAGTTTTTACTTTCGACATAGGATGGGTTAGGATGATCATGTAGTTGGGAGGCTGAGCAATCGAGATCTATTTTTATTTTAAGAAAAATAAAGAGGTTTGACCTCCAACTTCCTACTTATTTACGGAAAGCTTTATTATTATTTTTTAAATTAATTTTTTCCTTGATTTCTTGTTTTTATTATTTCTAAGGGAGTTTATTTTAATAAAAGAAAATGATAAAAAATTTAGATAAGGTCCTCATTTTTATTTCTTTTAAACAAACAAAAAAATATGTTGAGATTCAACAAGATGATGATCCTAGTGAAAATTAAGCACCTTCACTAGGTGGGGCCCATAGGCTATTTTTAGGTGTATGTCTATTTTTAGAATGGTGAGGATGCTCTAAAATTTGCAGGATGTTGATTCTAGATGGTTGAGAAAATTCTATCTTTAGATGAGTTTCTATTTTTAGAAGATGGGCGAAGCCTATTTATAGAGCGCATATCTAAAAATAGAATGCATGTCGATTATTATTGGCCCTTAATGATAATAAGATAATAAACAATAAATTATTCTCTTGGAGCACTTGATTTTAGTTAAATAATGTGGAAAACTAGTTAGCTGAAGGAATTACACATTCCAAGGTTGGTTAGTGACTCATGTATTATGGACTTCGTTGTAACTGATTGTGGCAGAGTTGTAACAGAGTTGGAAGAGTAGTTATGGGAGTTGTTATTTAGTTTAACTTAGTTAAGTGAGCTAAACTCAGTTGTGCTAGTTGTAACTAAAGATACACTAGTGAAAGATGAGTGAATCGATTATTTAATTAATTCACAAGTAGTGTCTTACTTGCAAATGAAGAAATACAACAGTTAACTACTTCCATGTCAGATCCAATGGAGACCCAGTGAGGGATAGGTGAAAGGGTGTGTTTGACTATCTGTTGTGACTATAGTGATGAATTCAATTCATCTACACACATTGGAGTTTCCAATGAGAATTGCATGGTAAAATCAAGGCAATATTGAATTCATTCAGGGATCTTCTTCAACAGGGATTGCGCAGTGGAGGTAGGTTGTCAGGAGGCAAGAAATTGGTGCATAGATATGAAAATTTCTACTCGACAGTGTCAGACAATTGTATATTGTACTAAGAGCTCTATGAGATGAGATTTGTATGAGATTGTTTCATGATTCCATGATATAAATAATAAATTATAGTTGGGGCTTTTAGCTTTAAGCTTTCCTAGTAAAACATCTTGTTATGTGCGCTTGATTTTTCTTCATATGTGTTTGAAATTGGCGATTTAATTTCCAGAAAGAATTGAGTAGAAGGATTCTGTATTTAATAGTGGATTTAATTGTTAGATCAGGGGAGTCCAAAAATATACATGTTATTGTATTAAATTTATACATGGTATCAGAGCAGTGTTAGTCACTAGAGATTGAAATATTGAAGCGGTGCTGAGTTTTGTGCTAGTGGACAATTCGAATTTGCTACAAGAATTTCTTGGTGCGACAGTTGAGTAAACATTGAAATGGCTTTCAATGGGTTGCGGTTGGAGTATGCACTCGAGGGTAGCTTGAACAACATATCCTGGAATTACAGGATGGAGGTGGTTCTTGAAGATAATGGCTCGAAGGAGTTCATTGATAGTGATGTTCCTAAGCCCACTTTGACGGATGTTGCATTACTTGACACCTGGAAAAATAAAGTAGTGAATACAAGAAGAATTCTGTTGGAAGGTTTGAAAGACCATATTGTATCAAACCTTCATGGGAAATCCACTCCATTTTCAATGTGTAAGGCTTTAACAGATCTTTTCTAAAGCAACAGTGACCATAGGAAGTTGGCGCTGAAAGATAAACTCAAAAAAATCAAAATAGAGAAGGGCGACACTATTCCAAAGTATCTCACGAAGTTTGCCCAATATAGGGATGAGCTGGGGAGTGTGGGAATTATAGTTGCTGATGATGAATTGGTGAGATTTCCTCTCCTTATACTTCTGAAGAGTTGGCACAATTATCAAGCCTTTGTCAATGGGCGGGAGAAACTATTGGATTGGGAGTGACTTTGGTCGGATCTAGTGCAAGAGGAGATAAGGCGGAGTACCAGGGATGGCTCTTCATCAAAGAATGATGATGAAGAGGATTGTGCATTGGATGCCAAAGCGAGGAAAGGGAAGGGGAATAAATCCCATCCAAAATTCGAGGCTAAAGGTAAGAAGCTGGATTTGTCCAAGGTGAAGTGTTTTCACTGTCACGAACGTGGGAATCTCGCAACTAATTGCCCACAGAAAAATAAGAACAAGAAGGTTGCTAGAGATGCAGTTGGTGAGGCCCTTGCCTCACAATTTGAACTTGATTTCTCTTTTTTCACATGCTTGGTTTCAAGCGTAATAAGATCGGTGTGGTATCTTGATAGTGGTGCTTCCTTCCACATGACAGGAGATAAGGAGTTGTTCAACAACTTGGAGGAGAAAGACCTCCAAATGCATATAGTGATGGGTGACGATGGATGATACAGTGCGACCAGCAATGGTACCATTACCTTTGAGAGGTAGTCAGGTAAACCATTTATGTTGAAATATTTTATGCATGTTCCAGGTTTAAAGAAGAACTTGGTCTCAGTTGCGATGTTGGAGGATAGAGGTTATGACATTGTTTTTAGAGATGGAAAAGATTTCCTACGATAGAAAACAATGGGTCAAACCAAGAGGATAGGGATTCGAGTTAAGAATCTCTACAAGCTAGAGGTTGATGGCTGTGCTGCAATGGTGGTAAAAAAATAAGAAGAAGTTGTGAGCCGGGATGAGGGTGAATTATGGCACAGAGATTGGGCCATCTTCACCATGGCACCCTGAAGATTTTGCAGCAAATTTCTGCTGGACTTCCCAAGGGTACACTTGCACAAATAGATGTAATGTTCCTAAATTAGCTTCAACTAATTGGAACATTAATCTTGCCTTATTTATTTTGTATTTCATGATTAATGAATAAATTGTAAAGGAGGATGTCCAATTCTCTTTCAAATCAAGAATAAATCAGTGCCTATGTGAAAAGAGACATATTTAGGCCATTTGAATAAACTCTTGCAGGTGTGAAAGGGCCAAGACCACTAAAGGAGATCCTATTTGACCAAGTCACCAGCGCTGTCTAGGTTCATTGAACCTCCTTGATGGACTACGTTGTTCTAGAAGGGGTTTCCAAGTGTGAAAGGAACCAAAAAGATGAAGTGGTTAAGGGTTTGCCACAAGACTCAAATATTATAAAATGGAGGAGAAGGCTCATGAAGAGGTTGTTGATAATATTTCATTTTTGAGCTTGCTAAGGCAACTCCATTTCTCTGCGCTGTTTAGAAAGAGAAAGAGAGGATCTCCTGTTTAGGAATCCTCCATCATTCCTTGAGTAGCTCTTAGAGGGAAGTGTGCTAGATTGAACCACTATCTGGTTGGAGGCCAAGCTATGCTTGCATAGACAACACTGGCTCACTGAGGGTTTTGCTTCTATTGTAAGTGTAGTAAGTGGGGTGCTAGATCTGCAAGGATCTAGTTGTTTTTGGAGTCTCCTCTCAGGGAGGGTGTCTTGTGATCACCCGGAAGAGGGTCTCTATTGTATTTTTATTTCAGATCTACAAATTTTATCTGCTGTAACATTCTGTTCAAGCTACTGCGCAGTCTCCTTGGTTAACTGCGTTATTTTCATGCATTGTTCAATGCTATTTAGATTCCTTCCTTTGTAATAGATCTCAGATGATTGAGGCTTGCCTCTCATCTTGAAGACTCATTTGTAGCTTGCTAATATCTATTGTTCAAATCTGATATGTATTATAATGAAATTAATCTTCAGAAATTCCTGAAGCTTTCTGCAGTTTTGTGTACAAAAAGTTAGATCTACATCTTATTATGCAATATTTGGTCAAAACCCCAAGGGGATCTTGTTAAGAAGGCTGTGTAGTTTCCAGATCTGGTATGGATAAGATTTTTCAGCCATATATATGTTGTATATATGAGTTATAATATATAAGTGCTGAAGCACATCAAATAAAATGCTGTACATTCATTTCTGCAACTTTTACATGCTTTGCAGCTTCTATTTCTGGAGAATTCTTGTTTCTTGCCTCATGTAATTTACTGTACTTCTCAAGGAAATCCATTATAATTCTGATTTGCTGCTGCTATAATGAAAACAAATTTTAATGGCTGATCTCTAGTGCCTTACAGCAGAAACTGCGCAATTCCTGAAGAGGGGTTTCTCTTATATTTCAACTCTCTCTTTGGTTGATTTTCAGCTAGTGTTGTTTGTGGGAGATCTGTTTAAGGTCTCTAAACTCATTTGTTTTTGCTAAAATTCAGCATGGATGTCCCACATAGCCTAATATAGAGGAAATCAGCCCTGGTCTATGTTATTTTTTCACTGGGTTGCTTATACAGCGTTTCCCTTGAGCCTATTGCAGATTTTCCTCAAAGTGAAATTTCCCACTCCTTGTTTGTTTGGTTTTTGCTCCTCTTTTGGATCCATTATTTAGATATGAAGATCTAAGGATCCCAAGGGATGAAAAATCCAATAGTATTTTGCTATTCCCATACTTTCTGTGTTTCACCAAACTTCTATAGACAGAGTCTGAAATGGGCCAGGTAGCCTCTGGATCTCACCCTCTCCTTAGAGGTGACACATCCAGTAAAAGCCCCTTCAGTCTATCTTTGGTTTAGAATTTCTGGTGTGTTGCAATATTTTTGTGAACCCATATTGGAATATCTTAATATATTCCCTACTGAGCTTATTATTCCCCATTTGGAACATTATAGTGGTATCAGAGCATGATCTCTAGCACAGCCTGTGAGATCAAGCTATCATTGAATCAAGAGCAAGGGAAAAATGAATAATATGAGTTTAATCTCAACTATTTTCAGATCTAATAATAGCCTCCCCAAGGAGGATGTGCAAGAAGAAAAGAGAAGAAGCAGTGAAGCTCCCAAGGAGTTTCAAAAAGAAGATATTCCAATCAGATCTACAAGATCTGTGCATGAGGAACATCTTGAATCCTCATCTCATGGATATGTGCACTCAGCCATATCACTAGAGCTTTAGCATTTTTCTAGTGATTCCTTCATGAAGGGGGGAAAAGAAGGTGTGAACTTGATTTATGCATTACCAAGGGCAAGATATCCATTTGATGAAGAGCCCTATTCTCAAGAGGATATCATGAAGGTTTCTCCTTCAATAGAGGACCAAGATCCAAGGCCTCTTATTGAAGATGAGATGACTTTAGTTGTGGGAGAGGAGGAGGAGGAAGTAGGATATGATAACACAGTCACCTCTAGGGCACCTCAAGCACTTCATGAGGAAGAGGTTGGGGCACTTTCTCCAAGAGAAGAGACTCTTGCACTCTTGCAAAGAGTCCCACAGGATCTCATGCATGAGGAGCATGTACTATCATTTATTAATGATGAGGTCTTGGAGATAGGGGAGGTAGAAGAGGAGGAAGGGCATCACAAGGTGGAGAGAATGAACCCTTCTCTACTTCAGAGCTTGGAAGCACAAAGAAGGCAAGAGGACCTATGCATTGAAGGTAGGGACAAATCTATCTACCTACATCCACATTCTACTCTATGCCTTGACACCTCTTTGCAAGGAGGTTCTCTACTAGGAGCACCTCTTGATAGGAGGAAATCTAAAGTGTTCTCTCAACTATGGGAAACATATACATACTTGGCTAAGGAGGGAGCCTTGGGATAAGCTAGTACAGCGCAGAGAATCTCTCAAGAATTCTGGAGAGAGATGAGTAGTTTCCTAAAAGGGACATTGCAAACTCCCACTCAGATATCTGCACTGAGAAATGAGAAATCAGAGATCTATGATGGAATGAGCACGAGGGCACATGGAAACTCCATATCTTTGGGGCAGCCCATGATCTCTTCATTCACAAAGGATATTTCTGAAGATGGCAAGGGGATCCTAACCCTCTTGTATACATGGGCCAAAAGGAGGAGGTTTTGGAAAACAAGGACTTTCCGAGGGGAAGTTGATTTCCATATGCTCCAATCTTGTCTTGTGCAAGAATAGCTAAAAATGGGGCAAATAAGGGAAGATTATGATGCTCCAACATGTGATTTTGATATCAAGGATGTCAAAGATGGGAGCCATGAGAAGACAGGGGCTGCATTTCAGACCTCTACAACACTGTCATTCTTGGAGAGCTTGGATCCTTGTTGGGATTCCCAACTCATGATGGAATACTCCAAGGACCTTTTCACATGGGGGGTTCTTGAAGGGGAAGTAAAGGATGAGAGGTTCAAGGTGGTATATGGAGTTATATATTTCTATAATCTTATTCTTTTGGTTAGTAACTCCAAACTCAAGGAGGGACTATTTGTTGCCATCTATGAAATCCTGCTTTCCAAACCCACTGGTTTTGTCAAAGCATGTCATACTCTCTTGGGTGGTTTCATATGGGAAGGTTTCAAGGAATATGTGTACTCTCATATGAAGTTGTGCATGAACTACTTGGTAGAGGAGGAGGAACACAAATCTTGGGAAGAGCCACCATTCACACCTCCTTATTATTTGAGTGTGAGAGGGAGCTCATCCATGAGTTACCCCACTGATGTAAAACAAGTATATAGAGAGGCTGGTACTTTTGAGCATTATAATGTATCTCCTATATGCTTATATTTTTCTAACACTCATTTGCAGGATATTGTGCCAAGATGGGGCACTAAGTACAATGGGTTTCATGGGCCACTCAAGGCCATGAACTATGTTAATGTAGGTCATTCCTTGGAGAACCTTGGAAAGCTATTTTCCTCATGGTGTGATTCTTTTACACCAACCATGATGTACATTCTCCAATAATTCCAAAGACATGAGGCAAAAAACAAGTGTTGGGGGAGGCACTTGTCATATTTTACTCTATGGCAGTTAAGGATAAAACTGCGCTGGTTGCACATCAGGGAACATCTTCCTTCTCATCTATCACACATGGCAGCTAGCATGATTCTAATCATGATCCTGTAAGTTGAAGATTTCCTTATCCTTGTTGGGAGCATAGTTGGAGGAGAGACACACTTGTTGAATGTGCCCTTGGGGGAAGGAGTTCCCCATTATTTTTTCATTGCATGCTTCCATGGGAGCATGAGATTTTGTATGGACATTATGATAGATCAGTTGTCTCTTTCTAAAGTGAGCCATACATTTGTTGGTGACATACCTCTCATATGTATTGGGGAGGAGATCTTCTATGGATTTCCAAGCTGGGAGGTGATCCACTTCATTTTGATGTTAGCATGGAGATGGGAGTGTTTCATGGATCATGAAAACCTCCATGATATTCATCACTTCTATCTTGAGGAGGCCATGGATCAACAAAAAGGTTTCCACAACAACCTTCCATTTCTTCATGATGAGAGCCTTGGGGTTTATTCATCAACGGAAAACTTGCATATTAAGGAAGGACCATTGGGAGACAAAGATATTGCAGAAAATTCAGAACAATAAAGGAGACTATTTGATGAGGAGGCCACAAGAGAAGAAGGGGGAGTTTTGCAACACCCTTGCAGTTGCTTGAAGAAAAGAAACATTTGGGATGGGGAGACTGTAATGTTCCTAAATTAGCTTCAGCTAATTGGAACATTAATCTTGCCTTATTTATTTTGTATTTCATGATTAATGAATAAATTGTAAAGGAGGATGTCTAATTCTCTTGCAAATGAAGAATAAATCAATGCCTATGTGAAAAGATACATATTTAGGCCATTTGAATAAAATCTTGCCGGTGTGAAAGGGCCAAGACCACCAAAGGAGATCCTATTTGACCAAGTCACCAGCGTTGTCTAGGTTCATTGAACCTCCTTGATGGATTGCGTTGTTCTAGAAGGGGTTTCCAATTGTGAAAGAAACGAAAAAGATGAAGTGGTTTAGGGTTTTCCAAGAGACTCAAATCTTATAAAAGGGAGGAGAAGGTTCATGAAGAGGTTGTTGATAATATTTCATTTTTGAGCTTGCTAAGGCAACTCCATTTCTCTGAGCTGTTTAGCAAGAGAAAGAGAGGATATCCTTGTTTAGGAATCCTCCATCCTTTCTTGAGTAGCTCTTGGAGGGAAGTGTGCTAGATTGAACCACTATCTGGTTGGAGGCCAAGCTATGCTTGCATAGACAGCGCTGGCTCACTGAGGGTTTTGCTACTGTTGTAAGTGTAGTAAGTGGGGTTCTAGATCTGCAAGGATCTAGTTGTTTTTGGAGTCTCTTCTCAGGGAGGGTGTCTTGTGATCACCCGGAAGAGGGTCTCTATTGTATTTTGATTTTATATCTACAAATTTTATCTGCTGTAATATTATGTTCAAGCTACTGCGCAGTATCCTTGGTTAACTATGTTATTTTCATGCACTGTTCAATGCTATTTAGATTCCTTCCTTTGTAATAGATCTCAGATGATTGAGGCTTGCCTCTCATCTTGAAGACTCATATTGTAGCTTTCTGATATCTATTGTTCAGATCTGATATGTATTATAATGAAATTCATCTTGAGAAATTCCTGAAGCTTTCTGCAGTTCTGTGTACAAAAAGTTAGATCTACATCTTATTATGCAATATTAGGTCAAAACCCCAAGGGGATATTGTTAAGAAGGCTATGTAGTTTCCATATCTGGTATGGATCAGATGTTTCAGCCATATATCTGGTGTATATCTGAGTTCTAATATCTAACTGCTGAAGCACATCAAAGAAAACATTGTACATTCATTTCTACAACTTTTACATGCTTTGCATCTTCTATTTCTGAAGAATTCTTGCTTCTTGCCTCATGTAATTTACTGTACTTCTCAAGGAACTCCATTATAAGTCTGATTTGTTGCTGCTATATTGAAACACAAGTTTAATGGCTGATATCTAGTGCCTTACAGCAAAAAATACGCAATTTCTGAAGAGGGGTTTCTCTTATATTTCAGCTCTCTCTTTGGCTGATTTTCAGCTAGTGTTGTTTGTGGGAGATCTGTTTAAGGTCTCTAAACTCATTTTTTTTGCTAAAATTCAGCATGGAGGTCCCACACAGCCTAATATAGGGGAAACCAGCCCTGGTCTGTGTTATTTTTTCACTGGGTTTCTTATACATCATTTCCCTTGAGCCTATTGCAGATTTACTTGAAAGTGAAATTTCCCACTCCTTGTCTGTTTGGTTTTTTCTCCTCTTTTGGATACATTATTTATATCTGAAGATCTAAGGATCCAAAGGGCTGAAAATTCTAATAGGATTGTGCTATTTCCATAATTTTTGTGTTGAGATTCAACAATATGATGAGCTTATTGAAAAGAGTCGCCTGCACTAAGTGGGCCCGCAGGCTATTTTTGGCGCAAAGTCTATTTTTAGACTATGTCTATTTTTAGACATGTCGATCATATTCTATGAGTTGCAGGATGCTATTTGTGGATAGTTGGTCAAGTTGGAAAAAAATATGGATTTCTATTTTTAGACATATTGGGTGGAGTCTATTTTTAGAATTCCAGTCTAAAAATAGATATGTCGAATATTATTAGCTCTTAATAATATTTGGACTCTAAACATTATCTTATTCTCTTGGAGCACTTCAGTTAAGTGCACAGATGTGGCATAGGAGCTAACAGAAGGAATTATGCTATTCCTGAGGGTTTATTGGAGCTATTGCATGGAGGACTTCAGTTAGAACTCATGTGACAGAGTTTGGTGGAGTTGTAGAAGTAGTTGGTGGAGTTGTGTTCAGTTTAACTCAGTTAGACACAGTTGAGCTAGTTGTATCTAGTCTAACTGATTGATACACTAGTGAGAGTGGTGTGAATTAATTATTAATTAATTCACTAAATATTAACTTATTAATCAACTAAATAATACATCATTTAACTACATTGCATGGACAATTTCAGTGGAGACCAGTGGAGAGATAGGTGAAAGGGCAAGATGACTATCAGTTGTGACTATAGTGATGCATTGATTGCATCAAACACTCAGTATATATTCCAATGAGTATTGCGCAGTGCAATACAGGTGGATTTGAGTTCATTCAGAGCCATTCTTAGGCAGGGATTGCGCAGTAGAGGCAGGCTAGTAGGTGGCAGAGATCGGTGCATGGATTTGCTAGATCAGGACCTGATTAATGTGTAGCGATTGTATTGTACTAAGAGCTTGATATGATAAGCTTTGTATGGGGATTGTTACATGATATCTATGAAATATATTATATATATATAGTTGGGTTTTTTAGCTTCAGGCTTTCCCATAAAATCATTGTGTTAATTTGTGTGAATTTTTATTATTTCATGTGTGCATTGCAATTGTGTTAATTTCCGCATGTGATGATCAATGATGAAATAGATTTTTTATTGTGCATGAAGTCAAATAGTGTATTATTAGGAGAATATTAGACATATAACACATTATTTATATAATTTCTACATGGTATCAGAGCTATTGATCATTGGATCAGATTGAAATTATTGAAGCGGTTGAGTTTTGTGCTGGTGGAATTCGAATTTGCTGTAGTGTTTTCTTGGTGTCGAAGTTGAGATGTCTTTCAACGAATTGCGATTGGAGTATGCCCTTGAGGGAATCTCAAATTATATTTCATGGAAGGACAGGATGGAGGCGGTGCTGGAGGATAATGGGTTGAAGGAGTTCATAGATGCATAAATTCCAAAACCTGCTTCTAGTGATGCAGCCGCACTTGTCGCATGGCAAAAGAAGACAGAAAAATGTCGAATAATTTTGTTGGAAGGTGTGAAGGATAACATAGTGTCAAACCTTCATGGTAAAGCTTCTCCATTCTTGATGTGGAAAGCTTTGACAAACTTGTTCCAAAGAAAAAGCGACCAGAGGAAGTTGGCGCTTAAAGACAAGCTCAGGAAAATAAAAGTGGAGAAGGGCGAAAGTATACCCAAGTACCTCACGAAGTTTGTCCAGTGCAGGGATGAGCTGGGAAGTGTGGGGGTTACTGTATATAAAGAGTACTTGGTGAGCTTGGCTCTCCTTGGGCTTCCAAAGAGTTGGCATTCCTACGAGGACTCTGTCAATGGTCGGGAGAAACTTCCAGGATGGGAGCGACTTTGGTCGGATCTTGTGCAGGAGGAGATAAGGTGGAGTACCAGGAATGGATCTTCATCAAAGAATGAAGATGAAGAAAATTACGCTTTGGCTACCAAAGAAAGGAAAGGGAAGGGAAAGAAAAATGCTTCTCAATCTGGTGTGAAAGGCAAGAAGCAGGACTTGTCCAAGGTGAAGTGCTTTCACTGTCACCAACACGGAAATTATGCCACTAATTGTCCAAAGAAGAAGAAAAATAAGCAAGCTGCTGGATCTACATATGGAGAGGCCTTAGCCTCGCAGTTTGAGCTGGATTTTTCATTGATCACATGCTTGGTTTCAAGTGTGATGGGATCAGTGTGGTTTCTTGACAGTGGTGCGTCTTCCCATATGACCGGAGACAAAGATTTGTTTATTCATTTGGATGAGAAGGATCTTGGAGTGCACATCGAGATGGGAAATGATGGTAGATACAGTGCGACTGGTATCGAGACCATTTCCTTTGAGAGGGAGTCTGGGAAACCTTTCATCTTGAAGGATGTCATGCATGTTCCAGGATTGAAGAAGAATCTGATCTCTGTGGCGATGTTGGAAGACAAGGGATATGATGTTGTCTTTAGTGAGGGAAAGAATTTCTTGTGCAGTAAGGAAACTGGTGAAACCTGAAGGATAGGGGTTCAAGTTAAGAACCTTTATCAATTACAGGTAGATGGCTACGCAGCAATGGCAGGCAAAGCAGAAGGAGTGGTGAGCCAGGATGAGGGCGAATTGTGGCACAGGAGATTGGGCCATCTTCACCATGGTGCTTTGAAAATTTTGCAGCAGATTTCTACTGGGATTTCCAAATGTACACTTGCATAGTCATATCAGTGCAAGGGATGTACTTTGGGAAATTTTTTGAAAGCCACCTTTCATGAGAAGGATAGTCGCACCACGGCGATCCTTGAGAGAATTCACACAGACGTGTGTGGACCTTTCTCAGTAGCTTCGACAGCAAAGCACAGGTATTATGTGATATTTGTTGATGACTTTTCTCGTAAGTGCTAGATCTTCTTCATGTAGAAGAAGAGTGAGACATACTCAAAGTTCTGTGAGTTCAAGGCACTCGTTGAGAAAGAGTCGAGGAAGCAGGTGAAGGCTCTTAGGAGCGATAATGGTGGTGAATTCATCTCTGGAAAATTCAAAGACTTTTGCAGCGCAGAAGGAATTCGAAGAGAGCTCATAGCGCCTCATAACCCACAACAGAATGGGGTCGCAGAGCGAAAGAATTGAACGATCGTGGGTGCTGCATGGGTGATGTTGCATGATTAAGGCCTTCCCATACACTTGTGGGCTGAAGCATGCAACACTATGGTTTATGTGCAAAACCATTGTCCTCATACAGTACTTGGCATGAGTACACCCAAAGAGGCATTTTCTGGTAAGAAGCCTGATATTTCTCATTTGAAGATTTTTGGCTCACCTGTTTACATTCATGTGATGAAGGATGCCAGGAAGAAGCTGGAGCCGACCGCAGAGGTTGGGATATTTATGGAGTACACAGAAACACCCCACAACTATCGTGTGTGTTTTCCAGACAGTTGGAAGACTGTTGTGTGACGAGATATCAAATTTCATGAGGAGAAAGCCATGAAGTTGTCGCTTGAGAGGGAGCTACACTTGCATGCAGATGAGGAGCTACTAGTTCCTAAAGGTGAGCCTCAAGATGTGGATCACCCACAAGAGGAATTTCATGGAGTGGAAGAAACCACTCATGTAGCACCAAACATCAGAGGGAAAAATTGCATTACAGAAGCTGAGCGACTGAATCTTGATGCAGTGAAAAATGTAGGAGCACCTACATCACAGCACAGACAGAGACAGTCACCTGACCAATTTACTGGATACATGGCTCTGATGAGAAAGTGTATCATGACAGAACCATCTTATTTCAAGGAAGCTGTGGAGGACCCTGCATGGGTAGATGCCATGGTGGAACAGTATGATTTTATTGTCAGAAACAGTGCATGGGAGATTGTCCCAAGGCCGGAAGGGAAATCATTGGTAGGTTCGAGATGGATCTACAAAGTGAAGCAAGCTACTAACGAGAGCATTGAGAAGTAAAAGGAAAGATTTGTTGCCTGGGGCTTCTCACAGATCGAGGGGATCAACTATGAAGAAATCTTTGCACCTGTCGCAAGTTATTCTTCCATATGGACCATCCTTGCTCTCTCAGCGCAGATGGGTTGGCACATTCATCAGATGGATGTGAATATTGCATTCCTCAATGGAGTCATTGAGGAGGAGGTGTACATAGAGCAGCCTGAAGGTTTCAAAATCTTTAGTAGTGAGTCACATGTGTGCAGGCTCAAAAGAGCGATGTATGGGCTGAAACAAGCACCTCGTGCTTGGTACACACAGATAGACAGTTATTTCACTGGTCTTGGATTCACCAAGAGTGAGGCGGATCTGAACCTATACCAGATTTTGGTGGAGGGTAAGTTGCTGATACTTGTACTTTATGTAGATGATTTGATACTGACAGGTGATGAACAGTTGATACTCTCATGCAAGGTTGATCTTGCAAAGGAGTTTGAGATGAAGGACTTGGGTCTCCTTCATTATTTCCTGGGATTGGAAATCTGGCAGTGGAAAGGTGGACTATTTGTGTCTCAAGGCAAGTATGCCCGAGAGATACTGGAGAAGTTCAACATGCAAGGTTGCAAGCCTATCAACACTCCTCTTCCTGGTGGTTGGAGGAAAGAGGATGCTACATCGGCAGAGGTAGTGGATGTCACTGTTTACTGATAGTTGGTTGGTTCGCTCACGTATCTAGTCAATACATGACTGGACATATGCTATGCTGTTAACCAACTTTCACAAGATATGGTTAAGCCTACCAAGCTCTTTTGGAATGCAGGCAAGCATGTATTGAGATATCTCAAAGGCACATCAGGATATGGATTGTGGTACAGAAAGTCGGATGAGGTGAAGCTGCATGGCTTCACAGATGCAGATTGGGCAGGGAGCCCAATGGACAGAAAGAGCACATCTGGAGGGATATTCAGTATCGGGTCTACAATAGTTTCTTGGTACAGCAGGAAACAAATATCCGTGGCACTCAATTCAGTGGAGGCTGAGTACATGGCAGCAAGTTTGGCTGCATGCGAGGCTATATGGATGAGGAAGATCCTGGTCGGGTTGTTCAGTTCACACTTAGATCCTACTATGATATATTGTGATAATCAGAGTTGCATTAAACTCTCAGTTAATCCAGTATTTCATGATAGATCTAAACATATTGACATCTATTACCATCATATTAGAGATTGTGTGCAGCAGAAGATCATGTTGCTATCTTACATTCCTACAAAGGATCAAGATGTTGATATTCTGACGAAGGCGCTCACCAAGAGAAAATTCAAATACCATAGAGACAGGATTGGGGTGGTAGATAATCCCTATCTTGTTGAGAGGGAGTGTTGAGATTCAACAAGATGATGAGCTTAGTGAAAAGAGTCACCTTCACTAAGTGGGCCCGCAGGCTATTTTTGGCGCAAAGTATATTTTTAGACATGTCGATCATATTCTATGAGTTGCAGGATGCTATTTGTGGATAGTTGGTCAAGTTGGAAAAATATATGGACTTCTATTTTTAGACATATTGGGCGGAGTCTATTTTTAGACTGCTAGTCTAAAAATAGATATGTCGAATATTATTAGCTCTTAATAATATTTGGACTCTAAACATTATCTTATTCTTTTGGAGCACTTCAGTTAAGTGCACAGATGTGGCACAGGAGCTGACAGAAGGAATTACGCTATTCCTGAGGGTTTACTGGAGCTATTGCATGGAGGACTTCAGTTAGAACTCATGTGACATAGTTTGGTGGAGTTGTAGAAGTAGTTGGTGGAGTTGTGTTCAGTTTAACTCAGTTAGACACAGTTGAGCTAGTTGTATCTAGTCTAACTGATTGATACACTAGTGAGAGTGGTGTGAATTAATTATTGATTAATTCACTAAATAATAACTCATTAATCAACTGAAGAATACATCAGCTAACTACGTTGCATGGACAAGCCATGAGACAGGTGATAGACAGTAGCAAAGATGAACATCATTTGTGACTATAATGATGCAACATTGCATCCAACACTCAGAGAGACAATGAGATTTTGGCATACAAGCCAGTGGATTTGAGTTCCCATGGGAGTCATTCTTCGAAATATTTATCACAGAGAGGCGGGCGAAAGGTGGCGTAGATCGACATGATTTTCTAGATCAAGACCCGATTAGTGTGTATAGTGTGGTAACATTGTACTGCATCGAGAGCTTCGATATGATCAGCTTTGTATGAGGATTTCCATGACATCTATGACATATGAATTCAATAGACAGTTGTGGGATTTTAGCTCGTGATGTCCCATAAAATCACCGTGTTAATGTGAATTTCTATGGTTTCATGTGTGCATTGCAATTGTGTTAATTTCCGCATGTGATGATCAATGGTGGAATAGATTCTGTATTGTGCATGAAGTCAAATAGTGTATGATCAAGAGAATCTTAGACATATAACGCATTATTTATATAATTTCTACACGTCGTGTTTCACCAACCCTATAGACAGAAATCGTAATGGCCGTAACCTCCTCGGATCTCACCCTCTCCCAAGAGGTGACACATTCGGGTAGCAAGCCCTTCACTATCTCTCAAGTTTAGAATTGTTGGTGTGTTTCTATAATGTTGTGAATCCATAGTGGAATATCTTAAGATATTCCCTATTGAGCTTATTCTTCCCCATTTGGAACATTACAACAGATCAGTGTAAGGGATGTACTATGGGTAAGTTTTGTGAATATTCACCTTTCATGAAAAGGAGAACTATGCTTCTTTAGTGATCTCGAGAGAATTTACATGGGTATTTAAAATAGATCATTCCTCTCGATTTTCTTCAACAGCAAAACACAAGTATTATGCTATTTTTGTTGATGAATTTTCTTGTCAAATGTTGGATCTTCTTGATGCAGAAGAAGGATCAAACATTCTCAAAGTTTTGTGAGTTTAAGGCATTGGTTGAGAAAGAGTCGTGGAAGCAAGTGAACGCTTTGTGGAGCAATAATGGTGGAGAATACATCTCGAACTAATTCAAAATACTTATATAGCAAAGAAGGAATTCGAAGAGAACTCATAGCACCTCATAAACTCAGTCACTGGGTCACAGAGAGTGGAAGAAAAGAATGATCGAAAGGCACAAGCTATGTTGCATAACCTGGGCCTACCAATGCACTTGTGGGCGGAAGCATGCAACACTGCGGTTTATGTGAAAAACCGTTGTCCTCATAGAGTACTTGGCATGAGTGCACTTGAAGAAGCTTTTATTGGTAAGAAACTGAATGTTTCTCATTTTAAGATTTTTGGCTCATCTGTATATGTTCATGTGACCAAGAACGCTAGGAAGAAGCTGGAGCCGACTGCAGAAGTTGGGATATTTTTGGGGTACACAGAAACACCCCATAATTATCGTGTGCATTTTCCAAATAGTGAGATGACTGTGGTGCAACGGGATATAAAATTAAATGAGGAGAAAGCCATGAAGTTGTCGCTTGAGAGGGAGCTACACATGCATGCATAGGAGGAACTACTTGTTCCCAAAGATGAGCCTCAAGACGTGGATTAGCCATAGGAGGAGGATCATGGAGTGGAGGTGTCCACTCGTGCAGAGCCAAACATCAGAACTGGAAGAAGGCATACCACAGAAGCTGAGAGGCTAAAGCTTGATGCGGCACATAATGTAGGAGTCCCTACTTCACAGCATAGACAAAGACAGTCTATTGGCCGATATACTAGATACATGGCTCGTGAGAAAATGTATCGTGAGAGTATATATTATTTTCGGGAAGAGGAGTCACAGACCCACATGGGTAGAAGCGTGGTGGAGGAGCATTACTCATTGTCTGAAAAAATGCTTGGGAGATTGTTCCAAGGACGGTTGATAAATCAGTGGTAGGTTTCAGATGGATCTACAAGGCAAAGAAAGCTGATGATGGGAGTGTTGAGAAGTATAAGGAAATATTTTTTTCCCGGGGCTTCTCACAAATCGAGGGGATTTATTATGAAGAAACCTTTGCACTTGTCACACGATATTCTTCCATAAGGGCCATCCTTTCTCTCTCAGCGTAGATGGGTTGGCTCATTCATCAGATGGATGTGAAGACTGTGTTCCTTAATGGGATCATTGAGGAAGAAGTGTACATTGAGAAGCCTAAAGGATTAGAGATCTTCAACAACAAGTCGCATGTGTGCAGACTAAAAAGAGCATTGTATGGGCTAAAAAGCAAGAATCCAGGTACTTGAGTACACTCGGAGCCAATGTGACTATTTCACTGAACTTGGCTTCACCAAGAGTGAGGAGAATGCAAACCTATACCAAATTGTGGTGGAGGGTAAGATCTTAATCATTTTTTTTATGTTGATGATTTAATACCGACTGGTGATGAGCAGCTGATACACTCATGCAAGGAGGACCTTGCAAAGGAGTTCGAGATGAAGGATATGGGTCTCCTTCATTATTTCCTTAGATCTGAAATATGGCAGCGAGAAGGTGAACTATTTGTATCTCAAGGCAAGTATGCTCGGGAGATACTTGGTAAGTTTCACATGGAGGACTGCAAACCCATGGATACTCCTCTTCCAGGAAATTGGAGGAAAGAGGATGCTACATCGACAGAGGTAGTGGATGCCACTGTTTATCGACAGTTGGTGGGTTTGCTCATGTATTTAGTTAATACAAGACCAAACATATGCTATGCGGTGAACCAGCTTAGTCAAGCGATGGTTAAGCCTACCAAGCTCTTTTGGAAGGAAGGAAAGCATGTCCTGAGATATCTCAAGGCCACATCTGAGCATGGCTTATGGTACATAAAAATAGATGAGGTGAATTTGTATGGCTTCACGGGTGCAGATTGGACAGGTAGCCCAATGGACAAAAATAGCACATCGAGAGGGGTTTTCAGTGTCGGATCTACAACTGTTTCTTGGTACAGAAGGAAGCAATGATCTGTGGCACTCAGTTCAACGGAAGTGGAATACATGGCAGCAAGTGAAGCTGCATGTGAGGCTATCTATATGAGAAATATCTTGGTTGGTTTGTTTGGTTCTTAGATGGATCTGACAGTGATTCATTGTGATAATCAAAGTTGCATTAAACTCTTGATTAATCATGTGTTTCATGATAGGTCCAAGCATATAGATATCTAATATCATCATATCGGAATATTGTGTGTAGCGGAAGATCGCATGTTTCTTGAAGTACATTCCTACAAAATATCGGGATACAGATAATGGCAGTGCTCACAAGGAGAAAGTCGAATACCATATAGAGGTTACGGGATCGGAGTGAAGGATAGCTCCTTTCTTTTTGAGAGGAGTGTTGAAGATTCGACAAGATGATAGTCTGCGAAAATTAAGCACCCCTTCATTAGGTGGGGCCCACACAGGCTATTTTTAGGTGTATGTTTATTTTTAGAATGGTGAGCATATTATAAAATTAGCAGGAGGCTGATTCTAGATGGTTGATAAAATTCTATCTTTAGATGAGTTTATATTTTTAGAAGATGGGCGAAGTCTATTTATAGATTGCTAATCTGAAAATAGAATGCATGTCGATGGCCAAGTAGCCCATATGTCGGACAATAAATAATAACTTATTCTCTTGGAGCACTTGATTTAGGATTAATGAAAGCAGCAACTTGATTAAAAGATTGAGGGATTAAGCATTCCAAGGTTGATTGGTAACTCCTTACGCAATGAACATCATATACATAATATGCAGAAATTATATAAAGTTAAGGCCAAGTGAGTGGCCAGAAGTTGTTAGCTAGATTTCAACAATTCAAGTTAAGTGAGTTAACTTCGGTTGTGCTAGTTGTAACTAAAGACACACTAGTGAAATATGAGTGAATTAATTATTTAATTAATTCACAAGTAATGTCTTACTTGCAACTGAAGAAATACAATAGTTAACTACTTGCATGTCAGATCCAATGGAGACCCAGTGGAGAGATAGGTGAAAGGGTGGGTTTGACTATCAGTTGTGACTATAGTGATGCATTCAATGCATCTACACACACATTGGAGTTGCCAATGAGGATTGCACAGTACAGGGAAGGCAAGATTGAATTAATTCAGGGATCTTCTTCAGCAGGGATTGCACAGTGGGGGCAGGTTGTCAGGAGGCAAGAAATTGGTGCATAGATATGCAAATTTCTACAAGACAGTGTGAGGCGATTGTATATTGTATTGAGAGCTCTATGAGCAGAGTTTTGTATGAGATTGTTTCATGATTCCATGATATAAATAATATATGATAGTTGGGGATTTTAGCTTTAAGCTTTCTTGGTAGAACATCTTGTTATGTGCGATTGATTTTTCTTCATATGTTTGCAATTGGGAATTTAATTTCCGCAAAGAATTGAGTAGAAGGATTATATATTTAACAGTGGATTTAATTGTTAGATTAGGGGCGTCTGGAAATATACATGTTATTGTATTAAATTTATACACAATAAAATGAGGAGGTTGTTGTAGTCCTAACAACAACCTCATACATAACCAAGTTGGGGAGATTGAACCGTGTCGACATATACACACAAGGTCGATGTGGATGGTGGAGAGGAATAATAAATCATTGAAGGATTGAGTTAGAAAAAGAGAACATCCTGAGGGTTCTATGGTGGAGGGATATATGGCATATCAATCCATGGTGTATATTTTCCAATATATTCCTATATTAGCATCAAATATGCATGTGGATCGCATTTGGTATGTTAAATCCATCAAAAAATTTGAAGGGGAGCACCTATTCGAGAAATGTAGAATGATGAAAGTGAGAGGTAATTAAATATTTAATGTGGAGTTATATATATATATATATATATATATATATATATATTCCATTTTTGTGTATATCATATTTTTTTTTAATTTTTTATTCTTCATAGATTATTATTATTTACCAAGGTAACTAATATTTATCGGTGAACTATGATTTTATGATATAGTTTCTCGAGAGTGGGGTGCAATACATTATACTTTTCAAACAATCTTGATTGGATGAATACATGGATTGAAAGATGTAAACAATGTTGTGGTACATTAGCATGGGTAGGGGTTTCTGCATTGATTAAAGAAGCACATCATTCCTGAGATGTCAATCTTACACAGGTGGAAATTGATTTAGAAAATGGTTTGAAAGATAAAAAATCAAGCATGCATTTTCACCCTAAAATATTTTATTAATCTATTTTATAAGTATATTATTATTGTCAGTGCATGTGTGCTTTTTTCATATACTTTCCAAGATATATGAATATTTTTATTAATTGAAAATACCTTTTTTATGTGTTTGGCATATTGTAGTTGAAACACCATAAGGCTATGTGGTACAATGGTCGTACATTTCACATCAAAAGGTTGGATGAAAAGAGGAAAAATTATGATTGTGGGATAACTGCAATCTTCCAGGTCACTAATGTTTCCTTTATAAGTGACACATGTTCACGAGTCTCTGAAAATTGATACGTTGGGTATTTGGATGACATACTTGAGTGTGACTTTGATTCCTTAAAATTGGTTCCATTCGAAGTGAAATAGTATAGTCTATGAATGAATGAACATGATACTTGATAGAAATTTTATTCAACATGATAATGGATTACCATGGTTAAGAAAAGGTCATTTGAGGCAGGATCGGATCATTATGTTCTTCCAAGCCAATACAAAAATGTATTTTAATCAAAGGTTCCACGTAGAGAGGGTTGGTCCTATGTTGTTAGATATGATCCAAGAGGAAGGAGAGTATTGTATAATGTAGTGTAAGAAGATGATGATTTTGAAGAGGATGATGATTTTTATCATGTGTCATATCACGAAGATATCGAAGAAGTTCAAGTAGATGTTCGAATAGAACATCTTCTCAATGAAGATGATATAAATGGTGTACTGTCATATGAATAACTTGAAGAAGTTGAGACAAATGTAGGAGATGATGTTCATCATGATGATATGATTACTAGAAATGATGAAATTGATGATGATGCTCAAGTGGTTGATCGCTTCAACACCATTTTTGAACTAGATGCCATAAATTTTGAGTTGGATGAAGAAGAAGATTAATGATATTGAAATTTTATAATGTATGAGGTGTGCATTAATATGTTTCCATTTAAATATTTATGTTTCATTTAAATTATTTTTTTGTTTTCTTAGTAATTTATATATATGCTTGATTCTTACTATGTTGCTTTCAAATAGCTTCTAGTAGATAAATTGGGTATTGAGAATATTGAGAGTGATGTGAGAGGTGGGCGAGGGGAAGGGGGGCCATATGAGCTTCCACCTTCATGTGGTTGGCCATATTATTGAAAACATGATAAGCTCATTATTTTCATTGATATCAAGCTTGTTGTCACGAACAATAGTACAAAAAATAATTTATTATATCTCTTTTATGATCTTGCTTCCAATATCAATGAATATGAGTCCCCATGAATGAAAAAATGATTCCTGGGAACCAATTATCTACACCTATCTCAAGCTTATTGTTACCAATTGTCGACCTAGTCTGGCTAAGGACCAATCCATCTCTTAAAATTTACTAATAATTAGTGGCCAGCGTTAATTTTTTTTTAATTTATGATCATGCACACTAGAATTTGACATGGTTATGGTAGATGCATGCATTGAAAGTATCATAGGGTTTCGAGACTAAAATATGACTCATAGAAATAATTTGATAATAAAATGAAAAAATTATTACATAAATGTCAAGGAGATGAAACTATTTATTACTATTTACCAGTTGTGTCCCTACCCCAGATAAGGACCAAGGCACCACTTAAAATTTACTAATAATTAGTGGCCAAAATTATGTTCTAATTAATTGACCCCACACATACTGACCTAGGAATGGGGCCAACGTTGAATATTTTTCAATTTTTACTCATACACACTAAAATTTTACATGGATATAGTAGATACACACATTGAAAGTGTGGGATGGTTTTGAGACTCAAATATGACTCAAAGAAAGAATTTGACAATCAAGCAAGATCACCCACATTTTGCCACTATGCTTCACCATAACAAGGAGAAAGAGGTGTTTGAAAATATTTGTCAAATATAAAAGTGTTAATAGTTGATTGTATACTTTATTTTTTTACATTCTCTCTATTCTTTGCAATTTTTGTTGAATCAGTTTCTAGAGGGCCGCAGAAGACTCTTGAGTTGGTCACGGTGTGACTTTTGAGTGGGGCTAACATTCAAAAAATTTTAGTTTTTTCCCGTACGCACTAAAATTTGACATTGTTATGGTAGATTCATTCATTGATGATATGGGATGGTTTAGAGACTAAATATAATTCACAGAAAAGAAAAAAAAATCAGCAATCAAATGACAAAATTATGACATAAGTCAAGGACATGAAATTATTTATTACTATTTTCCAGTTGTGGGCCTAACTCAGTTAAGGACCAATCCACCGCTTAAAATATACTAATAATTAGTAGTTGGAATTATACTCTAGTTAATTGACCTCACACATAGCAACCTGTGAATGGGGCCAACGTTGATTTTTTTTCAATTTGTGCTCGTATGTACTGAAATTTGGCATGGATATAGTTCATGCATGAATTTAAAATGTGGGAGGGTTTTGAGACTCAAATACAACTCACAAAAATAATTTTAAAATCGAGCAAGATCACCCACATTTTACTATTATGTTTCATCGTGAACAAGGAGAAAGAAGCATTTTCAAAAATTTTCCAAATCTGAAAGTGTTATTACTTTATTGTTTTTCATTCTCTCTATTCTCTGCAAGTTTCAATGAATCCATTTCCATAAGGTCGCAAGATTCTATTGAGATAGTTGCAGTGTAACTTGTGAATGGGACCAATGTTGATTTTTTTAGTTTGTGCTCGTACACACTGAAATTTGACATGGTTAGGGTAGATGCATGCATTGATGGTATGGGAGGGTTTTGAGACTCAAATTCGACTCACAGTAATAATTTGAAATCAGAAGACAAAATTATAACATAAATGTTGCGGAGATAAAATTATTTATTACTATTTACTAGTTTTAGGGCTACCCCAGCTAAGGACCAATACACCACTTAAAATTTACTAATAATAAGTGGTTGATGCTCTAATTAATTGAGCCCACACATAGTGACCTGTGAATGGGGCCAACATTGAAAATTTTCAATTTATGCTCGTATGCGCTAAGATTTAACATGTCTATAGTTGATGCATGCATTGATGGTGTCAGATGGTTTTGTGACTCAAATATGAATCATAGAAATAATTCGACAATAAATCAAGATCACCCAAATTACGCCATTGTGCTTCATCGTGAATAAGGAGAAAGAGGTGTTTGTAGATATTTTTCAAATTTGAAAGTGTTATTAATTGATTCTATACTTTATTGTTTTGTAATTTCTCCATTCTGTTAAAGTTTTAGTGAATCGATTTCCAAAGGGCCACAAAAGTCTCTTGAGTTTGCCATGTTGTGACCTATGAATGGGGAAAACATTGATTTTTTTTTTTTTTCCAGTTTGTGCTTGTAAACACTGAAATTTGACATGGTTATGGTAGATGCGTGCATTGATGACATGGAAGGGTTTTGAGACTCAAATATGACTCACAGAAATAATTCAAAAATCAAATTCCAAAATTATAACATAAATGTTAAGGAGATGAAATTATTTATTACCATTTACAAGTTGTAGGCCTACCCCAGTTAAAGACCAATCCAATGCTTAAAATTTACTAATAATTAGTGGTTGAAATTATGCTCTAATTAATTGACCCTGCACATAGTGACCTATGAATTGGGCCCACGTTGAATTTATTTTCAATTTATGCTCATAGGCATTGAAATTTTAGATGAATATAGTTGATGCATGCATTGACAATGTGGGAGGGTTTCGAGAATCAAATATGAATCACAAAAAGAATTCAAAAATCAAGAAATATCAACCACATTTAACCATTTTGCTTCACAGTGGACAAGGAGAAAGAGGTATTTTTAGGGATTTTTCAAATCTAAAAGTGTTATCAGTTGATTGTATACTTTATTGTTTTTCATTCTCTCTATTCTATGTAAGTTTCAATAAATATATTTCCATAGGGTCATACAATTCTCTTGAGAGAGCCATAGTGTCACCTTTGTAACTTGTAACCTTGATAAAATATACACACTATTATTTAAATTTCAACTCATGAATGTTGTAAAGAAAATCCCCTCTATGGATAGAGGCAATATATCTAGTACAAGAGTAGGTCTAGCAACTAACGAGACTATCTAATGAACACTTTCTTAATTAGCATTCAAAGCAGGATGAGAAACGGAAAAGGTCCTACCTCTTTTTGATATGCTCAAATATTTGGTGAAGGCCTTAATCCACAATCCTTTAGGCTCGATCCTCAGTCCTAGTGGCTTTCAAATACCTATAGGTGATGAAGAGACAACAACAAATGTAATCCAATACAAATCATACATTGAACATCAATTACCTTACAGATCAAGGAGCATTAGGCTAATTTTATGAATATTCAAACAAATATATAAAGAAAAACACAATATGTATTATTAATAATATAAAAGAGCAAGCTTAAAACCATGGCCTTGATGTTGGAGGCCTCCCTTTGGTGTAATTTGAGTCCAAACTGAGACTCTTAAGGGATCCTTCTCCTGAATGGAAGATAAGAAATTGACACATCATAGGGATGCAAAGGATGCATGATCATACCAAACCAACAATGACCAACTAGTAGTGGAGGGATGGGGATAAATTTATAGGAAGGGAGAGGGAGTTAGGATCCCATGAAAGGAGGAAGGTCCACTTTTCAAGGGACAATCCCCTATTGATAAGATCAAGAGCTCCAAATGAGAGATCTCTACCCTATCTCCATTGAACAAGATCCAAATCGTTGTCCTAGAAACTTCTAGAGGTCGAAGCTTCTCCTCCATTTGAGGAGACACTGCCAGAAAGGGTTCAACACGATTTTTCTAGTCAAAAGGGCACTAAAAGCGCTATGCTAGAATGAGCAGCCTTCCATCAGCATAGGAAGATAATAGGAGAAAATCATTGACCCATAAATCTAAGGTTTGAGCTAAGCTTCTTCACGAATTATTCAAGGAAACTTTATTTTAGTATTTAAATGATATCTCAATGTATTTTTCCAAGGTGGATATACTGCACAATATTCATCACAAGGCACTTCAGGATCGGGGACAGGAAATGAACAGGGTGACAAATTATTGTGTAACAATGAACCACATGGCCTATACCTACTATGCCTACTAATGAAAAATTGTTATAACCCATAACCCTTATATCCCTTAATTATTATCCACATTTAGCCACATCTTATAATCAATCATTTTAAAAAATTATATAATTTAATGATTATAATAACCTGTATCCACTCTAAAAGATATCCTATAATCTTTTATTATAGACCCTCATCAAAATAATCCATTATCCCCATATTCTTAAATGTAAAACCCATATAGACCCTAACCTATATAACCCATGTTATCCTTGAACCCTTCCCTAACTTTCATGAACTCTAAAGCTTATAAATCCATCTATAATCTCTAATTAATGGCACCTATAATTAAAATACATAATATTTAAAGCTCCATATACCTAAAAAAAAATATATTTCAAATTATAACTATAAAAATAAAATAAATTTGATTTAAAATTAAAATTAAAAATTTTATTTAAATTTCAAATTTCAATATATTATATAAATAACATATGATCTATATTATATATATTATATAACATATATAAAAAATATTATATATTATCTATATAATATTATATATAATATATAATAGTGCATTGTATAAAATTTATTTGAAAGGTCGAAAGGGTATTGTGTCATTGTATTTGAAAGCCAAGCGGTCGAGAGCACTAGTGTGTAGAAGGGAATTGTGTCATTGTATTTGAAATATAAGTGACTGAGAGAATCAATGTGTAGAAGGTGTAGAGAAAGCCATATTGAATGTTTAAATCAACTGAATATTTATGGGCTGTAAATGTAATATTTTTATTAATGATTGAATACTTGAATGCTGATTTACAAACCCTTGGAAGATATGCATAAATAGGAAGTGATTGGTTACAAGGTTGATTCGCCACTGTCAGGCCAGGAGGTAACTCCACAACGAGAATTATGATTTTTCATTAATATTTATCATGGATAATACATGGAGGGAGAGAATCTTGGGCTTCACCTCCCAGTGTCTCTTCATATTTGTAATCTCCTCATTTTCTATTTACATTATTTACATGAATTACCTAATTCCAAAGATAAGGTGTCAACATTACCCCCATTAATATAAAGGGATGTTTGTGAGTTCAATCATCATTCTAAATATTTCAAAATTTTCTCTTCCAAGCGCTTTAGTGAATATCTCTACAAGATGATCATTTGTGGAACAATGGCATAGATGGATTGTCTTGGCCTCAACATGATGTTAAATCATATGGTATTTTGTATTGATGTGCTTCATTTGATCATGGAAATTTTGGTTCTTGTCCAAATTTATTGTAGAAGTGTTTTCAATCATGAGAGGATTTGAATGCATTTGTTTCTCCTACAAATATTCCATAATTTTCCTTAGCCACACAATTTCCTTTGTTGCTTCATCAACTTCCACATATTCTACCTCAGTTGTGGAATCTTTTGGAACTGATTGTTTGTGAGATATCCAAGATACATCTCTTGATCCAAGACTCATATCATAAATTTAAGTAGATATCCCAATTTATTTATCTCCATCGAAGTCTGAATCGAAGTATCCAATCAAGTTGAATTCACCCACCTGTGTATACTTGAGTCCAAAGTCTCGAGTTCCCTTCAAGTACTTTAGAATTATTTTTGCGGCATACCACTATCCCTGACAAGGCTTTTGCAGAAACCTAGAGAGGATTCCAACAACAAATGAAATGTATGATTTGGTAGTAGTGAGGTAGTTGATACTTCCTACAAGATATCTATACTTTGTTGCATCCTAAAATTCTTTTCATTCAATGGATGTGAGCTTCAATTTTTGTTCCATTGGAGTAGTCAAAGGATTGCACTCAACCATGCCAAACTTATTCAACATATCTCCAATGTAATTCTTCTGAGAGTGTAATATAAAATTTGGATGTTGAGTTACTTAAATACCAAGATATTAGTGAACATGGCCCAAGATATCATTTCAAAACCTTTCTTCAATTATGGATGCAATGTAGCTCTCTGCTGGGTGAGGCCCAACTTGGTTCATTTTGGGTAAAGAGAAATCAATTGCATGTATATTTAATGAGTTTAGAGGCTTTGGGGTGGGTCAAAACCCCTCTTTTTGTAAATGGATCAAGTTATTTTGAGTCTTCCCATGGTAGGTGGACCATGGTATTGTAAGATGTAAAGGCTACATAAGGCAATGTCATATTGATTCAAATATAGAGATCCATTATTGTATGAGAGAAAACTATGAAATATCTATGTCTTAGTTTATTTTGGATCTTAGGAGAAGGCTCTACAACTGTGTGTGTGGAGACCTTGAAGAGTTTGCAATTGTGTTCATGGTTCAGAGAAGTATTGTACTAAAGAAGACAAATCCTTAATAAAGAAAAGGAAGTTTGAAGCATATATATGTGTATCTATGTTTTATGTTGTTTTATGCATCTCTAAGTCTTTCATGTTGTTTATATGTGTTATATTGGGTTGAATATTGTATAAGATTGATAAATTTTCAGTGTTAAATAGTATTAAGTGATGAATAAGGAACAAACTGCGAAAGTAGATAATTGCATCCACGCATTTTAGGAAAGTGTTATCACCAAACTGAGGCTGATTGGGCTACTCAACAGTCAATTTAGTGTAACTGTTTCAAACCACTTATGGTTGGAAGTTATCCCTTCCAACTAGAGAGGGCTCTCTCAAGGAAATGTATGATATTCAATAAACAATTCTTAGAACAAATATGGATAACTCTCATATGTATCTTTCATGGAAGTTGAGGCATGTGTACTCTCATCAAAAAATAACTTGGACAAAAAACTAGATGCATAAAGGAAGTTGGGGCATAATTAAGTATTAATTCCAAGTGATTATACATAAATTTAACTAAATTAACATTTAAAAGGTAGATAATACAAACACATAAGAGTACGTGAAGAATCTCAGGTCTGAAATAATATTTCTGCAATTGTATATTACTGAATGGAAAATATTAAAATAGTATCATAAGGTATAACATCGATCAACCTCCTCTTACTCTCTAATATCCCTATTTATAGAATTAAACTCCTTATACATGAAGTCTTCCACCTGGTTAGACCCTCGAAACTGCTGAAGAGATCTTATCCAAAAGGAATTGATTACAAGGAGAGAATATAGAGATATTTTTGTTTACAACGAGTTTAAAACCTAATAGGACTCTAACACCATTAAATTCATTAAAAAAATTTTAAATAACCTATACTGATGATGCTTATCAAATAAAACATCTTTTCCTGCGGTGGAAATGACCATGACTAAGTGACGAACAACCATACTGGAATCTAGGCTCTGCTTCTCGGAATTTTAGGATGTGTTGTTGTGTTTTATGATGTGGAAAAAATGATGAGCTAGAAGCCCAATCACCCTTCTTGCTGAGTGGCCTTACCAACAAGTGTCTTTATTAATACACTTCAACATCTTCTGATGACTCATGTGCTCCCAAAAAACACTAACTGTTACAAAAACAACAAATTTTCCCCTCTCTACAAAAATAGAGCATTTAAGGCAAGTCCATAGTGAAGAGTCTGTAGCGTTTTCTCTTTGGAAATTTTTGCACTCATTATAACTTTTCTTCTCATTTGAGGGTCTTCATTAGAAAAAGTAAGCTAAATACATGCCTTTACCCACTCCTATTATGTTAAAATTGGGAAATTATACCTTAAAGTAATCTTCAGCGAGTTCGTAGTGAAAACTCGGCTTTAAGACTGGAGTACGCTACAAAACTGCCTGATATTTTCCAGAAATTTAAATTTCCCCTTATTTCCTCCAAAAATATGTCGATATATATGTTAAATGATGAGAGGGAGCATCCTAAGACAAAAATTGACCCAAAAAATGTCTTACCCTCTTCAAGGGGCAGCAGGTTCATCCACAACTATCATTTTCAAGCCTTTTTTCTTTAATTTTGTCTGCACCATTTTCATTTGGATTTCTAACTCTTTGACTTGATTTTGTAGCTTTATCCTCTCTTCCTGCAATCACCTGTTTCTCCTCATGGTATGCTTCATCATCTTGTGCAGTGGTAGTGTCTTTTTGAGCATCTTCCTTGACCTTTATGCCACTTCATCATAAAAATCAATTTTCTTGCTGAATTCCTTCTTGAAATCTATCAGCTCCTTCCTTTCTTGTTTAAAATCCTCCAACTCCAGCTTGGATTCTAAAACTTCATCTCTAGCTTCTTTAATTTTCTCTCTAAAAATCTCAACTTCAGACTTCTCTTGGACCTTCTATTTTCCTTTCTGTGACTTGGTGATTTCTTCTTCAGCTAGGGATAACTCAATGATCTCTTCCATAATGGGTTGCTTCTTATTTTTTTTCTCTTTATGCATATTATTAGGCTTGCCTATATTTGAGAGTTGTGAACTAGTAAAAGGTTTCCAAGGCTTAAAGACAAACCTGAATCCTCACTGGAAAAATCAAGATTTTTTGATATGGGAACCTTCTTCATTTTTTTTCCTTTAATCTCTCTAGGTTTTACCACAAGGGTCTCTTCAATATCAATGGCCTATAGAATGTCTTCAATTTTACCCTTTCCCTCTGTTTGACTCCTGGTGATTCTCTTATGATCCCTTGTATCATTTTTTAGCTTGTTGCTAATATGTGTTTTTTGAGGTGCCACTGGCTCCTACAACTGTTCAATCTCTACCTCCATGGGCTGCACCTCTTCCTCATGTTCAACCCCTGCTTTAGCTATGCACTCTTTATCCTTCTTGGGAGTGTTTGTATTTGACTTGGGTTTCTTCTTTGGAGTAAGAACATCTACATCATAACCACTCAAAAACATAAAGGTAGCACAATCTCTATTCAATTTCTTCAATTATTCCATAACCAACAACTTGATTAAGCCATGATGAAAAAAGGATGTGTCACTGCTCTTAGGTCTGGCTTTCACTTTGTCAGACATCTTACCTAAGCCTCTGAATAGAAAGAATGGAATATCAAGGAGTTGTTTACTTGTGAAATGGAGTAAGAGCCTGGAATGATATTGGTAGATCATGTGAAATCTACCTTCACATGTATAATAATTTTGGATTACCATCAAAAACTTTGAGTAATTTTCCTTGAGGTATCTCCTGGGTATGCCTGAGGTCATATCAACTCCTATATGCTCCTTCTTCAGAAATTCATCATAATTCTAAAGTTTTAAAGTGGTTGCCTTGAAGAATTCTTCCCCATACCTCAGAATTTTTATTGTTTGTGCAATGGTCTTAGGAAAAAATATGAAACTTAATATGCCCACCTTTGAAGATGTGCCAACAAAATTGACAGCAAAATCCTTGGATACCTGTGCATGGTAACCCTGCAGTTTTTTACAAAATATCATACAACCAGCATTTGTGAAGTTGGTTTGTGTAAAACTTGGATCCTTCATGACCAATTTCAGGTCCATAGGCTTATATCTGACTATAGAGCCTCCTTTGTTGGTCTTCTTATGTGAAGCCATGCCCTCCAATAAGTGCTTCCCTACTTCAATTCTTGACACCTGCCAAAAATATATAAGACAAAAAGTTGCTTGTTTGAAAAATGTGGGAACTAACCTACTACAACATCTAGATAAGAGATAAAAATGAAAAATTTTGGCACTGGATCAAGAAGCTCACAAGGATCGAAAGGTAAGTGCTGATGTTCGAATGAATGAAGGCTAAATTGGGAAAGAAAGGTGGGAGGGAAAATAGAATGATGGAGGTGTGATGATTAACAAGCATGAAATACATCATGATGACTCATAACAGATATGTAGATGATGATAAGATGATCTCTAAACACTAATAAAATTACAACATACCGATCCCCTCATCGTAAGTAGAAAAAACTGAGTTCGTAGCGATTTCAGTTAGTAGGATGACATATTCTCTACGGAACTGTCAGGTGAGTCCATAGCGAAAACAAGTTTTTTTTCATAGGAAACGTTGAGGACTCAGGAAAAAAGTTCGAAGTGTCAAAAAAGTGACTTAATTAACCCATGCATTCAGATTTTTGAATTTTACCTTTGAAAAGACCTTAGTCACATGACCAATGACCACTTAAACCTTTTAAGAATATATAAAAAAATATGAAATTTAATCAATCTCATGACTTTATTTGATCATAAAAACCTAACTTAACTCAAAAATACACTCCTAAACCAACCTAATTGTTATTAAGGATCACAGAAAGCATAAGGAATAATTTTAGCACCAGATCCACATTGTATTGTCCCTCTGGATGTAGAAACCTAGTTCTAACATCCCCCCATATTACCTCAGGTGAGACTGGGATATGCACTATAGTTCATTTCCGAAAGGGCCAGTAATAGATAGTTTTGTTGGTAGCGTAACTACTTCAAACCTGGGTCTTGAACCCTTCAAGCTAAAAAATTCTTCATGTACATGAACCATCCTAAATGGAGTTTGTCTTGTCAAATTATTGCATGTTGTTCTATATGCCCATAACACTGCTGGAATTCTTAGATCTCAGTCATTTTTGTTGATATTGCATACTTTGGTTAGAGAATTCCCCAAAATATTGTTAAAAACTTCAACTTTTCCATTTTCCTGAGGATGATAGGGTGAGCTCTTCTGATGATGCACTTGAAATTATTCATTCAACGCTTAAATGGTTTTATGTAAGAAGTGTGATCCTCTATCACTCATAAATATCTTCAGAGCCCAAATATGGACATAATTTACTCAAATATTAACTTTGGAGTAGTATCTGCATTGTAATCCTTCATTGGTTATGCTTTGCCCCATCTTGTCAGATAATCTGTCACAGCGATGATATGCCTCACACCAGTCTTCTTCCCTGATTGATTGATAGGTCCAAAAAATTATATTGCCCACTTATCAAATTCATGCAACATCACTGAAGATATATGGTGCAACATTGAGGATCAATACAAGGTTGTATTGATAGAAGTCTAGTAGGGAATCCAAGAGTTGAAAGTACTACCATAGACAACAAGACCATAGGAAGAACTTGCCAGTCAGACAGTTCAAGTGAGCATGGTACAAGCGAATGTGGTACAAACAAGCCAGTAAGTGCAACTAGTGCGCCGATTAGAGATAACCCCTGAGGTAAGAGTTTTGTTGGTACCTGGAAGAGCTCTGCATTTTGAAGCTACATAGGATCGTGAGTGCGCAAAAATTTGGGATAACATCAATTTAAATTTGGTTGCGCTTGCCATCCAGGTACTGCATGACTTCCACCAGGGCATCATGGATGAGTTGAAGGTGTGATAAAAATGCACCTTACACATCACCGAAGAAATAAGGTAGGAAAAAAAATATCCTAAAATAATTGGAGAGATTGCTCAAGGACCACAATGAGGTGACTTAGCTATGGCAGAAATTGGAAGAAACTCTCACCAAGACTTGCAGCGATCTTCCAGACCTCAAGGTCAAAGTCAATAGAAAATATTTCAAATATTTCCCTTGCAATAAGGGAATATAAGAATGATATGGATAGGGCCAAATTTGAGCTTCAGATGTAGATCATTGAGCTGCAGATAAGGTTGCATCCAACCACACCGCTAGAGGTGCACGAATAGCGGGAAGCAGATATGAAGGAAACACTAGAAGGTATCTCCACCATAGTAAAGGATTGTGGAAAGTTGTTATATGACACCATGGAAATTTGTACCTAGTTTCAAGAGTATCCAAACATTTAGAAGATTGACTAGGAGATACAACAGAAGAAGAAACAATTGGATGAGATCAAGGTCACTGCAAGGACTCTAGCACTTTCCCAGTGACTTGCTTGCATCATATAAGGGAAAATTATGCAGAACCAGATCAAGGATCTAGGTAGGAAGGAGTATTTTATCACAACAAGGACACAACCGTGGCAAGATGAGGCCATTCAATTCTCTCAGAAATTTGAAGAAAATCTTAAGGAAATGTGCAAGAAGCAGAAATAGATGCTTCAAAAGATCATCGGGCCTATGTCAGAGAAGTTGTTGGAGGAGGTGTGCCAAGAAGAGAAGTAGTTTGTGGAAATGGTTCAGCCATCAAAGAAATCCTACACAAGAATCGCAGCGAAGGTTCAGGGTGCACCAGCTGAGTGAATCAGGACGAGTCACATGTGATTTTTGGGAGCCTATCAGCGAGGCCCAACTTGGTCCATTTTGGGTAAAAGACTTTGCAACTCAAGGAGCAGAATGCGCGGTTCAGTGAAGAAAAATAAACCGCTTGGAGTTTTAAGGAGTTTAGGGGATTTGGGGTGGGTCAAAGCCCATTTTTTGTAAAGGGATCGAGTTATTTTGTTATTTTTGAGTCCACTCATGGTAGTTGGACCATGGTATTGTAATATGTAAAGGCTATATAAGGCAATGTCATATTTAGTCAAAGATAGAGATCCATTATTGTATGAGAGTAAACTGTGAACTATCTATGTTTTAGTCTATTTTGGGTCTTAGGAGAAGGCTCCATAGTTGTGTGAATGGAGGCCTTGAAGAGTCTATAGCTATGGGTCAAAGAAGTATTGCACTGAAGAAGACCGGTCCTTAATAAAGAAAAGGAAGTTTGAAGCATATCTGTGTGTATATGTGTATTTTTCTTATTATCTGTGTTTTTTTTTTTTTCTGAATAAGACTGATTCTATTAAGCGGAAATATAGTACAAGATGATGATACAATAATGAGAAATAGAAAACCAGCGACTGGAAATGATAACACTATCAACCTCGGCCCTGGAGAAGGAGAGAAACAAGCAAGGAAGTACAAGAATAGACTGGATGACAAAAAGACTAAAAACTACCCAGAGTGGGCAGAGGCCTCAACACGAAGCTTTTTCCCTTTATTTTTACTGACTTTAACCCATCCATCCTGGGGTGAATGAGCTGAAACAACCTGAAGACCGGATTTCACCAGAGGGGGGGGCTCTTTATCAGAGTCGGAAGAGGAGGTCACATGTGATCACTTCTGAGCAACAACAGTATCAGGAGGATGCGACTGAGCATCGGTGGGGATGTCCATTGTCTGATTCTGGTCCGATTCGACATCACTTCCTTCATCTTCAGAGCAAGAGGAATCAGAGTCCGTTGCAGGAGGCGGAGAATATGGAGCCCATCGCTTGGATTTGGGCTTGGAATTATTCACCTTTTTCAGTTTTGCCGGGAGAGCTGGGCATGAGTTCTGCAGATGCCCTGTTTGGTGACAGTGACGGTAGCGGAAGGCGGTATTCTCATAATCCAGAGGCTGAGTCCATATAAATTCATTTATCTTGAGATTGATTTGGTCTGGAAGTCCCTTGCTTAAATCTAAATCCACACATATTCTGGCATATGTGTAAAGACCTTTGTTTTCCTGCCAATAATCTCCCAGCAGAAAATTGCCCAAGGTGTTGCCTATCGCCTTATAGACTCTAACATGCCATAAATGGGCTGGTAAGTTGGGAAGCCTGATCCAAAGAGGTGTCCTGGTGATGACAGCAGTTGCTGGGTCAAAATCTGGGAACCATGGAGTTAAGAAGAGCCCTGCAGTTCCCATGAACCAAGGACCTTCTTCTATAGCCTTTTCGTAATGCTTAATATTATCAAATAGAAATATGAAATATCCCTTAGAATAGAAGCTAACTTTGAAATGGTGAGTCCAGTTAGCATAGATCCAGTCATAGATTTCCTTTGAACGCGGCCACAATCCATTAAATCTGCAGATGATGGCTCTTTCTGCATATTTTTGAAGATCATTTGCAATTTCTGCATGGGAAAACTTAACAGAGGGAACCTCCTCAAGCTTGCCAACCAAAAAAGGCTTTGGTTTAAGGGCTTCAGGGGGTTTTGGGAGCTTAGAATGAACCGCATCTTTGTATGAGAAGGAAGGAGTAGAAGAGGACTTCCCAACAGCACCACCTCTCAAACGAATAGCACTAAAGAGTCATTCTTATTAATGCTGTAAGCAGAGAGGGATAGAGAATATTCAAGTTGTTTACCTCGGAAGAGAAGTCGCTAAAGAGCTGAGGGAATCCCAATCTGACGTTACAGATTTAATTTGAGAGTCAACACCAGATCTGAGGAGAAAACCCAATGCAAAATGGTCTTGCCAGAGGGTTGTGAAATTTGGATCTGATAAGAGGCAGAGTAGATCCTTGATGTCTACTGTGATGACACTGAGTTGGGATCTCTGTCGTTTTCATGAGTGAATCTGCCTGAGAGCTACTAGGGAGGCCAGTTCTTCAAGGCAGGGAGACGGACTCTCCATCTCAGATCCGAACCGTGGGACAGGAGACAGAGCAAAAAAAAGGCCGGCGTGTTCCTCCACTGCAAACCGAACCCTGCACAGTGACCAATGTGATGAGAGAAGAGACAGACAGACTCTTCGTGCCAGTATTGAGGGCTTGGAGCAGGAGAGATTATGAGAGAATCCTCATGCAAAGCCGCAATGGAGCGGACGGGGCATCCGAAAAGCAGAACACGTCGTTGATCGGAAGGAAATGAAAGTAGTTTTGGGCCTGCGGGACAGCGATAATGTTGAACGAGCAGCGCTGAGAAAAGGGTATCCGATACAGGGTTGAATGAAGACGGACTCCCAAGAAGATGCAGCGCGAGGGCTCCAGAAGAGAGAGCGGCCACCTGAGTGGAGTGAGACAGAACCCTAATCGCCATTATTCCCCGTTAGATGACAATCTTATTATCTGTGTTTTAAGTTGTTTTATGCATCGGAAATTATTCAATGTTATTTATCTACATTACATTTGGTTGAATATTTTATAATATTTATTAAGGTGCAATGTGCAATAGTGTTAAATGATGAATAGGGAATAGACTGTAAAAGTAGATAATTGCATCTACGCACTTTAGGAAAGAATAAGGAATAATTTTAGCACCAGATCCACATTCTATTGTTCCTTTACATGCAGAAACCTGATTCTGACATCCCTCCATATTTCCTTGGGTGAAAATGCAATCTGTGTTATAGGTCATTACCGAAAGGGCCAGTAATACAGGGTTTTTTTGGTAGCGCAACTACTCCAAAATTGGGTCTTAACCCCTTCAAGCCAACACTCTCATTGTTCCCTGTCATAAAATATCATCTACATACACCACATGATATGCAATGTTTTTGAAAACTTTCTTTACAAACAAAGTTGCATCATCAAGATCATAATATTTGAAGTTGTGTTTCAGAAGATGCTCAATTAATTTCTCATACCAAGCTCGTGACGCTTTCTTGAGGCCATGCAAGGATTTCACAAGCTTGCATACTTGTTCTTGGCCCTTAAAAACAAATCCTTCTGGTTGGGACATAGAAACATTCCCTTTCAAATCTCCATTCAAGAAATAATGTTTTACATCCATTTCATGGACTTTCCAACCGTTTTGAGCTTCCAAGGCAAAGAGTGTCTGGATGGTAGCCCATTTTTTTTTGGGGGAAAAGGTATCCTCATAATCGACCCCTTCCTTTTGTGTAAAACCTTTTTCCACAAGCCTGGCTTTGTGCTTGTCAAGTGAGCCTTCTTATTTATACTTGTTCTTGTAAACCGACTTGCAGCCAATTGGTTTAGTTCCTTATGGAGGATCAACTAGCTTCCAGGTGCCATTATTTATCAAGGCATTATATTCCTTTTGCATCGCTTCTTTTCATTCATAATGAGAAGCAACTTCTTTGAAGGAATTTGGTTCAAAATATGTAGACAAATTCAGAATCATAAGAAACATCCATATGAAGAGGTGAATCAAAATTATCTACACCACCTCCATTTTTCCCACTTTTACTTCGTGTTCCTGTCTTTCCAACCTCATAAGGATGAACACTTTCAAGTGTCGTTGTTAGCCATTTTGGACGACCTTTCTTAGATGGCCTAGGCTGATTAGTTGAATGAGTTGGGGCTGAATCAAGATTTAGTCTCCAAATTTTGTCAATCACTTCACTCAAAGTGTCATCAGTGGCTCAAGCTTCATGTGGGGGAGAGAGTGCTTCAAAATAATATTCCACATATTGATCCAGTATAGGAATCCCCCCTTCAAGATGTGGAATCTGATTATCAAATTATTGAAAATACTTTTCATGTTTGAATCTATCCAAATGATCAAGTTATCGCTCAACAACATTTTCAGCCTTGGAGTATTCAAGAAAGATCACATCTATAGATACTACAAACTTCTTCTTAACTTCATAATAGAGATGATATGCTTTGGAGGTATTTGAATAATCCAAGAAGATAAACTTATGACTCCTTACATCGAGTTTTTTTCTTTATTCCTTAGGTATCAAGGAATAACAGGTGGAACCAAAACCCTGAGATGATTTACTGAAGGAATGTGGCCATACCACATTTCATAAGGAGTCTTGTTTCTAATAGCATTAGATGTACACCTTTTATTTATATACAAAACACATATAGCTGCATCATCCCAAAACATCATTGTAACAATCTTGAAAAACATCATGGAACAAACCATATTTAATATTGTCTTGTTCATTCTTTCAGCTACTCCATTATATTAGGTATTATAAGGCACAATTGTTAGATGTTTGATCCCATGTTGTCGAAGATAGTTTTCAAACTCATTTGAAGTGTACTCTTTTCCATTATCAGTGCGAATAGAGCCAATATGGGATTGTACATCATTGTAAATCCATGCATGAAAGTTATTGAATGTTTGAAAAGCATTAGATTTGTTTTCAATAAATAAAACCAACAAATTCTAGTGTAGTCATCAATACATGTTGTCATATATTTATTACCATTTGCAGAAGGAACATGCATTGGACCACATAACTTTGAATGAAAAAAGTTCAATTTTTGTATGTGCCCTGGAATGATAATCATGAAAAGACTGTTTGCTATTATTTCCTATAATAAAAGTGAAGGTTGTCTTATTTAAAGTGTCCAAATGAAGCATTCCATAAAAGACTTCATGGATATGTACCTTCATCATAGTGAGAATTGTATGCAAATTTTTGTGCATGATCAGAGGTACCTTGAAGCTTTACAAGTCTTTCTTATTTTTCCCTATCATGAAAAGTGAGTGATATGATGCTTTTCTAACCTCAACCTTTCCATCAAATATATGAATGGATTTTCCTTGTTGGAGGATGTGGATCAAAGACAACAAGTTTATCTTCAGCTCTGGGAGCTATAGTAACATCATGTAGAAGAAAGTATGGAAGACCAGAAATTTTGAGCTTGATGGTGCCAAGCCCTGATGGCTTGAGTTTTGACTTATTTGCAAAATATACTGCTCCATCAACATTTTCTGTTAATTCTTCAAACAAATCTCTCCTAAAAGTCACGTGGAAATTTTCTCTTGAATCAAGCAACCAATCATCTTTCCATGAAGCAAGTGAAGCATTGAACAAGTCTTCACTTACTCCAATATTGAAATGCGCCACAACATAATGAGAGGATTTGGGAGGTTTACCTTTGGCTTCATTATTTCCTGCTCAATTTTTTCTCAAGGAAACTTACATGTGGATGCATCATTTCCATCTATATTGCAACATATGCAATGAATATTAGAATTTTCTCCTTGAAATTGTTTGTCCCCCCTGCCTCTAAAAATTATTCTTCCTCTTCCTCTTTAGTGTCACTTGCTCTTCCTCAACCATTTCATCCTCTTCCTCAATAGGATTACCTATGCATCACTTGCTCTTCCTCAACCATTGCAGCCTCTTCCTCAAGAGGATTACCTGAAATATATTCCAAAATACATAGAGGAGGGAGAAGGAGTTTCTGCTAAGGAAAATTTGGTTGCTTTGTATAGTTATGCTGATAACCAAAACATTGAACATGAATATTTATGGTCAAGACTCTTTGTTCAGATCTAGGATGGAGAAGCTCGTAAATGGTTTATAATTCTGACACCAAACTCAATAACAAGAATAGAAAAATTAGAGGAAGTATTTGTGAAGTAATGGGGAGATAGGAAAGACTATGTGTACTACCTTACAGATTTTGGAACTCTGAAAAGAAGACATATGAGTCATTGGCTGATTTTACAAAGAGGTTTAATAAAATTTATCAAAAAATTCTTGAAGAAATTAAGCCTCCTCAAACCACAGCTATGATAATTTTTTCTAATGCTTTAGATTATTAGTTTGATTTATGGTTAAGGGCTGAGAAGACACAAACATTGATGGATATGCGAGAGGCTACAATTGGAGTGCAGTCTAATCTTATGGCTTCAAATAAATTGAAAAGGGAAGAGGATAATGCAATAAAGGAAAAAAATAAAATGAAAGAAGAAAAACCTTCTTCCTCCAAAACTCTTACAACATAAGAAAATATTGATCAAATGTCCAATTTGATGAAGGAACTTGCCTCTAAGATGACAAAATTGAGTTAGAAACAAATTAGCTGCTAGAGCCAATCAAAATGAAGCCAATAGAAATCAGGCTCCCTTCAAAAGACCTTTTCAGCCTCAACAAATCCTGCAACGCCCAAGGAGGAATGTTGATGATCAAAATGTTAAACCTCCTTTGAATAGTTTTGCTGAAGAAGAGCAACAAGAACATGATGAAGAAAATGAAGATATAAAACTTGTAGGAGAAACATCACAGTCTACTTGTTTGGCTTTACAAGAATATGAAGACCAGTCAAGGGTATATATGTTTTCAGATGATTAGAATGCTCAAATTCATGCACAAAATGATAAAAAACAACAACAAGCTCAAAAGAGAAATTTTCCTTTGAGGTCCAAAGGTCCTATTCACAAACCTCAACAAAAATCATATTCTAAAAAACAAGCTGCTAAACAAAAGGCCAAAGTCAGTGATGTCCCTCCACCTCATGATTCTTCCCCAATCATCAAAATGTCTACAGAAAATAAAGATTTATCTCCTCTTTATTTTAGTTTCAAATCAGAACTGAATAAAATTAAGATTCCTGTTCCACTTCTGGAATTGTTGAAAAATACAGCATACAAAGAGTCTTTTAAAAGCCTGTTACAACCACCTCTCACTCCTGATTCAGTCAATCTTGAGGATGCACATCCTACTATTTATTTAGACTACCATGTCCAAGACCAAAATGATGATAATTCACCACCTTTCTATCTTTCACTCAATATACATGACACATTGCTGCATAATTGTCTATTAGATTTTGGGGCTTCTCACAATCTAATTCCAAAGAAAGTGATGGATGAATTAGGATTATAAATCACCAATAAATACCGTGAAATATACACCTTTGATTCCAAAAAAGTCAAATGTTTAGGAGTGAATAAAGACTTGGTTGTTTCTCTTACCTAGCATCCTATGAAAATCTTAGTGATGGACATCGTAGTTGAAGACATACCTTCTAGATTTGGGATGTTGCTTTCCAGATATTGGTCTAAAAATTGGGGGGCACCCTTCAGATGGATATGTCATATGCCACAATCCCAGTGTTTGGAGGAGAATTGAGGAGGCTATATAGGGAAAACCAAATGGCCTATATCATTAATGATAAGAATAATCCATGAAATCATCCTATATATGCTGAGGATAAGGAATTTGGGTCATCCATATTACACCTTGTTGTTGATGATAACAATTTCCAGCCTGAAATCAGCGAAAAACAACACTTCCAAGATAAAAATGAGCAGCATTTAGAGGGAGGACAGATCTGGAAATTGTACTTTGATGGAGCCTCATCAAGAGAAGGATCGGGAGTTGGTGTAGTTCTCATTTCTCCCACTCAGCAAAGGGTAACTATATCATATAAACTACAATTTTCTACCACTAATAACACTGCTGAATATGAGGCGCTTGTTTTGGGTTTGAAGGCACCGAAATATTTGGGAGCTAAGTAGCTAGTTGCTTTTGGTGATTCAGAATTGGTGTAAAGCAAGTGAAAAACAACTACCAAGTGAAAAGTTCCAAATTGAAGAATTATAGGAATGAAGTGCGGGACTTGACTGCGCATTTTTTTTCAACATTTAATGTAAATTTTTTCACTAAAGAGGAAAATCAAATGGATGATTCACTTGCTATTGCTACTAGTAATTTCAAAGTTCCTCTTGATGTCAAGGAAACATATGATGTTCAAATAAAAAATAGACCTTCTATTCATGATAACATCAAATAATGGCAAGTATTTGAGGATGACTAAGAAATTCAAAAAAATTTAGAGTGTGTTGAAGATTTTGCAGAAATTCAAATTGATGATGAGGAGGACATTGTTGAAAATCAAAACAAAAAGTCTTTCAAAACGACCATGGCTGGGAAAGACATTATTGATCTGAAAACTAACAATATTACTAAAGGCCTAATTCCTTTAGAAAGATTTTTTGACAATAATGATGTCTTTTTAAAGCCTAAAAATAAATATGATGGAGAGAGCATAATTGACTGTAATATTGGTACAGAAGATCAGCTAAAATTAGTCAATGTTTCTAAATTTCTTTCTCTAGAAACTAGAACAAAATATGTCAAGCTGCTGAAACAGTATGCAGATATTTTTGCATGGTCCTATAGTGAGTTGAAGACCTATGATAGAAATATAATGGAGCACAAAATTCACATAAAAGAAAAAGCAAATATTGTAGCACAAAATATAAGTAATATCAATCCCATGTTGCTCCCTAGCATTGAAAAAGAAATAAAAAAATTAGGGGAAGCAAATAATTCTGCCTTTAAGATTTTATAATTGGCTAGCTAATATAGTCTTGGTTTGATAGAAGAATGGAGAACTAAGAATTTGTGTTGATTTTCGCAATCTGAACTGATGTTCATTGAAGGATAACTATCCATTATCCAAGATGGATTATATTTTGCAGAAAGTTGTAGGCTCCAAAAGATTGTCAATGATAGATGGCTTTTCAGGCTATAATCAAATTTTAGTTGATAGACAAGAAAAAGAAAAGAAAAATTTTACTACACACTGGGGGACATTCATGTAAAACAAAATGTCATTTGGTCTAATGAATGAAGGCACAACATTTCAACAGGCAATGGATATTTCCTTTGTGGGAGAAAAAGATAGATTTTTAGTCATTTACTTGGATGATATTACAGTCTATTTAAAATCTGATGAAGATCATTCGAAACATTTGAAACAATTTTTTGACAAATGTAGAAAATTTGGTTTTTCCTTGAACCCAAATAAGTCATCCTTTTTTGTTCAAGAAGGAAAATTATTGGGACATATTGTGACATAAAGTGGTTTCTGTATTGATCCAGGGAGAATTGAGGCTATTCGGAAGATTAGTTTACCAAGGAATAAAAAAGAATTGATGTCATCTTTGGGGAAATTAATTTTATGAGGAAATTTATTCCAAATTTTGTAGAGCTGATTAAACATATAAATGTCTTTTTGAATAAAGATGTAGACTTCAAGTGGCAAGATGAAGCAAAAAATTCCTTTTCAGTAATCAAGTCTACCTTGACTGAAGCTCTAGTGTTAGTAGTCCTAATTTTGAAAAATATTTTCTGATTTTTTCATATGCTTTAGATGAAAAAATTGCGACTGTATTGTTACAAAATAACAAAGAAGGTTTAGAACAACATATATCGTTTTTCATTCATGCTTTAAGGGATGCTAAATTAAAGTACAATTTGACTGAAAAAAACAAGAATATGCACTAGTTAAGGCTTTAAAGTCTTTTCGAGTTTATGTGTTACATTCAAAATTTGTTTCTTTTGTGCCAAATATCACTGTCAAAGATGTATTTTTGAAACCAGATACAGATGGCAGGAGGGGAAGATGGTTGACCAAAATCCTGGAAATTGATATTGAGATCAGACCTACTAAATTGATAAAAGGTCAAGGCTTGGCTCACTTGATGGCTGAATCTAACTGCAAGGCTCTAAAATATGAATATGGAGGTAGCTGAGGAAAAATATGGAGAAGGTATATCTGATTATCCAGAAATATTTCATTCAAATTGGTATAAGGATATAGTATACTTTTCGTTAAATTTCAATTGCCCCCCCTGGAGAAGTAAAAAAAGGAGAGCTTTTAAATTGAAGGTTGTTAATTATTGCATTTTATAAGACCATCTTTACTAGAAAGACCCTATGGGAGTCTTATTGAGATGTGTAAATGAAGCTGAGTCATAGGAGATTATGACAGAGATACATGTAGGAGTGCGTGGAGGAAATTTGTATTGGAAAACCACTGCAAACAAAATCTTAAGAGGTGGCTATTATTGGCCAACTCTTTTCTCTGATTTTTTTCCAAAGTCGGGACTTGTATCGAATGTAAAAATTTTTTTGGTAAACAAAAGTTGCTTCCATTACCTCTTATTCCTATTTCAGCAGATGTTCCTTTCCAGCAGTGGCGGTTAGACTTCAACGATGAAATTCATCTACCTTCATGAGGACAACATAGATGGATTCTTATAGCTACAAAATATTTTACTAAGTGGATTGAAGTTGTTCCAACCAAGAATGCCAATGATACGGTAATAATCAAATTTCTATTGGAAAACATTATGTCTATATTTGGTTGTCCACAGAAATTAGTGATTGATAATGCAATGGCTTTTAAGTCTACTAAGATGAATAGATTCTATCACCAATATAGTATTTAATTGACTCATTTCACACCTTATTAACCTCAAGGTAATGGGTTAGCTGAGTCATCCAATAAAATCATGGTGAGGATCATTAAGAAGATGTTTCCTGAAAATAAGAGAAATTGGGACACTCATCAAGTGCATGCTCTTTGGGCAGACAGGGTAAGTGGCAAAAGATCTATTAGAATGTCTCCCTTTCAGCTTGTATATGGTACTGATGTTGTAATGGCATTGCAATTAGCTCTTTCGATCATGAAGTTTCTGCAGGATGAAATTGATGATGAAAATCCAATTCAAAGGAGAATGTTGCAACTGATAGAAACTCATCAAATCAGAGAATCACTTATGGAAAAAGTATAGAAATATCATACTAAAGTCAAATATGTTTTTGACAAAAGAGAAAATAATCAATTATTTCAGGAGAATGATTTGGTGCTGCGCTGGATGTTAGGAGGGAAAACCATGGAAAGCATGGTAAGCTTGACAATTTTTTGTTTGGGCCATTTAGAATTGCTCAAGTTTTGGAAAACAATACATTTTTGCTCAAGCATCTAGATGATGATCAACTGACTGGAGGTCTAGTTAATGGTCATTTTCTTAAAAATTTCCTTGTTTGATAAGTTAGTTATTCATTCCATTGTAAATATCAGGGGTGATGTGTCAATAAAACTCCATGCCCAATGGTACTTGTGTTTGTAAATATGATCAGTCTTGAGTCCAGTCAGTCAAAGGTCAGTCCTAGTCATAATTTCAAGAAGTCTTATGAATTTTGAAAGTTTTAAGGCACTGAGTCTACAGTCCTTGAAGCCTCACAGGGAGGACTTCATCCCCAATAGGAGCCATTGTTAGCACTATAAATGTTAATAGTCTGACCACCATTGTATCATTGTTTTCAATTTTTTCTTATTTCCTAGCTTATGTTGAAGTTCGAGTCATTTTCAATAAAAAACCAAAAGGAGTCTCAAAACCAAAAGATTTTTAAGTTTTATAGGTGGTATTGTGTCTCATGTTCATAAAAGAAGTTAAAACCATTTTTTTAACTTAGGTTAGTGTCAAAGGCTATTGGTCATTTTTGTAATAAAATTATAGCTGCTCTTTTCGAGATAATAGCTACCTTTGTTTAAGTTTGATTGGCAATACAATGATGTAAAAAAGGGTGGCTATTTCTCCAAATTGAAGAATACATTACCGACACAGTAAAAAAGGGTGACTATTTCTTGAGGAACCTATTTTCATTGGTAACATAGTGAAAAGTTCAGCTATTTCTCTGAAGATTAGTTATATTGCAATACATAGATAAAGGAAACTATTTCTTAGGCATAAGGAGTTGTAAGGAATATTTTTAGGGAAAAGATCATTCCTATTTGAAGATGATTGAAGATCTCCTATGTTATAACATGATTATTCTTTTCAACAAGATTAGTTATTTTTGACTTAGGAGAATTGTTATAGGTGAATGGTTATAGTATTAATGCAACTAACCTATAAATACCCTACTAAGATGAAGCAAAGATCATGGTACAAGGTATCAATTATTAAATGATGCAATGGAGTGTTATAAGTTATGGGGTGACTTGGCGCACGTGTTTGAATGATTTAAAATCATTCCATCACACCATACCGTGATCAAAGGCATAGCTTCAGAGTGTTAAGTTCAATATTGTCAAGTCCGATGTTCTCTGTGGAAGTTACAACTAACAGGAGTCACATCTTCCAGCAACTAGTTTATCATTCCAAGACAAGAAATCAAGGCTCCATGTAGGGTTTTTCTTCTAAGTTAAGCAGTTATGCGTTTAGAGGGAGCTTAACTGTTGAGAAGTATGGGAAAATGTGGGAATATTAATAGCTCTGAACTAGCAAACACTAGGTTTGTTGATGCTAGATCCAAACCTCAATTTAAATAAGCAGGCTGGTATAAATTTTTGCAGAATTTTTTTGGATAAAATGTGGGCTTAGCATAGGATTTTTCCGAGAGATTTGATGGGGAGAAATTCAAGCTTGGGAGCAAGAGTTTCAAAATATCTGAAGCCATCATAGCTCGAGATACTCAAACCTCAGCCACTGGAGAACATTGGTTCAAGAATATGATGCCAATAGAAGTAAGTCCCTTCCTCAAACTTGAACATGTGAATGTCAAATGGAATCCAACTATGCATATTTCTTGTTTTAGGGCTGAATACCAAAATGTGATCACCATTGTGCAATGCTACATTACATGTGAGGGTAGGTTCTCCTCTGTCCACCATTACCAAATAATATTTCTTGCTCATATTTTAGGTGACAAACGTATGAATTTTCCCTACTTCCTGTACAAATCCTTGCTCAAAATGTCCTTGAAGTTGCAGAAAATCCCTAACTATCCCCTGCACAACCTATATCATAGGGGTTTAATTAAAATGTTGATTTTCTAACACCTTAAAAATAAAAGGACTACTTGGGATAAATTCCTAACAAAGGAGGGGTTTGGTAGTATCAAATCTAGGAGAAGGGTAGGGAGGCCCAAGAAGAAAAATGCTCATGAAAAAACTAGTGCAAATCCTATGCCAAATAGGTCACATAGCCAGCTCGGTCTACCCCATCAACCAATAGGAAAACTAGAAGTTCTGCTAGGAGGGCTAGAACTGAAACTGTCACTTCTATACCCTTGGTGCAACCTGCATAGAAATTTTATAAGAGTAAAACTCCGAAGGAATCTTAGACTTTAGCACCATTCATCAGAGAACATTCCATGAGATTCAAGCAAGGGAAAACTATTAAGTCTACATGTGAGGAAAACAAAGCTTCTTCCTCAAGATATAGAGGCATAAGAAGGTTGATCCTAGGATAGAAATTTTCAGAGGAAGCCAACCCTAAAATGCCAGTCCAAGTGCCATTTGAAATACCAGTTCAAGTACTAGTTCAAGTGTCTATACCAGTTCAACACTCCATTCCAGTAGTTGCAGAAGAACAAGAGGAAAACATGGAACCAACACTAGCTTAGTTTTTTTCTTCCCTCAAGACCCCCAAGACACCCAAGATACCCAAGACACCCACAAGGAGAAATGATAAGAATATCATTCACTCTTATTCATTCTTTGAAGAAGATAGCACTAATGAAGTTTTTTCAGATACAAAATATGAAGAAGGTCAGTCTAGTGGTATGGTGCAGAAGAGAAAAAGGGTTTCCTATATTCCAAATCCATACCTTAAGAGGCCTCACACTCAGCCAAAATACAAACTTAGACTGAATAGAAAATTGATTGCTAACCCAAGAATGAGAGATGAAGTCATCAATATTGATGAAAGCCCATATAAGGAAAACAAGAAGGCCAGAGCTCAGAAACAAAAGCATACAGGAAAAAGAAATAGAAGGCTCACTAAAGAAGAGTCTCTCAAGATATTTACTACAATACTTGATTTCTTCTAACCCTTTCAGGAGAATCTCACACATTTTTAGCCTAATGAAAAAAATGCAGCTATTTGTAGAATTTCTAGTTATAGCTACCTGATTTTGAAAAGGGCAGCTATTATTTCCTGAGTTTTTGGATGAAGGGAGTAGGGGCAGTTTTTGTTCAAGTCTCAAGGGGTGCTACTGAGGAGTAGTTACATGCATGTATTATCCATAGAAGTAGTTGCTGCCAGGTGTTATTGATTAAGCTCCCTTCTAAATTTCAGAATTTGTTTTTGCAGTTTTCGGGGAAAACAACCACATGTCATCTTCAACTATTGTTTGCAATTTTTGTGGAAGTGGTTGTACCATAATAGAGGAGCAGTCTTCCAGCAAATTGCCACATCATTTCATCCACTTTGAATTTAAAGCCATCATGTTGTTTACTTTATTTATGTTGTACCACTTTGTATTAAAGTTTAAGATAAGCCTCATCTTTAGTTTGAGAATGTCATAATATTTTTAGAACAAATTCACACTTTTTGTGGAGATGTCAGTATAATGTCTCTTGTATATATATGATAAAACTCCATGAATAAAAGGTTCATGGTTTGTGAATCTTTTACTCATATGATCAGTATACTTTTCAGTGAATGATATTGAAGAAGAGTTTTGAGGACTTATTACCTACTTGATATGTGTATTGTTAATCTTTCTATGTGTTTCCATACCTCATTCTCTTCAGTTGCAGTTTGTAATTTCAGATGTTTTTGTATTTTTTTTTTAAGTCTCTTGATGTGTTTATGTATCTTATCAACTTTTATCAGTCTTACTCAATGAGCTTTCTTGATGAGATATATACAATGAAATTTTAAAGAGAATTCCTTATGACAATGACCTTTCATGATATTCAATAAGATTATTGTAAGTCTTAATATAGATTTAACTTATTGGTATATTATCAAACTATTTATTGTGTGGTTTTTCATCAAAGCAGAGGATTTATGCCTTACAGACCCACTGTCCCTTCCACTATTTCATACTTTCTTCTCTCCATAGGCTACAAATTTACCTTTTGCTACAATATTAGGAGTTAATACCCTCACTAGTGTGATAGTGAACTTTACTAAAATCCATTTTTAGTGATTGATAGTTTAAACCTCCTACCAATCATATCGTCCAAATCATTAAATTTCCTTAGAGCTTAGGATGTGACTAGTCAAGCACTTGAAGCAGTCCAAGTGTTGATTCCAGTGCTAACATGGTGAATGACCTCAGACCCTAGATGATTGATGGATGAAATGACCTCTGAAATAATGATGACCATGAATGGAGTGAAGGCAGTAGCATTTCATACCTAAACATATTTAGTGAACAAAATTTTATATGAGAACTGACTTGAAACATGAAATTTTGACCTAAGACTACTACTAAGTAAACTTGAAAGAGTACATTTGATCACTGAACATTTGGACACTAAAACCTCACATCACTTCTACAATCACTATGAGAAGTAAGCTTTAAGAGCAATGGATTGCAATAGGGTCAATCTTCCCTACGTTTTTGACTGAAGTTCATTCTTCCTCCAAATATTCTTGTAATTTCTAATTATGTGCTAGAACTTATCCCATCTCCTGGTTCTGTTCCAAATACTTGACCTGCAATAAGTGGCCTTATGCCCAAATGAGTTACAAGAGAAACAATATTCTTAAAACCATCCTTCATGCATATGGAATGATCTTGAATTTGATCTAGGAGAGTTTCTTCTAGATGTGTGACTTGATTTAGTTTTCCTTTGAAAAACACTATACCAGTTTCTGTCATCACATTGTGTATGTGAAGCCATGTGATTGTACCTCTTATTACTCTCCCCAACTTCCTAAGGCTGACAGTAGGAAAGGAGAAAGGCAACCAAAAACCAACTTTTAGCCTAGGTAGCTAGCCCTACCCGGACTAGAGAGGGCTCTCTTTATGTCACTTTACAATCAAATGGATGACTAGATATAATTTTTTAGGCTAGTTATGATGCTCAATAGATTTAAGGTTTTTGTTTGTTTGGAATTCTACTGGATAGGAATGACAATTAGGAGACTAGGTCTAGGGTATTGATATGATTTCAAAGATTTATTTGCAGAGGTAATGGTCAGGCCAGGTAGGTAATATAAGAATCATGATTAATTTTCCATTGTGTATAGATTTAAATGATAAGCAATTAGAATGAGCATTAAACTGAATTCATTCATCAGAAGAGCAAGACAATTTCATGAAAATCTTATGAAAAATAGAGCGTGGAAAGCATGTTTTCTGTCAATAAATTGATAGAATTAGCATAAAGAATAATATATGTGGAATAATTGTAGCATAAAATCAACATCATGAGTTTACGGAGAGAAAAAAAACTCGAAGGCATACCACTGGAGTCTCAACACTATGCCTGCAACATTTTCCTTGATTTCATTAACAAAAGCTTGTACAATAGCTCCACCACAAATAAAAATTATCCAACACCTAAAATGAAAAAATAGAGTCTACTTATAGAAAATATAGATCATGACGCCTCAATAGGTTGAGATCTCATCCCAAATGGGTCATAAATGCAAGAGATGAGTCATTTCCTAGTTTCTAGGAAGGTTAGAAACCATTCCCTGAATTTTAGCTACAAACTAGGAGTGTTTGTCCTTTGCATTGATTTAAAATTGTTTCATAATAAGAAGCCAAAAAAACCCAATAACTCTAATTAAAACTCATGGCCTCGAATTTGTGACCATTTTTTAGCTTGACAAGTGTCCTGAGGGAATCCAATGTTGATCTGTGACAATGTTGATTGAAGAAAAACCAATTTGTAGAAGCATAATAGAACTTTAGAGGCAATTTTGAGGCACTTTGAGAGGTCCAAATCCACTTCTGGAAGAACGGTCAACTATCCCTATGTGTCTAGTTTCCATAACATCTTGAATTTTGCAAAATGACCCATGGGAAGGGCTTCAAAATTTCATTCTCCCAAGGTTACTCTAGTGTGTTCCAGAAGCATAATAGTGTGTTCCAGAAGCGTAACAAATCCCTTTGAGAGGGATTTTGGAGGTCTTACCAGAGGATTTTTGTGTTGCAAGTTGTATGGTTGGAAATATTAGGATGTCTAATACAAAATGGAGTCCTCAAGCACTGCAAACCCCTGTTCCAAACCCATGCAAAGTTGATTTGAAGAATACTTGTCCAAAATTGCAGAAAATGACTTGGAGCAAGTGTATTGTTGGCATCTCTCTCAAACCATAACACATGTGTATAAAATGAAGGATATTTTTTTTATTTGGCCTATTTTTTACAAAAAAATCTTTCAATTTTGTAAAATGTATCTCCATTACTTCAAAAACTGATTTTGAAGCCAAAATGTCCTTATGATAGTAGGGAAAGTTAGTGAGATGAAATGGGGGTGATAGGGTTGAGTAAAAATTTTGATAAAAAATCAGTGGATAGGGTAGTGTCTTGAATTCAAAATTAAAGTGGAATGCAGAGGAATGGATGATTTTATGGTGTTCAAAACCTCAAAACATAGGAAATTCCCAATTTTGACTGTGAGAAAACTTGTGAAAAGGTTTTTTAAGTTAAGTAGGTGAAACAAAGGTTATGAAGCTAAGTAAAAATTTTGAGAAAATCACAATGAGGAGCATGACACCTTAGATCCACAGTGCAAGTGGAATGAGGGAAAATCGAGGGGTATAGGGCAGTCAAAACCCTAAAATACAATCACCTTATGTTTTCCTTGTCTTCACTTTATTGAAAAGCTAGAATGAGGGTTCGATAGTGTAAAACATGTTATGGATGATAGTGTAGGTGATAGGCACATGTATAGATAGGGCATGGGGGTGTATGAATCATGGTTTAGATGATGGGTTAGGTTTTAGGTCAATGGGTAAGTTCGGGTTGCCATATGAAAAGAAATGTATACATGGACAAGTGATATTGTGGAGAAAAACACAATGAACATGAAATTGTTTTAAACCCTCAAAAAATCGACCAAAAGATAGCATAAGAATGAATAATTACCTTTAATGAAGATGTTACAAGGTAACGGAGACAAGTTTTGAGCTTTTATGGAAGTTTTTGGAGCTTGTCGTAACATATTTTGGCACACCTAGAATTTTTAATTTTGGTGAAAATTTGTCAATTTCTTACTAAGCTAAAAATGCTGACATATATATTTATTATGCTTTGAAAAGGTTTATTTATTTTATATAACAATTTTTTATTTAAAATAATTTATTTTTATAAAAAATATAATTTTTATGAAAATATTTGTTTTAAATTTAAAAATTATATTATAAAATTTTTAACCTAAGTCCAATCCAACATTTCAAATTTATGGATAGTCTCCATTGATTTCAGACCCTCTCGAGCTTTTCGAAATTTTTTTGAGGAGGGGGGTCCGAAATATTGTTTTTCCAAAATAGCTAATGAGTACGTGGCATCATTTGAAGTTGTTCGCACCCCCAAACCACGAAACCTCTTATTAGTAAAGACCCCCTTTCAAATCTGTCAATGGCTTCAGGTTGAGCGCATTTTTGTATGTTAATGTTTGACGTTACAAGAACTTCAAAATAAATAAAATAAAACTTTCATGGCTCCTCCAAACTTGAAATAACTTCTTACAGCATTCAGTCTGTCATCAGAATTTCTCACCATTGCAACTACAAATGGACGTGTCAAGATATGGGAAACGATAAATGGTCAAATGCAGAGTGAGTTTTCGGGTATTGGTTTGAGTCCTGTCATGACCAAGGGCCACCTGTCCCTTAACTACACATACATGAAATGGAACCCAATCTCTATGAAAAATGGTAAAAAGAAGAGAAGGGGTTCATTTCTGGCTTTAGGAACCAACGTGCGTGATGTTTTGGGTTTAGATACTACAATGGGGAATCTAATATGGAGAGATAATGACTGTCATCCGGGGTGTGTTTGTGTTTACTCCGCTTTTTGGTTGCATCTATTAATTCCAAAATTTTCTTAAAAAAAAGAAATTATGCATTCTCAAGGAAGTCGATGAAGGCTTGTCCACAGAGCAGAATAGCATAGAAAAGCAGTTGGAGTTTGTCATCACAATGTTTTATTTTATATGATGGATAGTTGGATTTTACTGGATATCTATTGATGGTCAGATGTTAACTACTGAAACTCCTCAGCTTTACTAGATTTGTGTTGTGTTTCTGGCATTTGATGTATTTTCATATTCTTTTGTGTGGCACTAGCCTACGTAATTGGCATAGCTGTGTGCTATTTCCTGCCATGCATTATTGCCATTTTAAATGTTGTGGTAGATCAAGAAGGGAAATATGAAGAGGAAATTGGCCTTCTTTCAAAATATAAGTTCAAGTCCATTGGAAGTTCTGAAAAAATCAGTGGTGAGAAATCTGGGCCTTTCGGAGGAGTCATGACTTTATCCACTGGAGAATCATCAAGTGAATGGGTTCTTTCTGTAGAGGATGTAGAGTGCTACATTTGTCTATCTACTTATGATTATGGTGTTGAATTATGTTAGCTTCCTTGTAGCCATAATTTTCATTGTACATGCATCGACAAGTGGCTACGAATTAATTCTACATGTCCTCTTTGCAAATACAATATTATCAAGAGTAGAAACAATTCTAGGGAGGAGGTTTAACATGTAAAGATATTTTTATGAGGTTTGTTTTCCAATGACTAAATTATCACATGGTGCACTTATATTTATTATTGGAGATGATTACTTGAACCCTCTCAGTGATTTCGATGAAATTTTCTATGAAAGTAAGTATGTTTTGTGTGTTTTGGAAGTTTGGCATGCAGGCATTTTACTTTCTGAATCAATCTACTTTGATTTTGAGAGATTCAAAGGCATATATGTGAATAAGTGGAAGTTTCTTCTTTGGGAGATCAGTAGGTTGATAGAAGAGCAACAGTGTCCACAAAAAAATTGTTTGGAGCAGATCTTGCAATTCTTTAAGGCTTTGATAGCACAGTAATTAACACTTTATTTGTTAACAGAGTTGCACGCCAGCTATTTTTGCAGCAATATGGCAGTGAAAAACTATGCGTTCGTCAAGCAGGTGGAGTTAATGATGTAGAAATTTATTAATACTGATGTATTACCAGATCTTCATGATCTCACGATATTTATCTTCTTGAAAAATACATAATCCTTCCACTAATTAAACTTGTGGAAATTTAAAAATCAATTGAAAACACATGTGAATAAATTCAGTCGCACATAACGCAGTTGTTTAACGGGAAATCTTAAAGCTAAAAACCCCAACTATCATATTATGTATATCAATGGAATCATGTAATAATCTCATACAAAGTTTAGTACATCAAGCTCTTAGTACAATCAACAATCATTACACACTGTCATGCAGAAATTTGCATCTCCATGCACCAATTTCTTGCCTCCTGACAGCTTGCCTCCATTGTGCGATCCCTGTTGAAGAATACCCTTGAATGAATTACCATCTACCTTTCCTTGACTACACAATCCTCATTGGCAACTCCTATGTGTGTCAGATGCATTGAATGCATCACTATAGTCACAACGGATAGTCCATCTTACCCTTTCACCTATCTCTCCACTAGGTCTCCACTGACATGCACTGTAGTTAACTGTTGTTTCTATTCAGTTGTTAGTGAGTTATTAGTTGTGAATTAATTAACTAATTAATTCACTTAACTCTCACTAGTGTATCTTTCAGTTAAACTAGATACAACTCGCTCAACTGAGTTTAACTCCATTAACTGAGTTAAACTGAATAACAACTCCATAAACTACTCTTCCAACTCTGTCATAACTTTGCCACTTCATTTCTAACTAAGTCCTCATGCATGAGCCACCAATAAACCCTAGGAATTGCGTAATTCTTTCAGCCCATTGATTTTCCAAATCTGTTCACTGAAATAAAGTGCTCCAAGAGAATAATTTGATGTTAATTGTTGGATTATTATTAAGAGCTAATAATAATTGATATGCATCTATTTTTAGATCAAAGATCTATAAATAGACTTTGCCCAATATTCTAAAAATAGAATTTCATCTATTTTCCACATTTGACCAACCATCTACAAATAGCATCCTGCAACTTATAGAATATGCTCACCATGTCTAAAAATAGACATACACCTAAAAATACCCTGTGGGCCCCACTTAATGAAGGTGTTTACTTTTCACTAAGCTCATCATCTTGTTGAATCTCAACACTCCCTCTCAACAAGATAGGGATTATCTTTCACCCTGATCCTGCCTCTATGGTATTCGAATTTTCTCCTACTGAGCGCCATCATCATAATGTCTGTATCCTGATCTTCCGTAGCAATGTATTGAAGCAACATGATCTTCCACTGCACACAATCTCTAATATGATGATACCAGATATCAATATGTTTAGATCTATCATGAAACATAGGATTAATCGAGAGTTTAATGCAACTTTGATTATCACAACGTATCACTGTAGGATCTAAATGTGAACCGAACAAACCGACTAGGATCTTTCTCATCCAGATAGCCTCACATGCAGCTTGAATTGTTTCCATGTATTCTTCTTCCGCTGAACTGAGTGCCACAGATCTTTGTTTCCTACTGTACCAAGAAACTGTTGTACATCTGATACTGAAAACCCCTCCTGATGTGCTTTTTCTGTCCATTGGGCTACCTGCCCAATCTGCATCTGTGAAGCCATGAAAATTCACCTCATTCGTCTATCTGCACCATAAGCCATACTCAGATGTGCCCCTGAGATACATCAGGACATGCTTGCTTGCCTTCCAAAAGAGCTTGGTAGGCTTAACTATCGCTTGTGAAAACTGGTTCACCACATAGCATATGTCTGGTCTTGTATTAACTAAATACATGAGCGAACCCACCAACTGTCGATAAACAATGGCATCCATTACCTCTGTCGATGTAGCATCCTCTTTCCTCCAATTTCCTGGAAGATGAGTATCAATAGGCTTGCAGCCTTGCATGTGAAACTTCTCAAGTATCTCCCGAGCATACTTTCCTTGAGACACGAACAGTTCACCTTCTCGTTGCCATATTTCCAATCCAAGGAAATAATGAAGGAGGCCCAAATCCTTCATCTCAAATTCCTTTGCAAGATCTGCCTTACATGGGTGTATCAGCTGCTCATCACCCATTAGTATTAAATCATCAACATAAATAACAATGATGAAAATATTACCCTCCCCCACAATTTGGTACAGGTTTGCATTTGCCTCACTCTTGGTGAAGCCAAGTCCAGTGAAATAGTTGTCGATCTGTGTGTACCAAGCACGTGGTGTTTGCTTCAGCCCATACAACCTTCTTTTGAGTCTGCACACATGCGACTCGCTGTTGAAGATCTCAAATCCTTCAGGCTGCTCAATGTACACCTCTTTCTTAATGATCCCATTAAGGAACGCAGTCTTCACATCAATCTGATGAATGTGCCAGCCCATCTGTGCTGAGAGAGCAAGGATGGTCCTTAAGGAGGAATATCGTGCGACAGGTGCAAAGTTTTCTTCATAATCAATCCCCTCGATCTGTGAGAAGCCCCGGGCAACAAATCTTACCTTATACTTCTCGACGTTCCCATCAACAGATTGCTTTAACTTGTATATCCATTTCGAATCTACCACTAATTTACCCACTGGCCTTGGAACAATCTCCCAAACACTGTTTCTGACAATGGAGTCATACTCCTCCACCATGGCATCTACCCATGTGGGCTCCTGCGTTGCTTCTTCAAAATAATATGGCTCTTTCATGACACACTTGCTCATAAGATCCATGTATCTAGTAAATCGGTCAAGTGGCTATCTCTGTCTGCGATGTGATGTAGGGACTCCTACATTCTGTGCCGCATCAAGCTTCAGTCTCTCAGCTTCTGTGGTACAATTTCTGCCAGTTCTGATGTTTGGTTCTGCATGAGTGGACTCCTCCACTCCATGAATCTCCTCCTATGGCTGATCCACATCTAGAGGCTCATCTTTGGGAACAAGAAGTTCGTCCTCTGCATGCAAGGGTAGCTCCCTCTCAAGCGACAACTTCATGGCTTTCACCTCATTGAATTTTATATCCGTCGCACCACAGTCATTCTACTATTTGGAAAATACACACGATAATTATGGGGTGTTTCTGTAATATTCCTAAATTAGCCTCAGCTAATGGGAATATTAATTTTGTTTTTAAAACTTAGATGGATGAATAAATGGGCAACGAGGCTCGTAATTTGCTCAAGTATGAATAAAAATCCCTCATAATGTGAAAAGGGATCATGAAATAACCAGATCAAGAATCCACATGTGTGAAAAAGGTCTAAAATATGTGGACAAGGTTATGTTTGGCCAAGTCAACATGATTTATTCTCAAAGAAGTGGATCCTAAATAAAGTCAGCTCAATGTCAATAGAGATCAATCTAGCTAGTCAAAATGAAGGCACCTTGAGTGTGAAAAGGAAAAGGGCATGAAGATTCAGTCAAGGTTGAATAAATCAAACAACGCTACAAAAGGATGAGCAAGGCACATGGGGACATTGTAAATATGGTGGAGGAGCCTTTGCATGGAAGCAACCTCATAGTGGGTGGGACCCTTGGTGAGGAAGCTCCTCAATTATATAATGGAGGAGATGGAAAGCATAGGGATATATTGGAGATTCTATTTTATGTGGTATACTTAGACTTCCTGCATACTTGGTTGTTTAGCTAAGTTGTTGCACTGCTTAGTGCAAGGGTTTTCCCAGGTGGGGATTCCCTACTCTTTCTTGGAGATCTTGTCTAAGAAATCTAAGAGGAGATTTCTGATCTTAATTTTCCACTACTTCGTGTTGGGCCAAGCACTTATCTTCAGAAAAAATGCAACCCCTTCAGAAAAATGCATTATTTCTTAAGGTGTGCAGTGGGAGGGGTAAAAAACCCATTTTGAGGAGTTAGTTTCCCAAGAGGAGGATCAACCTTTCTTTGGGGAAGCTAGTGGAAGAATCTACAACCATTTCTTTGCATGTTCAACCATTTTTATGTAGAGATTCAGCTACATAGTGTGATTCAGCCACATATTTGTAGCAACTCTTTCATGTATATCAATTCTGTCAAGAAACCCTTGCTGGGTCTTCTTGGATCTGTATAGAAGAGATGAGATATATGTTTTTATGCCTCATTGAGTAATCTAATAATAATATCTGATTGATTTCTCTATTTTCTAAGTTTTACCTCCATTAAGACTGCCCAGTCTCTTATACAACAATTTATGTGTGTTGCAGTCTTGGGGTTTTGCCAATTTTAAGCTGTCTTGAGCATGGGAGGCCTATTTAACTAGGTTAAAGGCATTTGTTTCTGAAAATATTTTTCATGCATGTCTTTTATTTCCTATTATAAGGGACGCAAATTTTATTTTTCACTGTTATAACTCCATCTTCATAAAATAACATTTTTAAGGCCAAATTAGTTGTTTTTCCCCACTTAGTGACTTGTATAAAGACATATTTTGTTGTTGTGATTGTTACAGGATGGATCTATGCTTAAATACACTACATGAGTTGATTTATTACTATTCTCCAACTTTTTAATACCTTATGGTATTCTTATTGTTGTAGAAAATCTCAGTTTTGGGATATTACAGTGGTATCAAAGAAACAATCTTGGCTCATCCTATGAGCTTAGAGCATTATGGAGTCTTATCATGGGGAGGAGGATATTTTCAGAAGAAATCAAATCAAACCCTTGTTTTCTGGAGAAAGGAGGTTCTCAAAACTTCTCTTTCCAAATCTGCAGGGTGGAAGCAAGGGCATCAAAAAAATGAGGAGGGAGAAACCTGAAAATCCCTCAAAAAGATCTATACAAGAGGAAGATTCTAAGTCCTCATTTTATGGATATGAGCACTCAGCCATATCATCAGATCTACCATGTTCTATCAGCAATTTCTTCATGAAGAGGAAGAAAGGAGATGTGCCAAAGAGAGATACTCTTGATGATTATTTGCAGGATTATGAAGCTCAATTTGAGGAGTTCAAATATCACTTGAATTTCCAAGGGTTTTTCCAAATGAAGGAGGAAAGGAGCACAAGGAGAAAGAAGTAGGATGAGGGTAGATTTTATCTATCTACTTTTGATGGATCACCTCTATGTCTAGCTAAGGCTTGGGTGAAGGAGATAAACACTTTTGTACAACAACATCAACTTTCGGAAATTGAAGCCATCAAAGTTGCAGCGCTACATTTTGAGGGTAAGGCCTATGCTTGGTGTTTGTTTGAATCATTTTCCTCAAATAATGAAAATACATATACCTATGCACAGTTCATTAAAAGAATAGTAGAAAGGTTTTATGGAGAATCATGTAAAACACTTTCTCTAGAGGCTATCAAACCATTTCAAAAAAAACTGATGCATGGGTTGGGAGGATCTATAAATCCAACTCCATTTCTGGGAACTATTGAAGAGGAGGTAAACTTGTCTGAAACCTTTCCAAGGGAAAGATATCCATTAAATGAAAGGCTTTCTTCTCAAAGGGAAGACATGAAGGTTCATTCTTCAAAAGAAGACTGAGATCTAAGGTATCTTATTAAAGATAAGGCAACTTCAACTATTGAAGAGGAGAAAGGGTAGGCAGGAGAGGATAACGCAGTCATGACAATGGTACCTCAAGCACCTCATGAAGAGGATGATGGAGCACTTGCTCCAAGAAAAGAAACTCTTGCACTCTTGCAAGGAGTTCCAAAAGGTCTCACACATAAAGCTCTTGGCATAACACATGAGCAACATGTACCATCATTTTCAAATGATGATATCTTGAGGATAGAAGGAGGAAAAGAGGAGGAATGGAATCACAAGATGAAGAGCATGTACCCTTCTCTATTTCAAGGTTTGAAAGGACAAAGAAGGCAAGAGGACCTAGGAAATAAAGGTAGGGGAAAATCTTTCCACCTACATCCACATCCTACTCTATGCCTTGATGCCTCTTTGCAAAGAGGCATTTCAGTAGGAAGACTTCTTGATTGGAGGAGGAATAAAGTGTTCTCTCAAATATATGCAGCAGCAACATATTTTTCCAGAGAGAGAACCTTGGAAGGAGCCACTACAGCGCTGAGAATCATTGATGGAAGGCTAAGAAAATTTCTGAAATTGACCTTGCTATCTTCCATTCATCTATTTGTGTTGGAAAGGATAGATTCATAAATCCATGTTGATATGAGCATAGTATCAAAAGGCTACTCCATAGCTTTGGAGCAGAAAAGGATACTCCAATATATAATGAAAATTTCTGAGCATAAAAAAATATATATTTTAATTGTTGCATGCAAGAGAAAAATTGTGGAAGTTTTGGAGGAAGAGAACCTTTCAAAAGGAGGGTGACTCTCCTAAAATTCAATCTTGTCTTGAGCAAGATCAGCTGCAAGAGAGGTAGAAAAAGAAAGTTGGGAATACTCCAATATGTGACTTTGACATCAAGCATGTCAAGGAGGAGAGCCATCATATGACAAATGCATCATTTCAGACTTCTACAGCGTTGTCAATGTTGGGAGGCCTAGACCCTTATTGGGAGTCCCAAATCATGATGAAATATTCCAATGACCTATTCACATGTAAGGTTATTGATGGGAAAGCAATGGATAGGAAGTATAAGGTAGTTGATGGGATCGTTTATGTTCATGATCATATATACTTAACTAAATATTCCAAACTCAAGAATAAACTACTTAACACAACCTATGAGGTCTTGCTTTCAAACCCCATTAGTTTCATTAGAACATATCATACTATCTTAGATGGATTCATGTGGGAAAATTTCAAAGAGGAGATGCACTCTCATATGAGTAAGTGCATGGATCATTTGTTGGTTGAGGAGGAACAAAGCTCTTGGGAAGAGTTATCATTATCACCTCCTTATTCATTGAGTGTGAGAGGGAGCTCATCCATGAGCTACCTTGCTAATTTTAAACAAGTGTATGATAAACATTGTATTGTTGAACCTCATGATGTATTTATTATATACTTGCATTTTATTAACACTCATGTGTAGGTCTAGGCTCCAAGAGGGGGCACTTTTTCTGATGGGCTTCATGAGCCACTTTGGGCCATGAACAATGGTGATGCTAGCCATTCCTTGAGAGATCTTGGAGAGGTGATGTACTCTTCATGGTGTGATTCCTTAACACCAACCATCATACCCCTTATCTAAGCATGCAAGAAGGATGGGGCAGCAAACAAGTGTTGGGGAGAACACTTGTCATATCATATTCTATGGTAGTTAGGAGGAAAAATACGCTGGTTGCACATGAGGGACCATTGTCCTTCTCCCTTATTGTATATGGAAGCTAGAATGATCTTACTTATGATCCCACATGTTGAATATGTTCTTATATTTGTTGGGGCATGGTTGGAGGAGAGGCACACTTGTTGGACGTGTCCTTGGGGTAAGAAAGTCCCTACATTTTCTGCACTACATGTTCTAAGGGGAGCATGGGAAACTATATGGACACCATTGTATACCACTTGTTTCTTTATGATGGGGACCATATGTTTGGTAGGAACACTTGGGGCATGCCTCTCATGAGCAATTGGGAGGAGCTTTTCTATGAATTACCAAGCTGGAAGGTGATTAATTTTATTTGGATGATAGCATGGAGGAGGGAGACTTTCATTGATGATGAAATTCCCCATGATTGTCATCACTTATATCTTGAGAAGGCCATGGATCAGCAAGGAGGTTTCCACATAGACCTTACATTATTTTATAAGGAAGGCCCATGGGGTTATTCACCAAAGGCCAACTTGCACACTTGGGAGGAGCCATTGGGAGATGGAATTTTTGCAGACATTCTGAAGCAATGGTGGAGACTATTGGATGAAGGGGCCACAAGAGAAGGAGGCAAGATTTTGCAGCACCCTTGCAGTTTCTTGAGGACAAGCAACATTTGGGAGGGGGAGATTGTAATATTCCTAAATTAGCCTCAGCTAATGGGAATATTAATTTCGTTTTTAAAACTTAAATGGATGAATAAATGGGAAAGGAGGCTCATAATTTGCTCAAGTATGAATAAAAATCTCTCATAATGTGAAAAGGGATCATGAAATAACCAGATCAAGCATCCACATGTGTGAACAAGGTCTAAACTATGTGGAAAAGTGTTAGTATGAATCTTGATTCGAAGTGTACGAAAAAATACCACTTTAGCTGCGCATAACAAACAACCCTAACAGCAGAAATGACTGCTAATATCTTCAGATATGGAATTAAATGATCAAGAAAAATGCTGCAAAAATCTAGATCTATGCATTATAAGACATTAAACAGTAGAAAAAATAAGATTTACTCCATAGATCCAATAGACAAGACAAGAATATATCCAATGAAATTTTTATTAATGGCACCTGGGAGGAAAACACAAGAGGGTGTTCCCTGTTCTCCTCAATGGGATGGGTTCTTGAAAGTCCTCAAAACTTCAGATTTAGAATTCCTCTCTCTTGATGGTGTAGAAAACCCAAACAAAAATGGAAAATTATGGCTATGATTGTGGATCAATAGCTAGACCAAGAGTTGAGATCCAAAGTGATCTTTAGGCAACAAAAGGTGACAAATGAATGGGAAAACCCTTCTATTTATAACAAAATATTGAGTTAGTCTAGAGATTGGTGCATAATCAAAATATTATTAACCAAATCTAGATCCAAGTTTTATGGAATATTTTATTATATTTGTTGGAGGGAAAAGGAATTTGACTTTAGTCAAATCCCCTTAGTTGTAAATAATAAATAAATAAATGATTTATTTATCTTTTTAAGGATGTGATTAAGTAATAATAAATAAATAAATGATTTATTTATCATTTTAAGGATATGGTTGAGTAATAATAAAACAAATAATGATTTATTTAATTATTTAAGGGTGAATTAGTCATATTTAACAAAGAATATTATTTAAATAAGATTTAAACAATTATTCTTTAGAAAATAATAAGATAAATAATGATTTATCTAATTAATTTCCTTGTTTTGGGTTAAATATAACTAGAAATATTAATTAAACTATTGTTTAACTAATTATTCCTTGAGGAAAAACAAAAAAATGTATATTTATTTAATATTTCCTTATGGGGTTTCCTGTTTATACCATAAACAACTTAATAAAGGTGATTTACTAAGTTATTTTCATAGTGAAAGCAATTTTACTTGGAGTAAAATTGGTCTTACATGGTGTACTTGGGTCCATATAATGATAATAGGTTAGATGACCAAAAAATGGTGTAATAGATTTCCCCCCAGCATGCAAGTGTTAGGAGCTAATCGTATGACCGAAGTATGTTGTAAGAACTCAATCACTAGACATCAAAGGGGAAATCAAAGAGAGAGAAGTATAAGGTAAACCAAAGTGTTGAAAGGCCTAGACCCTGAGGAGGTGACTTGCAGATGCGACAAGTCTCTTTGATGAGTGAGTACCTGCTATAGGCGGCGGGGGAGGCATACCTATGCCCGCCGAGGCAATAGTACAAACAATAAGGCGTTCGGAAAACCACGAGACAGAATAATATAGGATATGCTGGCATAAACATGACCCAAATAAATAACATGATAATGAATCCCACATACATATTGTGCCTGGGATAACAACCAGGACTTGTAAAATAATATCTGAGTACATGAGATATGAAAATAACCTAGATGCCCCTGTAAATAGGAAAGGGCTCTGAAAATTTGACTAGTATATGCAATCAACCAGGTGTTTTAAGTGACTGCGGTCGGTATCGTCAAATATATGGAGCTACATCGAAGGCTGAAGTGAAGAAGACATCCAGGTATGTGGGAGGCTACCTGTAGGGCCACCCCCTCATGAGGGTTGAAACATCTCACACACACCTAGGAATCACCGATATCAGCTACTGCATCACTGAACCATGAAGTATACGAATCTCAATCATGCTGAAAGGAGCTGGAGCTGAGAAATAATCAAGTCAAAGGGTAATGAGGAGTCCCTTTTCCTGATCTGAGGCACTGAACAAGAGTGGAAGCTGGAACCAAGGTACACTGCCCTCTAGACATGTCTTCTGAAATGAATGAGATGATGTCGACAGAAGGAGGTCCACCATAGGTGAGGCAATAAGGGATCCTCAACTAGCGCACGAGAGAAAATAGTAGAGTGACTGAAAGATTGACACCAATGATTATGATGAAATGGGGGGGAATGAGTAGCGAGCGGACGACTTCCTTTATTAGAGCATAAAGGGCATGAATGACCTGGCAGCGACTGACACAACATCATGAGGGATAGGGAACAGTGGGACTGAAGTCCATAATGTGTGACATGAGAGAGGGACCAAGCAATGAATGATGGAGGACTATAGCGGGATGCAAAGGGACTTAGGATAGAATCCATGAATGAAATGATGACTCTACTTGGATGATCTAAACAAGGGTGATTCGATGGTGCTGCCACATATGTAAAGGGTCCAATGGGGACCAGAAAAGCATGAGTACAAGATGGTAACTCACGACGAAAGTTGACACAAGCGTGGACAAGTATGGAGGCAAAGTGGTGCCCCCAGTACGAGTGTTGCAAGTGAAGAAATTCGATTTTGAGAGGAGGGTGAAGTGACGCTTCTTGGCAAAAATGTGTCCTGGTGAAGTATCAAATCACTAAAAATCATTTGCAAGCTACCTAAAGAAAATAAAACATGCGTTTTCGGAAGGAAATGTTAAGGGTAATCTTTCTTCAGATAGAGTGCATTGCAAGGATTAGGAAGGGGATGGCCTTCGAATTCCTCTAATAGATATGCTCCCTTTCCTAAATCCTTACTGATAATGTAAGGTCCTAACCATAATGAATCAAACTTCCCATTACCGAGGACATCATGGGCCTGGTCATACACTAGAACAAGATCACCTTTGTGAAAAGTACGAGGTTGTACTTTTTGATCATATTGAGCTTTGGTGTGTTTCTTAGCCACCTCAATGGTTTGTAATGCAACACGACAGTCTTCAAAATCACGTTCAAGCATGATAAGTCTCTGTTCTAAAGTTTGGGTGGTAGGGAGAAGCTCGACGAATAGATGAAGGGAAGGGATTTCACACTTGATCGGTAAGACTGCCTCCTCTCCAAAAACAAGGTGGAAAGGAGTGAACCCGGTGGCAGGTTTAACAGAAGTTCTATAGGCCCAAAAAGTATGGAAGATCATAAGGTTCTAGTTGGTTTTGTGCTTATCCACCATCTGTTGAAGTATGGTTTTAAGAATTTTATTGACTTCTTCAACTTGGCCATTACCTTGGGGGTAATAAGAGGAGGAATATTGGTGCTCAAAGCCCAACAATGAGGATAGCTCACGCCATATCTCATCTTCAAAATTTTGGCCATGGTTGGAAACCAATTGTTTCGGAACTCTGAATCGAGGGATCACATGGTTAAAGAAAAAGAGGGTCGTGGTAGCTGCCGTGTTGTTAAACGTTGGCATGGCCTCAACTCATTTAGTGAAATATTCAACCGCCACAATGATATATTTATGGTTACCAGCGGATGACGGTCGAAATTCCATAAAGTCTATGGCCCACTTGCAGAAGGGGCCGGTGGAGATGACAGGATGGAGGGGAGTTGGAGGGGCTCATGCCTTGGGGAAAAATGTTGGCAATTGGGACAGTGCTTAACTGCCTCAATGCAATCGCCAAAGAGAGAAGGCCAAAAGTACCCAGCGCGCATAATTTTCTGGGCAGTGGCTAGACCAGAGAGGTGGCCACCGCAAGCATCGCTATGACAGGCATTGAGGACTTGTTTTGCTTCAGTGTGTGTGAGGCAACGACGAAGGAAAGAATCCACACCGCGACAATAAAGGTCGTTAATGATAAGAAGGTAGTGGGGGGCCTGGTGTCGGATACGCCATCGAGCATCACGATCAAGATGGAGGGAAAAATTTTGAGTTTGCAAATAAGTGAGGATGTCCCCATACCAGGGGTCATCGATGGTAATGACAAATAAGTGTTCATTGGGGAAATTATCATTAATTGGAGGATCGTTCGTACCTATAGGTAGTTCGGAAATGAGTTCAGCGAGGGCTAAACCTTTCTTACTTTTTGGTGTGAAAAATTCAAGATCGAATTCCCGGAGGATCACGATCCAATGGGCGTAGTTCCCACTAATGATTCGATGACTCAATAGGAAGGCCATGGGGTTGGAATTAGTCACGACCTTGGTGGAACACATGAGGATGTAATGATGAAGTTTTTGGACTGAGAACACGACAACAAGTGCTAATTTTTTTTCGTGTGAGTAGGATACAGGAGGTCCTATTAGGTTCTTACTGACATAATAGATAACATGCTCAATTCCATTATCATCTTCCTAAATAAGGACTCCAGCGACCGAGTGGGTGGAAGTGGAAATATACAGGATGAAATCCCTATCAAAGTTAGGGGGAAAAATCAAGGGAGCGGATGTGAGATCATGCTTCATGGCATCAAAAGAATTTTGAGCATAGGCATCCCATACAAAATGGATATTGGAGTGGAGAAGTCTAAGGAAACCATGTGCGGTGGTGACAAAGTCAAGTACGAACCGGCAAAGGAAATTAGCTTTGCCTTGGAGGCTTTGTAACTGGCATAAAGTGTGGGGGATCGGAAGCTCAAGGATGGCTTGAACTTTTAATGGGTCAAGAGTGATACCATCTTTAGACACAATGAAGCCTAAAATACGGCCAACAGGCACATAAAATACATGCTTCAGTGGGTTAAGGCAAATATTATACTTGCAACATCGGAGAAAGACGGTCTACAGATCATGAAGGTGTTGTGCTCGATGTTTATAACGTGTAGTAATATCATCTAAATAAGCAAGGATAATGTGAGCCAGGTCATGGAAATAGTAAGACATAGCCAGCTGAAAATTGGCTCCTGTGTTTTTAAGGCTGAATGGCATGACTCGATAGGCAAAGGTTCCCCAAGGACTAATGAACGCGGTCTTGATTTGATCAACACGACGGATAAAAATTTGGTTGTATCCAGAGAAACCATCCATAAAAGATAGAACTTCGTGCCCCGCACACTCATCAATGATTTGGTCAATGAATGGTGTGGGGAAGTTGTATTTGGGACAAGCTTTGTTCAGATCACGAAAGTCAGTGCAGAAATGAATGGTGCCTTGTTTCTTGAGAATGAGAACCGGATTGGACACCCAAGTGGTGTATTCAATGGGATAGATAAAACCAGCCTGTTTGAGCTTATCGATTTCGGCTTTGACAGCTTCACGTCTAGAAGGATTAATGGGTCTCATATTTTGACGGACAAGATTGGCATTAGGCCATGTATCGATATGGTGTTCGAAAATGGCAGGATTAAGTCCGCGCATTTCTGAATAGGACTAGGCGAAAATATCGAGGAATTATTTGAATAACTTGGTGTAAGCTTCAACCACTTCCGTGGTGCAATGGGGGCCCAATGTGATATTTTCTTCAACCCCTGGTTTTTCAGAAATGTCAATTTTAATGGTAGGAGAGATATTGGCCATATTTCATTCTTCGAAAGCATCAGGTGCAGGGATGGGATTTCTAAACCAATCGACTTTGTTAGGAGGGAAGTCTTTAGTTTCCATAGCATATTGGTCATGGGACTGTTGCGGGAGGAAGTACGCACGATGGTGCATATCATTCCATGAAAAGTCAAGATCAGTCAGTGCTTCCATAATGTCTTCATCGGAGTGAAAGATGGGTTGACTAGAAGAAGGGGGACCATTTGTTGTGGTAAATCTAGCTAACTCATCATCATGTGAAGAAAGGCGCACATGTGCAACTTCATGGGTGGTGACCAAAGAAAAAGTAGATAAAGGATCTACCGATGCTGAGCCCAGGGTGATCGTTGGGGGGAGGCCAAGTGGATCATCAGGGGAAGTCTCCATGGGGGCTTCCACCGGGGGTCTTATGGATGATGATAAGTAGAAAAGGGGGGCCGAAGGCTCCGTCATGTTGGCATCAAGAGGAGGGATGTCAATGGGAGTAGGCAGATCCGAAGCAGAATGCATGAACAAGGAAAGGGTGTACTTGTCCTTTGGTGCCCCCTTGCGAGCTTTACCCTTCTTACCTGAAATGGTCGCAACGGGAAAAGGTTTTGGTTGAGGTGATGGAGGCACTTTTGCAGTGAGAGGAATCAGAGAGATCAGTTGAGCCGGGGTTAAAGCAAGATAAGGTTTGGGGGTAGCGTCTGGAGGATCAAGGGGGTCATGAGTACCATCAGAAGGTAAAGGGCCAGGAGAAGGAGGTTCAGAAGGTTGATCAGAGTACATCATGAAAATCTGGTAATCGAGGGAACCATATGGGAGAGGTTGAGTGGCTACCTGACCTTCAGGTGGTTGGGTAGCCACAAATCCTTGCTGAGGGAAAGGATCAGTAAGCACAGCCGGTTGGCTAGGTGCAGGATTGGGAGGAACGAAAGGAATGGCTTTTTGTCCTCTCAAAGTTGCTTGAGACTCCCATAGTTATCGCATATGTGGTAGAAGACGACAATCATGCGTATAATGACCATAAAAACCACAACAAGAACATGGATTGTTTGTACGAATAGACATGTCCTGCTTGGGATGAGTGCCTTGTTGCTAGTTTGTAGTGTTAGGAGAATTACCTTGATTAGGTCCAGAATTTCCAGGGGAAGCTTGATTTTGAGTGCCTTTCCTCTTCCTTTTTGAGGGAGGAGGACTAGTGGCGCCCTACTATGCATACACTTGTTCCTAAGGGGGTGGTGGTTACTGTTGCGGGGGTTGAGAAGGCAAGGGAGGAGGAGGTGTTAATGCTGGAGGAGCTGGAGCACCAGGCTATGGATACAGATAAAAAGGAGGTTGGGTAGCAGTGTGGTAAATAGGAGGTTGGGAAAAAAGAGAAGGCATGATGTATCCTGGATACGTGCTATCGGGAGGGGGGAAATTGCAAGAGGTGTTGGCCCCTCCTTGAGGGAAACCATAGCCCATGGGACGTTGAGCATACAAATTAAAGAGAGCTCCAACGATACCATCAGCAGTGTGAGATGCCCCTGGTGTGTTGGCACCACAAGGTCTAGGAAGATCAGGTAGAACGGTATAAACATAACCAGACTGAGCGTAGATTAGGTCATATTTTAATGCAATTTGGAGAGCGGCTTCTTTGGTTTGAGGAAAGTGCGATGCAACACCTTTCTAGATAGGTAGAAAAATAGTCCTAAGGAATCAGTCCATGTAGACACGATCTTCGAAGGTAGGGGCTTGACATAGGCTCCTTCTTCTCCGCCATTCCTGAACATGGTCAGATAGGCGGGTCAGAGACGATTGACGGAAGGAGTTCAAGAGCTCGGTACCAGTGTCATAACGAAGGGGAAGCTGGAAATAAGACAAAAAGGCTCGGGCAAGAGTCGCAAAGGTGGTATGAGAGGAAGGGGCCTGATCAATATACCACTTAGAAGCTTCACCAATAAGCGTTTGTTGGAACAACCGAAGACGGAAAGAGTCACCGGTAATGGAATTAGACGAACACCACATGTGGAAAGATCTAACATGATTTGAGGGATCTTGTCCAACAAGACCTTCAAACTTTGGGATGTGTGAAGGGAGCTTTGTTGGCATAGCGGGCCAACTAGCATCATGGTGTATAGGGTCATTTATCAAATGGTCGAAGTCGGGGAGGCTGAAGCCTGCCATGAAAGGGAGCAAGGGTGCAGCTAGGGTAGTGTCTGTTGCGGTCCCACTAGTGATATTCCCGACGAGAGGGCTGGGGTTACCACCAGTATTAGGTCTTGCACTAGACATGGTGAAGGTGACAAGGGGAGAACCGAAGGCAGAACGAGAAGGAGAACCCAAAGGACTAGAAGAAGAGTCGGAGTGTGGACTCGGTTGAGGACTAACTCGAATCCTATGTGGAGGAGTAATTATCCCTACAGAAAACTGAGGATGAAGGCCAAGAAGTCTTCAGGATGAACGCCTTGGTGGCGCAATGGTGATGACACAAACACAACATAAAGGAAAAAGATATTGACAAGGGCAAGGAGGTGCAGGATCAACTGATTACAATGTCAAACAAGGGCAGAAAGGTGCAAGATCAGTTGATTTCAATCTTTTTAGAGTCTTTGCTTGGCGGTATTAACCAAGCCTTTTTTCGCTTAGGGTGTGTGTGTAAAAGTGTATAAATTTTAATTTTTAAACCCAGACACTTGTAGAGAAAAAGAAAAAAATGTGTTGTATAGCTGTAAATAACCTGCAAATGACAATATATAAGCCTGAAAACAGAAAATAAATAGCTAATAATGCAATAATCTAAACCCAATGAGGTGGGCCTCTCAACGACTAGTCTATAGGTGAGTGAAAAAAATAATCAAAACATACTTAAAATAGCCAATAGGTCTAAGTTAAGAAGGGACAGGGATCTAAAGGACAAAATTTGCTGGAAAGTGGTGCAGAAACAACAACAAATCAGAGGAAGAATTGCTGTAAAAAGAGGTGGCGAAAGGCTATCTCCAGGAGGGAAGCAGATTGCACCCTAAAGAGAGACCCAAACAAAGCTAAATGAGTAGATTTGGATGGATAACAAGCCGATCTGAAGCGGATCTAAAGGTGAGGTATCAGATCTGAAAAAACGGCTGAAGACTCTGAAATTTCAGACAACCTGCAATAGCAAAAACTCTTCCACAAAAAGTGGAGGGTACTAAAGCCCTAGGGGGCTAGGTTCCCACTTATTTGAGTGAAACAAAACAAGTACAGGTCCAAAATGGGTGGAGACAGAGGTCAGATAACCCTGAACAGAGGCTAAGACAAACCCAGAAAACTTTCAGAAAAATCCCTGCAAAAAGTCCAGGTCGTAGTTTTCGACCTGTTTTCAGCAGAGGTCGCACTTTTTGGGTTGTAAAGTGTACCTTGGAGGTTTGGGTCACAGGTTTTTGGTTGAAAAGTGAGACCTGCACTTCCAGCACTCTCAGCGGCATATTTCAAAAAAAGTTGTCGTCTCTGTCGTGGCCGATGTTTGTCACCTGCGCAATAGGTCCGAAAACACACGGAAGTCAGAATTTTTATCGTTTTAGGGTTTTATGGGTTAAAAAAAACATCAAGGAAAGAAAAAACAAGGGGCTGAAGAGAAATCCTAGGGTTTGAAGCAGTTGGATATGCAAGGATCAGGAAAACGATAGTGGTCGTAATCGTAAACCTGTGTGGAGTCACCAGTTGTTAGTATGAATCTTGATTCGAAGTGTACGAAAAAATACCGCTTTAGTTGCGCATAACAAACAGCCCTAATAGCAGAAATGACTGCTAATATATTTAGATCTGTAATTAAATGATCAAGACAAATGCTGCAAAAATCTAGATCTATGCATTAGAAAACATTAAACAGTAGAAAAAACAAGATTTACTCCATAGATCCAATAGAAAAGACAAGAATATATCCAATGAAATTTTTATTAATGGCACTTGGGAGGAAAACAAAAGAGGGTGTTCCCTGTTCTCCTCAATGGGATGCGTTCTTGAAAGTCCTCATCACTTCAGATTTAGAATTCCTCACTCTTGATGGTGTAGAAACCCAGAAAAAAATGGAAAATTATGGCTATGATTGTGGATCTATAGCCAGACCAAGAGTTGAGATCCAGAGTGATCTTTAGGCAATAAAAGGTGACAAATGAATGGGAAAACCCTTCTATTTATAACAAAATATTGATTTAGTCTAGAGATTGGTGCATAATTAAAATATTATTAACCAAATCTAGATCCAAATTTTATGGAATATTTTATTATATTTGTTGGAGGGAAAAGAAATTTGACTTGAGTCAAATCCCCTTATTTGTAAATAATAAATAAATAAATGATTTATTTATCATTTTAAGGATATGGTTGAGTAATAATAAAACAAATAATGATTTATTTAATTATTTAAGGGTGAATTAGTCATATTTAATAAAGAATATTATTTAAATAAGATTTAAACAATTATTCTTTAGAAAATAATAAGATAAATAACGATTTATCTAATTAATTTCCTTGTTTTGGGTTAAATATAACCAGAAATATTAATTAAACTATTGTTTAACTAATTATTCCTTGAGGAAAAACAAACAAATGTATATTTATTTAATATTTCCTTCTGGGGTTTCCTGTTTAGACCATAAACAACTTAATAAAGGTGATTTACTAAGTTATTTTCATAGTGAAAGCAATTTTACTTGGAGTAAAATTAGTCTTACATGGTGTACTTGGGTCCATCTAATGATAATAGGTTAGATGACCAAAAAATGGTGTAACAACAAGGTTAAGTTTGACTAAGTCAACATGATTTATTCTCAAAGAAGTGGATCCTAAATAAAGCCAGCTCAATGTGAATAGAGATCAATCTAGTTAGTCAAAATGAAGGCATCTTGAGTGTGAAAAGGAAAAGGGCATGAAGATTCAGTCAATTTTGACTAAATCAAACAACGTTGTAAAAGGATGAGCGAGGCACATGGGGACATCGTAAAGATGGTGGAGGAGCCTTTGCATGGAAGAAACCTCATAGTGGGTGGAACCCTTGGTGAGGAAGCTCCTCAATTATATAATGGAGGATATGGCAAGCATAGGGATATATTGGAGATTATATTTTATGTGGCCTGCTTAGACTTCCTGCATACTTGGTTGTTTAGCTATGTTGTTGCACTACTTAGTGCAAGGGTTTTCCTGGGTGGGGATGCCCTACTCTTTCTTGCAGATCTTGTCTAATAAATATAAGAGGATATTTCTGATTTGAATTTTCCACTACCTGGTGTTGGGCCAAGCACTTATCTTCAACAAAAATGCAGCCCCTTCAGAAAACTGTGTTATTTCTTAAGGTGTGCAGTGGGAGGGGTCAAAAACCCATTTTGAGGAGCTAGTTTCCAAGAGGAGGATCAACATTTATTTGGGGAAGCTAGTGGAAGCATATACAACCATTTATTTGCATGTTCATCCATTTTCATGCAAAGCTTCAGCTACACAGCGTGATTCAGCCAAATATCTGCAACAACTCTTTCATGTATATCAATTCTGTCAATAAACCCTTGCTGGGTCTTCTTGGATCTGTATAAAAGAGATAAGATCTCTGTTTTTATGCCTCATTGAGTAATATAATAAGAATATATGATTTATTTCTCTATTTTCTAAGTTTTACCTCCATTAATATTGTGCAGTCTCTTATACAACAATTTTTGTGTGTTGCAGTCTTGGGGTTTTGCCAATTTTAAGCTGTCTTGAGCATGGGAGGCATGTTTAACTAGGCTAAAGGCATTTGTTTTTGAAAATATTTTGCATGCATGTCCTATATTTCCTATTCTAAGGGACACAACCATTATTTTTCACCTTTATAACTCCATCTTCAGAAAATAACATTTTTAAGGCCAAATTAGCTGCTTTTCCCCACTTAGTGACTTGTATAAAGACATAGTTTGTTGCTGTGATTGTTCCAGGATGGATATGTGCTTAAATACACTACATGAGTTGATTACTTGTTTTTATTCAAATTTGGAATACTTTAAGGTATTCTTCTGTTGTAGAAAATCCCGGTTTTGGGATATTATAGTTTCTGTGTACCCCACAAATATCCCAACTTCTGCAGTCAGCTCCAGCTTCTTCCTGGTGTCCTTTGTCACATGAATGTAAACAAATGAGCCAAAAATATTCAAATGAGAAATATCAGGCTTCTTACCAATAAAATCTTCTTCAAGTGTACTCATGCCAAGTACTCTATGAGGACAACGGTTTTGCACATAAACTGCAGTGTGCATTGGTAGGCCCTAGTCATGCAGCATAGCTCATGCAACACCCATGATCATTCTGTTCTTCCTCTCCATGACCCCATTCTGCTGTGGGTTATGAGACGCTATGAGTTCTCTTCGAATTCCTTCTTTGCTACAGAAGTCTTTGAATATGTTCGAGATATATTCACCACCATTATCACTCTGCAGAGCCTTCACTTACTTCCCCGACTCCTTCTCCACCAATGATTTAAGCTCACAGAACTTTGAGAATGCTTCTCTCTTCTTCTGCATGAAGAATATCCAACATCTATGAGAATAGTCATCAACAAATATAACATAATACCTGTGTTTTGTTGTTGAAGCAACCGAGAAAGGTCCATGCACGTCTGTGTGAATTCTCTCCAGGATCACCAAAGCATAGTTCTCCTTCTCATGAAAGGTGGTCTTCACAAACTTACCCATAGTACATCCCTTGCATTGATCTGACTACGCAAGAGTACCCTTGGGAATTCCAATAGAAATCTAATGCAAAATATTCAAAGCGCCATGGTGAAGATGGCCCAATCTCCTGTGCCATAATTCGCCCTCATCCTAGCTCACCACTTCTTATGCTTTTCCATCATTGCATTGCATCCATATACCTCTAGCTTGTAGATATTATTTACTTGAATCCCTATCCTCTTGGTTTGACCTGTTGTTTATGTTGCAGGAAAGCTTTTCCCTCACTGAAAACAATGTCATAACCTCTGTCTTCCAACATTACGACCAAGACCAAGTTCTTCTTCAGACCTGGGACATGCATAACATCTTTCAATAGAAATGGTTTACCTGACTCCCTCTCAAAGGTAATGGTTCCAATGCTAGTCACACGGTATCTACCATCGTCACCCATCTCTTTTTTTATTTTTTTGAGCTTATCTTTCAGCGCCAACTTCCTTTGGTTACCGCTGCTTTGGAAAAGATCTGTCAAAGCCTTCCACATTGAAAATGGAGTGGCTTTCCCATGAAGGCTTGAAACAATATGGTCCTTCACACCTTCCAACAGAATTCTTCTTGTCTTCGCTACCTTCTTTTGCCATGCGTCAAATACTGCAACATCGCTAGAAATAGGCTTAGGAACATCGTTGTCGATGAACTCCTTTAGTCCATTATCTTCAAGCACCACCTCCATCCTATCCTTCCAGGCTATGTAATTCGAGCTACCCTTAAGGGAATACTTCAATCGCAACCCATTGAAAGACATTTCAATGAATACTGAACTGTCGCACCAAGAAATTTTTGCAGCAAATTCGAATTGTCCACCAGCACAAAACTCAACACTTATTCACAATTGCAATCTCCAGTGATCAATACTCACTCTGATACCATGTATAAATTTATTAATGTTGATGTATTACCGGATCCTCATGATCTCACAATATTTATCTTCTTGCAAAATACAAAATCCTTCCACTAATTAAACTTGTGGAAATTTAAAACTCAATTGCAAACACCTGTGAATAAATTCAATCACACATAACACAATTTTTTAATGGGAAAGCTTAAATCTAAAAACCCCAACTATAATATTATGTATATCAATGGAATCATGTAATAATATCATACAAAGTTTAGTACATCAAGCTCTCAGTACAATCAACAATCATTACACATTGTCATGCATAAATTTGCATCTCCATGCACCAATTTCTCGCCTCCTAATAACCTACCTCCACTGCGCAATCCCTGCTGAAGAAGACCCCTGAATGAATTCCCATCTTCCTTGCCTTGACTATGCAATCCTCATTGGAAACTCCAATGTGTGTTAGATGCATTGAATGCATCACTATAGTCACAACGGATAGTCCATCTTACCCTTTCACCTATCTCTCCACTGGGTCTCCACTGGAACTGACATGCACTGTATTTAATTGTTGTTTCTATTCAGTTGTTAGTGATTTATTAGTTGTGAGTTAATTAACTAATTAATTCACTTAACTCTCACTAGTGTATCTTTTAGTTAAACTAGATACAACTAGATCAACTGAGTTGAACTCCATTAACTGAGTTAAACTTAATAACAAGTCCATAAACTACTCTTCCAACTCTGTCATAACTTTGCCACTTCAGTTCTAACTGAGTCCTCATGCATGAGCCACCAATAGACCCTAAGAATTGCGTAATTCCTTTAGCCCACTGATTTTCCAAATCTGTTCACTGAAATAAAGTGCTCCAAGAGAATAAGTTGATGTTTATTGTCGGATTATTATTAAGAGACATGCATCTATTTTTAGATCGACAATCTATAAATAGACTTCGCCTAATATTCTAAAAATATAATTTCATCTATTTTCCACATTTGACCAACCATATACATATAGCATCCTGAAACTTATAGAATATGCTCACCATGTCTAAAAATATACATACACCTAAAAATAGCGTGCGGGGCCCACTTAGTGAAGGTGCTTACTTTTCACTAAGCTCATCATCTTGTTGAATCTCAACAAATGATTTATGGAAGTCTATTCGGCCAGGCTACACTACACCATTTGTATGGAAAATACCTTGGGTTGCAGATATAAAACATTTGTACAGGTAATCTGATGACTAAGAACGAATTGACTCTGGACTGAGGCTTGTTTAGTTTAATTTCATTCAATTGTTCATTAAAAGAATTTTTTGCCCGGATATTTAAATTTGAAATTAAGACATTCTCCAATGAATAAAACCACCTCAATGGAATCCTCTACAGATCAAACAGTCACCAAGATAAAGGAGCAGAAGTTAATATTTTCGATGCTTGAAATCAGCTATGAAGACTCCTTGCAAAATCAACTTTCCAGATAAAGCGGCAGAGGATTTGTGAACAATTCAGCTTCTTGAAAACTATTAGGAGATTGTTCTATTTTTAGTATATTGTTCAGGATTTTTTTCCTGAAAGTTTATAACAGTTTCCTATTTTGTATTTCTATATATATGATGAATTATAATAAACAAAGGGTGGGATTTTGAGGCCGATACCTTTTCAGCTTTGTAAAAATTTTCTCCAGAAATTCTAATTAAAGTATTTCAGCTCTGGCTTTGAGAGAATGTTTCTCGTCCATTTTTCTAGTATTTACATATATGTTTTCTTCATATGATTTAATTCATGTACAGTTATCCAATTGGAAATTTAATTGAATCTCAGTTTCATTTCGGATTCATTGTGAAGTTGTAATTAGATTAATAGATTAATTTAAAGGGCTATCTGTTATTGTAAATTCCTCTTGAAATCTTAATTCCACAAGGTTTCTGTAATGAATTGATCATATTTTTATTATTATGAAAACATAGTTTTCATAATTTCTAAAAACCATAATTGTTTAAAGAGATTAATATATCAGACTGTTTGTCTGATCAAGATCCTCTTTACAACTGATTATTGTTTATCTCCCTAGTGGTTAAGTGGTCAGTCTGGCTGCTCCATTATTAGGGACCTCCTTACATTCTTATGTCAAATTCTTATACAATTCAAGTCATTTTGTCGGGCTGGACGCTGACACTTTGAGAATGAAATCTATGAAGGAGGGATTTATTCATGAATAGGGATTGTCATTGATAGCCCACCACCCAAAATTAAAACCATAAATCTGGCCATTGTACTTCAAAGGCTACTATTCGGTGACAGTGAACAACGTTAAAAAAGGCCTCATAAAAACTAAGGGAGCCCCCTCTGGTTCAAGGGCCAGTTTTAACCTAAATCCAGTTGAATTGGTTTCCTAGCGTACTTTTTGCAGCGAAGGACTGCCTACGGGAAAAAGGAACAACATTTGGCACTATTGCCGGGGAGCGAAGTAACAAAGATATTTTTCCCCGGAGTACGATAAATTTTAGATCTACTCCTTTTCGGTGAACAAGGAATAGGTATTTGTATTGGTTGCATTATTTTCACCAGACGATTCCACTTTGTCGGATGGTGATTCCACTGGGAAACCAATCTTGCTCTTTCCAGATTTTAGCTTCCTTTACTGCTATGCCAGTTTCATTGATACATGCAGTTTGCATTATATGTTTTCTCCTCTCAGCCATGGTCAGAAATCTAAAATGTCAACAGAGGACACATGTGAGTATAAGTTTTCCATGGGAGTTTATGTTCATATTGTATATATTCTTTAGATTTTCAGTTGTTGGCAACGTGGATTTTCAATAAATCCACTCAGCACTTGGTTACATTGGAAAATAGATTACACCTAACAGTGCAACGTTTCCAGTTCAGTTAGATAGTGGTGTGTGGATTGAATATATATTCAGAGTTTCAGTATGCATAGATCAGAGTGTTCATTGTTTAATAAATGGTGTGATTTGAAGAATATATGATAGATTAGCTTATATTTTCAGTCTCTAGAATTTTTAAGTTTTCAGATTTTAGTATGAAAGAGTATCCGGTTTAGTGCTGGCATATGGTTGCATTTCACAGTTGCAAGTTGCAGTCTCCACTAGCAGGTATTCAAATGACATGATTGATCTGTGAAAATTGGTTATGGCAGATAATGGTTGATGATCAGGTTTACAGTATGACTCCATGCCCAATGCTAAAGGCAATTGATCTGCTTGTTCTCTACATCGCACAGGGGGAAGCAGTGCCCAATGGGGCCGATGTTGTAACATATTTTGGCACACCTAAAATTTTTAATTCTCAGTGAAAAATTGTCAATTTCTTATTAAGCTAAAATTGTTGAGATATATATTTATTATGTTTTGAAAAGGTTTATTTCTTTTATATAATAATTTTTTATTTAAAATATATTATTTTTATAAAAATATAATTTTTATGAAAATATTTGTTTCAAATTTAAAAATTATATTATAAAACTTTTAACCTAAGTCCAATCCAGCACTTCAAATTTATGGACAGCCTCCATTGATTTCGGACCCCCTCGAAATTTTTGACATTTTGTTGAGGAGGGGGTTCTGAAATCTTGTTTTTCCAAAACAGCTAATGAGTACGTGGCAACATATGAATTTGTTCGCAACCCCCAGCCACGAAACCTCTTATCAGTAAAGACCTCCTTCGAAATCTGTCAATGGTTTCAGGTTGAGCGCATATGCATTTGTGTATGTTAATGTTTGGTGTTACAAGAACTTGAAAATAAATAAAATAAAACTTTCATGGCTCCTCCGAACTTGAAAGACCTACTTACATCATTCAATCCTTCATCGGACTTTCTCTCCATTGCAACTTGAGATGGACGTGTCAAGATATAAGACATGATAAATGGTCAGATGCAGAGTGAGTTTGCCGGTATTGGTTCGAGTTCTATCAAGACCAAGGGCCACATGTCCCTTGACTACACATACATGAAATGGAACCCAAGCTCTACAAAAAAGGGTAAAAGGAAGAGAAGGGTTCATTGTTGGCTTTAGGAACCAGCACACGTGATGTTTTGGGTTTAGATACTACAATGGGGCAGCCGACATGGAGAGATAATGACTATCATTCGGGGTGTGTTTGTTTTTACTCCTATTTTTGGTTGCATCTATTAATTCCCAAATTTATTTAAAAAAAAAAAGAAATTTTGCATTCTCAAGGAAGCCGATGAAGGCTTTTCCACAGTGTGGACTAACATAGCAAAGCGGTTGGAGTCTGCCAACACACTTTTTCTTTATATGATGGATAGTTGGATTTTACTGGACATCTAATGCCGAGCAGATGTTAATTACTGAATCTCCTCAACTTAACTGGCTTTGTGTTGTGCTTATGGCATTTGATGTATTTTTCGTAGTCTTTTGTGTGGCACTAGCCTGTGTAATTGGCATAGCTCTGTGCTGTTGCCTGCCATGCATTATTGCCTTTTTGTATGTTGTGGAAGATCAGGAAGGGACATCTAAAGAGGACATTGGCCTTCTTTCGAAATATAAGTTCAAGTCCATTGGAAGTTCTGAAAAAATTAGTGGTGAGAAATCTAGGCCTTTCGGAGGAGTCGTGACTTTATCCACTGGAGAATCATCAAGTGAACCGGTTCTTTCTGCAGAGGATGCACAGTGCTACATTTTTCTATCTACTTATGATGATGGTGTTTAATTACGAGAGCTTCCTTTCAGCCATCATTTTCACTGTACATGCATCAAAAAGTGGCTACGAATTAATGCTACATGTCCTCTTTGAAAATAAAATATTATCAAGAGTAGAAATAATGTTAGGGAGGAGGTATAAAATGTAAAGCTTTTTGTATGAGGTCTATTTACCAATGACTGAATTATCACATGGTGCACTTATATTTATTATTGGATATGATTACTTGAACCCTCTCAGTGATTTCGATGCAATTTTCTATGAAATTAAGTCTGTTTTGTGTGTTTTGGAAATTCGGCATGCAAGCATTTTACTTTTTGAATCACTCTACATTGATTTTTGAGAGATTCAAAGGCATATACATGAATAAGTGGAAGTTGCTTTTATGGGAGATTAGTAGGTTGACAGAACAGCAGCAGTGTCCACGAAAAAATTGTATGGAGTAGATCCTGCAATTCTTCAATCCTTTGCTAGGACAGTAATTAACACTTTATTTGTTAACAGAGTTGCACGCCAGCTATTTTTGAAGCAATATGGCAGTGAAAAACTACACGTTCATCAAGCAGGTGGAGTTAATGATTTTTGGAAGTTTATTCGACCAGGCTACGCTACACCATTTGTATGGAAAAGACCTTGGGTTGTAGATATAAAAAAATTGTACAGGTAATCCGATGACTAAGAACGAATTGACTCTAGACCAAGGCTTTTTCAGTTTAAGTTCATTCAATTGTTCATTAAAATAAATTATTGCCAGGATATTTAAATTTGAAATTAAGACATCCTCCAATGAAGAAAACCGCCACAATAGCATCCTCTACAGATCAAATAGTCACCAAGATAAAGGAGAAGAAGTTAAGATTTTTGATGCTTGAAATTAGCTATGACGACACCTTGCAAAATCAACTTTCCAGATAAAGAGGCAGAAGATCTGTAAACAGTTCAGCTTCCTACAAACCATTATTAGATTGTTCTATTTTTGGTATATTGTTTAGGATTAAGGTGGGCTTTTGAGGCTGAGACCTTTTCAGCTTTGTAAAAATTTTCTCCATAAATTATAATTAAAGTATTTCAGCTCTGGATTTGACAAAATTTGTGTTTCTCGTCTGTTTTTCTAGTATTTACATTTTTTTTTCTTCATATGATTTAATTCATGTACAATTATCCAATTAGAAATTTAATTGAATATTTGTTTTGTTTTTTATTCGTTGTGAAGTTGTAATTGGATTAAGAGATTAATTTACAGGGATATCTGTTATTGTAAATTCCTCTTGAAATCTTAATTACACAAGGTTTCTGTAATGACTTGATCATATTTTGTTTATTATGAAAACACAGTTTTCATAATTTCTGAAAACTATAATTGTTTAAAGAGACTACTATATCAGAATGTCATTCTGATCAACCTCCTCTTTCCAAATGATTATTTTTTATCTCCCTAGTGGTTAAGTGGTCAATTTGGCTACTCCATTATTAGGTATCTCCTTACATTATTCTGTCAATTCTTATACAAATCAAGTCGTTTTGTTAGGTTGGAAGCTGACACTTTGAGAACAAACTCTGTGAAGGAGGGATTTATTCATGAATAGGGATTTTCATTGATATCCAACCACCCCAAATTAAAACCATAAATGTAGCCATTGTGTTTCAAAGGCTACTATTCAGTGACAGTGAACAACGTTAAATAAGGCCTCATAACAACCGAGGGAGCCCCCTCTGGTTCAAGGGCCAGCTTGAACCTAAAGCTGATTGAGTTGGTTTCCTGACATAGTTTTTGCAGCCAAGTATTGCTTACGGGAAACAGGAACAACAAAGCCCTAGACAAAAAAACTGCTTCTTTTCCAAAAGTGTAACAAAAACCACAGAAGGGTAAAAAATGTTGGAAAAGCATAACAACTGTGGCTAGGAACATAATAGAGTTTCCCAGAAGCGTAATGAAGCACAAAAAATCATAACACAAGTTTCTAGAAACATAATAGAGTTTCCCAGAAATGTAACAATAGGGTTCAAAAGCATAACAAGAGTGGTTTGAAGGGTAGCAAGTGGATTTTTAATGGAATTTGAGCCTTGGAATTTGGATTTTAGACAACCATGGAGGGAAAAATGAAGATGAGGGTTGCTCTCTCATTCACATGAAAGGGTGTAATGAATTAGATGAAGGCTTCTTTGTCTTTTTATAAAATTTCAAATGCCTCTTACCTTTTCCTTTAACACTTATAAAAACTTTTGACCTTTTTTGCACATGGAAATGGATTTTGCTCTTGAAAATGGCCTAAGAAAGAATAATTATTTGGAAATGACCTTTTTCTTTCGCTTTTGCATTATTCAACACTTGAAGTGACTTAATGGACTTTTGAATGAAATATGAAGACAAAGTTTTCCTTTTCACGAGATAAAACTACTCCCTTTCATGAGACAACAAGACTACTTTTCTTAAAACCTTTGAACTTTCACATTTGGAAATGACTCTTTTAAAAGAAGATAAGGTGTCTTTGAGATTGGAAATGAATACCTTTCCATTTGAATAGAACAATAGGTCATATTGACTTCTTTTGAAGCTCTGACAGTTAGGATGACTTTTTTGATCCTTAAATGAGGCAGTGAGACATAATTCTTCTTTTCAGTGAGATAGTGAGATATGAATGAATCACTTTGACATTTTTGAAACTTGAAACCTATGAAACAAGACAAGTGGTATTTATTTCATTTCGTAAACAAGCTTGCTTCTTCATTAGGTTTTTATGAGTGGAATGGAGGGTCACTGCCTTATTTTAGAGAGAATTTGATGGTTTTTTCAAAGGTAGGGCTAAACCTAGACTTGACCTAAATGAAATGAAATGACATAACCCTAGACCTATTGAATGATGATGATGGATATGATGACCTTGAAACTAGAATGATGATGATAAATTAAATGAAGGAGAAACATACATGGTTTAGCCTTCTTCAGTGACAAAAATTATTTCTGAGAATTGGTTAAAAAAAGTAAAAAATTTTACCTATGACTTAATGGAAAACAACTGAAAGAGTCATTTGATCACTAACATACCTGAGCTAACATTGGATCTAGATGGGGATGGCAGCTCCTTCACGGGGTGTCAAGAACAACGTAGATAAGGTAGCCTTTTCAATGGCCGATGGAGTCAAACTGGACTATGAAAACTTTGACAAACTAGAAATGATGAACTAATTCTGGAAATGAATTTGAATAGAAAAAAATGACCTGAATATAACTTGACAACTAACTTTGACTGAAAGAAAACTTACAAAAATTATTGATGGAAACATATCATCGAGCCTTGAGGGCTTCAAATCCTGATGAAAATCATCCGTCTGCTGAAGACATGTACAATCATGTGAAATGATCCTTCCAGTGTAACCAATCTAGTAAATGGCTACTTACTGAAATCCTATTCACATGTTCCTTGAGCAGGCAGGAGAAAAATGAAGGTGGCAACTCAACTTTTCCACTAAATCCAATACATGTATTGACAAACTTAGCAAATTCTTCCTCTATTTATTACTGCAACAAACTCACTAGAGGATCATGAAAATCCTGTAACATATGATATTTTGGATGTTTAAAAGTAGGAAAACAAACCTTATTCCATAATGTTGGTTTGTCTATATGTTGAAACTGATTCCCAACAAATGGAATGAGAGAAAAATGTTTTTCATTCTCATGATCTTCAACAAATACAGGCTCTAAATTTTCTTGAATTTCATCAAACACAATACTAAGATCATATGCAACCATGATGTCTTCATCATTAACTAGATCACATAGAAGTTGGTGAGGTCGCTACAACATCATTAGAATCATGAAATAAAAATTTTCTTTCATCATTCAAATCTAATTGATCTTTAATTACAAAAGAAAATACTATATGTTGGAGATGTTATTATGGATCATAAGACTACTGCAAATCAAAAAATAAAACCACAGTGCTAATGCGTAAACCCACAAGATCTAATATAACCTGTTATTTTTCATTATTCTCCTCTTCTTAATTAGTCTCAGGTCATTGAGTTTCTTCCTTAACCTCTAGTTTATCAATGTGTTATGTTGCTTCCAGAATTGTTTCCCATGGGGAATATTTATGAGAATCTAGACAATATACAACATATGTTCTTCATAAATCAAAGAGGATGCTACTGTGTGCTGAGTATGATCTTGTGTATCAAATTGATTAGCTTCTTTAGATTTCCGTTGGAAGGAAAAATCTTAGAAGGTTCCAATGATATCTTCATCATCCATATATTTGATATCATCAATTATTTTAAGATATGCAATAAAACCTTCACAATAATCACAAAAAATTTGTAAAAAATACAAAGGAAGATGAGACTTCCCATAATACTCGTAGAACACTCTATGGAAATCTTTAAGAGAACATAAGCTTCCTTCTGGCAACCCTTCATACCATACTCTAGATTTGTCTTCTAGGGTATCCATAAACATTTTCATTAAGAAATCCTCAGGAAAATCTATCTTCAATTTACATACATGCATATGAAATCTAACCAGATGTAGAAAAATCTCATCCTCATTTCCATCTATGAATTTGGGCAGATAATTTTTCAAATCTATGCAAGGAATTCTATTTGGAAAACTAGGAACCTGAGCAGGATTCATAGGGGCATATCTTCTAGCAGTTGAATCCATCTTGAAAATAGTGAAATCACCAAGAAATTCTTCAAGCTACCGGTTTTTGAACAATGGAGTCTCCATGAAAACTCTAAACTTTCAAATTCTTCACCACTAGATTCGTCAGGTGAAAGATGCACAACCTTTCTTGTGTTTGACCATTGTTTCACCATCAGAAATCAAAGCTAATATTTGTAATTATTTCCCGGGAAATATTTAACCTTCGCTCCCCGTCAACGAAGCCAAAAATGTTATCACTCTCCCCAACTTCCTAAGGCTGACAGTAGGATTGGAGAAAGGTAACCACAAACCAACTTTTAGCCTAGGTAGCTAGCCATACCCAAACTAGAGAAGGATCTATTTATGTCACTTTACAGTCAAAGGAATGACTAGATATAATGTTTTAGGCTAGTTATGAAGCTTAATAGATTTAAGTTTTTTGTTTGCTTGGAGTTCTGCTGGATAGGAATGACAGTTAGGAGACTAGGTCTAGGGTATTGATCTGATTTCAAAGTTTTAGTTGCAGAGGTAAGGGTGAGGCTAGGTAGGTAAGATAAGAAGCATGATTAATTTTCCATTTGTATAGATTGAAATGAGAAGGAATCAAAATGAGCATTAAATCTAAATTCATTCATCAGAAGAGCAAGACAACTTCATGAAAAATATTATGAAAAACAGAGCATGGAAAGCATTTTTTTTATCAATAAAATGATAAGACTTAGAATAAAGAAGCGTGTATGTGGAATATGAGTAAAATAAAATTCAACATCATGAGTTTACAGAGGAAAAACAAATGTTGAAAGGTATACCACTGGAGTCTCAACACTATCTCTACAACATTGTCCTTGATTTCATTAGCAAAATCTTGTACAATAGCTCCACTGCAAATAAGAACTATCCAACCCCTAAAATGAAAAAAAAGAGTCTAATTATAGAAAATATATATCAAGACACCTCACCAGGTAGAAATACCATCCCAAATGGGTCATAAATGCAAGATATGATTCATTTCCTAGTTTCTAGAGAGGTTAGAAATCATTCCCTGAATTTTAGCTACAAACTACAAGTGTTTGTCCCTTACATTGGTTAAAAATTATTTCATGATGAGAATCCAGAAAACAACCCAATAAATCTAATTACAACTCATAGCCTCTAATTTGTGACCATTTCTTAGCTTGAAAATTGTCTTTAGGTAATCCAATGCTGATGTGTGACAATTCCGGCTGAGGAAAAACCAATTTGCAGAAGCGTAATAGAACTTTGGAGGCATGTTTGAGGAACTTTGAGAGGTCCCAATCCACTTCTAAAAGAATGGTTAACTATTCCTATGTGTCTAGTTTCTAGAACATCTTGAATTTTGTAAAATCACCCATGGGAAGGCTTTCAAAAGTTCATTCTCCCAAGGTTACTCCAGTGTGTTCTATAAGTGTAACAAAGCCCTTTCAGAGGGATTTTGGAGGTTTTCCCAGAGGATTTTGGGGCTGAAAGTGGTATGGTTGGAAATATTATGATGTCTTCTACAAAATGGAGTCCTCAAGCACTACTAACCCTTGTTCCAAACCCATGAAAAGTTGATTTGAAGATTACTTGTCCATAATTGCATAAAATGACCCGAAGTAAGTGTATTGTTAGCATATCTCTCAAAACATAACACCTGTGCATAAAATTAAGAAGTTTTTTGTTCTTTGTCCTATGATTGACAAAAACCTCTTTCACATTTTTAAAATTCATCTCCCTTACTTCAAAAATTGATTTTGAAGCCAAATTGTCCATGTGATAGTAGGATAAGTTAGTGAGATGAAATGGGGGTGATAGGGTTGAGTAAAAAAATTGATGAAATTTAGTGGATAGGGTAGTTTCTTGAATTCAAAATGAAAGGGGAATGATGGGAAATGGATGATTTTATGGTGTTCAAAACCTCAAAACACAGGAAATTTCCAATTTTGACTCTGAGAAAACTTGTGAATTTTTTTTTAAAGTTAAGTAGGTGAAACAAGGGTTATGAAGCTAAGTAAAAATAATGAGAAAATTTATGTGAGGAGTATGGCACCTTAGATCCAAATCTCAAGTGAAATGAGGGAAAATGGAGGGGTATAGGGTAGTCAAAACTCTAAAACATAGTCACCTTATGTTTTCATTGTCTTCACTTTATTGAAAGGTTAGAATGAGGGTTTGATAGTGTAAAACATGTTATGGATGATAGTGTAGGTGATAGGAATTTGTATAGATGGGGAATGGGGGTGTAGGAATCATGGTTTATATGATGTTTTATGGTTTAGTTCAATGGGTAAGTTAGGGTTTTCCACATGAAAAAATTGTATACATGGACAAGTGATATTGTGGAGAAAAACACAATGAACATGAAATTGTTTTAAACCCTCAAAAATTTAACCAAAAGAGAGCATAAGAATGAATAATTACCTTTATTAAAGATGTTGCAAGGTAATGGAGAGAAGTTATGATCTTGTTTGGAAGTTTTTGGAGCCCTAGACCGAAAACTGCTTCTTTTCCGAGAGCATAACAACACTCGCAAAAGGGTAACAACTGCTGGAAAAGCATAACAACTGTGGCTAGGAACATAATAGAGTTTCCCAAAAGCGTAAAAAAGCACACAAAAGTGTAAAAAAAAAATTCTAGAAACATAAAAAAGCTTCCCAGAGTTGTAACAATAGGGTTCAAAATCATAACAAGAGTAGTTTGAAGGGTAGCAAGTGGATTTTTAATGGAATTTGAGCCTTGGCCTTTGGAGTTTAGACCACCATGGAGGGAAAATGAAGATGAGATCTGCTCTCTCATTCACATGAAAGGGTATAATGAATTAGATGAAGGCTTATTTTTCTTTTATAAACTTTCAAATTCCTCTTACCTTTTCCTTTAACACCTATACAAAATTTTGACCTTTTTTGCACACGGAAATGGTTTTTGCTCTTGGCAATGACCTAAGAAGGCATAATTATTTGAAAATGACCTTTTGATTTTTCTTTTGCATTCTTCAATAATTGAAATGATTTGATGGAATTTCGAATGAAATATGAGGACAAAGTTTTCCTTTTCCCGAGACAAAACTTCTCCCTTTCATGAGACATCAAGGCTACTTTTCTTAAAACCTTTGAACTTTCACATTTGGAAATGACTCTTTTAAAAGAAGATACAGTTTCTTTGAGATTGGAAATGACTCCCTTTGCATTTGAATGGAACAAGAGGTCAGATTGACCTATTTTGAAGCTCTGACATTCAAGATGACTTTTTTTATCCTTAAATGAGGCAATGAGACAAAATTCTTCTTTTCAATGAGATAGTGCAACAAGAATGAATCACTTTGACATTTTTGAAACTTGAAACCTATGAAATAAGACAGGTGGTCTTTATTTCATTTCATAAACAAGCTAGCTCCTTCATTAGGGTTTTATGAGTGGAACAGAGGGCCATTGCTTTATTTTAGTTAAAATTGATGATTTTTCAAAGGCAGGGATAAACCTAGACTTGACCTAAATGAAATGGAATGACACAACCGTAGACCTATTGAATGATGATGATGGATATGGTGACCTTGAAATTAGCGATGATGATGATAAATTAAAATAAGGAGCAGCATACATGGTTTAGCATTCTTTAGTGACCAAAATTATTTCTGAAAACTGGTTCGAAAAAGTAAAAAAGTATACCTATGATTTAATGGAAAACAACTAAAAGAGTCATTTGATAACTAACATACCTGAGCTAACAATACCCAATGACAGTATTCATAAGAGGAGAGTGGTGTTCATTAATAATCTTCTCTAGATATTTAGATTCCTTTACCCATTTTTTTATCATATTAATAATCTTCCTTTAGGATCACAACTTCATATTATAATGTTTCACTATGCTTTTCTTTTTCTTGAAGTTGTTTTCTTATGCTTTTTTTTCAACTATTGGTTGCTTCTAATTCCATATTTAACATGTTTATTTCCTTAACCATATTGTTTCCTTTTGTTTTTTGTTCTTTGTTTTCATTCCTGATTTTATCATTCTCTTTCAGTGCTTTCATTAAGTCATCTACCTCACAACTATCTGATTCATTAATTGATTGATCTTTAAGAGCCATAAGTACTTCATAATAATTGTTAGAATATGAATCTAAAATTTCCAGGTCATCAGATGTGATATGACTATATTCATTAGAGTAAAATATTTTCTTGTCAAAAAACTTCCTTTTGGAAACATTATTTCCATTCTCTTTATGGTTTTATTTATATGGAAATTTGGATGCATAGTGACCTTTATTCCACAAGCAAAAAATTTAAAGGGAAGATCACCTCTGAATTCTCCAATTCCTACTTGCAACTTTCTCATGAAGTTTTATTCTTCCTCATATGATATGTATCTTGTATCTTTGGGTGTTTCCTTGTCTTTCCCTTTATATGTGGCTTTGAAAGTTTCTTGTTGTGTAACCAGCTCCAAAAGCAGAATAAAAGAGATATCAACGCCTTATAAATAAGCCACTTCAATGGGGAAACCTCCAATACATTACATAAATGAAAAATTCTTGGATGATACAATTTACAAAACGTCCTTTCTATATATAGGAGTCCATGGGGCCATAATGTAATCCTAGTGCGGCCACAATTCAATCCTAGCCGACCTAACAATAATAATTTAAGGGCACAAAATAACAATATGGGGGTTACAAGGGTACAATAATAACAATAAGGGGGTTACACTAACAAAAATAAGGGACTATACTAGTAATATAGGGACCTAACATGCCCCTCTCCTTCAAAAAAGTGTTGTCCTCAATGCTTGAGTAGCTCTGGGTGCTTCTGTATAAAATTCACATCCTCCCATGTAGAATCTTCAGTGGGTAAGTTCTTCCACTTGATGAGATACTCTGAAATTGATCGATTCCGTAGTTGTCGAGTTCTTGTTTCCGTGACCGCTTCAGGTTCCAATATGATTTTTCCTTCCTCATCAAGTTCTGGCAATATTGTTTGAACGGGAAGATTTTCACCTATAACCTTCTTTAAGCATGAAACATGGAAAACTGGATGTACTCGCGAAGAAGCAGGAAGCTCCAATTTGTATGCCATAGTACCGATCTTTTGCAACACCTTGTAAGGACCATAGTACTTTGGCGATAATTTATTATCCTTCTTAGCTTGCTTGAGGGACATTTGTTTATATGGTTGTAGCCGTAAAAATACCCAATCTCCTAGATCAAAACTTCTCTCGCTGCGATGTTGATCTGCCTGTTGTTTCATTCGATTTTGTGCCAAATTCAGGTTATCCTTTAAGAGTTGGAGAACTTCTTGCTGATGCTCGATGTGATCTTCCACTGCTTGAACCTTTAAATTTTCCCTTAAAGATGATGTGATGGATGGTGGATGATATCCATAAAGTGCCATAAATGGGGTCATTTTTGCTACAGTATGGAAGGAAGTGTTATACCACCATTCAGCGAGAGGTAACCACTTGAGAGCTAATTGAGTACCAAAACAAGAAAATAACTCTGTCCAAAAATTTCCAGTAAAAATGGGATCTCTGTCGCTCACAATAACCCTTGGGCTTCCATGTAGCTTTTGAATTCTGTCCATAAATGTAGTAGCAACTGTACTTGCTCTAAATGGATGAGCTAATGCACAAAAGTGTGCATACTTGGTAAGTCTATCAACTACCACCATGATGACACTCTTTCCTTCGGACTTAGGTAAACCTGTGATAAAATACATTGAAATCTCCTCCCAACGTTGACTTGGAATGGATAAATGTTGTAGAAGTCCCGGGGTCTTAATTGTCTCAACTTTATTCTGCTGGAAAACCAAATATTATACCACAAAATTTTGAATATCAATTTTAAGGCCATCCCAAAAAAAATTCTTTCTTCATCCTGTGGTAAGTTTTTAAAAATCCTGAGTGTCCTCCTAAAGGAGAAGTGTGCAATTAAAAAAGAATATTTTGTTTTAGTTGGGAATTCTTACAAAGATATAAGCGATCTTTGTACCATAAGGAATCATTTTTCCAACTAAATGTATCAGATGTACTAGGATCTTGCTACAACTTTTAAATGAGTGTCCATACATCTGTGTCCTTCTTCCATTCATCTCTTGCTTCAGTTATCCAATCTGGTTGGATAATAGAAATGGCACAAAGAAATGCTTCCACCTCTTCATTCTTTCTTGAGAGTGCATCTGCAACAACATTAAGCTTTCCTTTTTTGTAGATTATTTCAAAGTCATAATCCAACATCTTTGTGACCTACTTTTGCTGCTCTTCTGAAGATAGTCTTTGTTCCAAAAAGTGTTTAATACTATCATGATCAGTTTTTACCTTGAAGTGTCTTCCCATTAGGTAATTTCGCCATTTCTTTAGTGCATGAAATATTGCTAACATTTCCTTCTCATAAATAGGTTTCTGTAAATACTTTCCTTTGATTGGATGACTTTCAAAAGAAATGGGTCTTCCTTCCTACATTAAAACAACACCAATTCCATTTCCTGAGGCATCACATTCCATAATAAATGTTTTTGTGAAGTCTGGCGTAGCTAAGACTGGTGCTAGGCACATTGCCTCTTTAAGATGTTCAAAGGCCTTAGTTGCTTCAGGAGTCCATGAAAATGCATCTTTCTTCAATAATGTCGTTAGAGGTGCTGCTATTCTCCCATAATTCTTAAAAAGCTTGTGATAATACCCTATTAACCCAAGAAATCCTCGTAACTGCTTTATGGTTGTGGGGACTTTCCATTCCTTAATGGCTTTAATTTTGTTAGGGTCTACCTTAACACCCTCGTGAGATACAATATGACCCAGATATTCCACCTCTTGTACTCCAAAGAAACATTTGGATGTTTTTGCATATAATTGCTTCTCCTCCAATAGTTTGAGCACCCTGTCAACATGTTGAACATGATCCTTCCAAGACCTGTTGTAGATTAGTATATCATCAAAAAATACTAGCACAAATTTTCTAAGGAAGGGTTTGAAAATGGAATTCATCAACCCTCGAAATGTAGAAGGTGCATTGGTAAGGCCAAATGGCATGACCAAAAATTCATAATGACCCTCATGAGTTTGAAATGCTGTTTTTGGAATATCTTCAGTCTTCATTCTAATTTGATGATATCCCGAACGAAGATCCAACTTGGTAAAATAAATTGCTCCATGTAATTCATCCAATAATTCATCAATCACAGGAATGGGAAATTTATCTTTAATGGTGAGTTTATTGAGCTCCCTATAATCCGGACACATTCGCCATGATCCATCCTTCTTGTGTACCAATACTACAGGAGCAGAGAAAGAACTTTGACTAGGTTGAATTATACCGCCTCTAACATTTCTGCAATCATACGTTCAATTTCGCTCTTTTGGAAGTAAGGATATCTATAAGGCCTGATGTTTGGAGGAACACTTCCTGGAATCAAAAGAATAGCATGATCATGATCACGAATAGGTGGGAGTCCTTTGGGAGTTTCAAACACCTTGGAATGATTGTCCAAGACTTGTTGGAGATCTGCAGAAATAGATGATTTTGATGTTGGAACTTCTAGTGAGCATAATTATGCAATTACGCCTCGCTGTTCTTTCTTTAGAAGCTTTGTCATGACATTAGAGCTTATTATCCTTCCTGGCTTCCCCGCAATACCCCGTAATTCGACTTCCTTTCCTTCTGAAAAAAATTTCAAGAAAAGTTCTTGAAAATTAAAAGCTACCGTCCCTAAAGATTGTAACCATTGTACTCCTAGTACAACATCAGCACCTCCCATAGGAATGGAAAGCATTGGACTATTCAATACATATCCCCCCATGGTTAGCTTGATATTATGGCATTTTCCAGAGCAATTTATAGTTCCTCCATTTGCAACCATCACTTGACATTCTGGTGCTGGGTATAGGAAACAATTTAATTCCTTGGCTACCTTACAATGAATAAAATTATGGGTGCTACCTGAATCAATCGACACTATTACCTTTTTCTTCTTGATATGTCCTTCTATCTTGAGATTTTGAGGAGTGGTGATTCCTGCCACTGGATTATATGATATGGTAGGACTCATTTCTTCCTCTTTTACGGCTGGTTCCTGGTGTATATCCTCTTCTTGTTCATTTTCTTCTTCCTCTTCACAATCTATGTAAAATAATTTCTTCTCAGCACACTTATGACCTTTACTGTATTTGTTATCACAACTGTAGCAAAGCCCTTTTGCTCTTTTTTCTTCCAATTGTTGTGGTGTCAACCTTGTAGGTTGTGGAAATCTAGGCATAGAAACACTTCCTTCTTTATAGAATTGAGTGGTAGGCTTCCTTGTCGCCATAATTTTACATTCAACTTTTCTTGCCAACCTGAATGCATTCTCCAATGAATCAGGTTCCAAAACACGAACTTCATGTTGGATGTTATCCTTTAGAGTACCTATGAAGAGATCAATCCTGTGTTCCTCTGGAATATCAGTTACCCTTATATTCAATTTTTGGAAGTCCTCAATGTGCTGCCCCACTAAACCCTTTTGTTTGAGATTTATCAATTGGCTAAAGAAGGTGTTGCTCTTTGTATTCTCATAATGTGCTATCATTTCCTCCATAAAAATTGACCAAGTGACAATTTTTTTACGGGAGCAAAGCCATCGATACCATACAAATGTATTTTGTTCTAAATGTAAAGTTTCAATGCGTACCTTTGTGTGTTTTGCACATTATGGAGATCAAAATATTGCTCCATCTGTAGTATCCATGTTACAGGATCCTTTCCATCAAACTTCCTCATATCCATTTTTGGAATATGGTGGTTCTTCCCGCCAACATTAGAGTTTATGAAATCACGATTAACATTTATTTTGTTCTCATCATGAGTTTCCTCTACTATATTTTCACTATTAGGAAGCATTTATTGTATCAACTTTGTCAAACCTTCCATGGCTACTTTTAGATCATTCTTCATGTTTTCCATTTTAGCTTCCATGTCATCCATCTTAGATTCCATGCCAGCTTCCATGCCATCTATCTTAGATTCCATGCCTTTCTTCAAACCATCCATATTATTCTTAAAACCATCCATATTATTCTTCACACCATCCATCTTCGCTTCCACACCTTTCTTCAAAACTTCCATTTCATTTTTTGGTGCTCTTTGTGAGAGCGAAATTTGGTGCACTTGCTCTTGTAATTTTGATAGACCATGTTGCAATTACTCATCTTCATGAATCATAGTAGAGCCTTTTGAAGGCTTATTGGGTGTTGAATTATTTTTACGGGGCATTTTTTAGAACCTGATACTGATATATATTCTAAAATATGCCCTTGGAATCAATTCAAATTGATTCTTCAAACAAGACTTATGCAATTTGGAAAAAAAAATATACACATTTTTCTTGCTTTTGAGGAGCTTGATATTGAAATTGGATTATCTCTGTGATTGCGGCTCTTCAATATCTGAAATTCAGAATTGAAGTAGCCCTCTAAATTCTCTTTTGAATGCCATAGGTCTTACATGATTTTGATTCTCCAAGACAAAGTTATGTCCAATCTCCCACAATGACCTAATTATGGACTGGTTCAGTAGAGTGAACTTGTATGGCTTTCCACATGTCACTGTTTCATCCTTCGGCTCTGAAATTGATAGCCAAGAAACAAAATTCCGTCTACTTGCAACCAATTTTTACGGCACTCCAATCTGATACTCAGAGAGAGAGTTATAAAACTTTTCCCACGATCACCTCTTTGAGATGAAATTCGGGAGCCTGAAAAAGCACTACCTTTCACAGATCATATCTCCAAAAATTTTCCAAACCAAGCTCTGAAATTTTTTGATGAGTTTCCTCAGGATTTTGGCTTCACACCCTAAAAATTTCAGATTCTAAACCTTCGTATAAAAAAATTTATAGCGAAAATTCCACGATGACCTGTTTAGAGCAGCGAAACCCTAGAATCCAAAGCTCTGATACCAAATGTTGTGTAACCAACTCCAAAAATAGAAGAAAAGAGATATCAATGACTTATAAATAAGCCACTTCGAGGGGGAAACCTCCAATACATTACATAAATGAAAAATTCTTGGATGATACAATTTACAAAACCTCCTTTCTATATCCATGGGGCCATAATGTAATCCTAGTGGGGCCACAATGTAATCCTAGATGACCTAAAAATAATAATTTAAGGGCACAATAATAACAATATGTGGTTTAAAAGGGTACAATAATAACAATAAGGGGGTTACACTAACAATAATAAGGGACTATACTAGTAATATAGGGACCTAACATTTCTTCTCTTATATTTGATGGACCGCCTTTCCTCATCTCAAAATATTTCAAGATTCCATGGAGTTGTTCAAGTGTAAGACTCTTCAAATCCTACATTTATTCAATGGCAAAGACTTTGGAATCAAACTTTGGAGTTAGTGATCTCAAAATATTCTCAACAACGGTGTCATATTTGATTTTGTCACCAATATTTTTCATAGAATTAACAACCTCATCTACTCTAAGGAAAAATCCTACAATGCTTTTATCATCATGCATTTTAAGAGTATCATATTGTATTCTAAACTATTTAATTTCAGTGCATTTTACCTTGGTTTCACCTTCATAAATTTTGATGAGATTATGATACATTTCCTTTGCGGTGTTTAGTTGCATGATTTTCACAAACTCTGGCTCAGTCAGACTTCCCAAGATTGAATTTATAGCCTTTACATTGGTTTCATATTGTTTTTTCATTGCAGTATCTATGGAAATGGAGGATGGATATTGATATCCCCTTTCAACGATTTCCCATACATTGAATCCTAGTGCCTACAATTATTATCTCATTCTGACTTTCCAAAAGACAAATTTAGCTCCATTAAATAAAGGTGGCCTGATAGAAAATACTCCTTCTTTAATACTCATCTTGATGGATCTCCCTTAAGTGATAAAGCTTTAACTAAGGGACCTGCCTCTGATACCAATTGTTGGGAAAAATATTGAGAGGGGGGGTGAGGGTGAATCAATATTTTAAATTCACTTTAACTTTTCTTTTCTTATTTTGATTTCCATGTGCTATTATTATTCAGGGAACCCGCGTATGTACGTGACTATGATGAATACAAATTGTGCATACCCAGTTAACTAACTTTTCATATATTTCATTATCTTTTAATCTTTACTAGTGCATCATTTCTTCATTATTAATTCATTAAGAAAAAACCATGAGCAGTAAAGAATATATAGATCATTAAAACATAAGAAACATAACAACACACATGAACACTGGGATATTAGGTGGAAACCCAATGTGGGAGAAAACCATTTTTGTCGTCATCATTATCTTCTTATTTTATTATAAAGGAAAACACTTTACAATCTTGTATTGGTGCAAAATCATACCAGTATGCAAGAACCCACCTGTAGAAGGCTACAACCTTCTCTGATTCTCCAACACCCCCTAGAAGGGAGCTCCGAACCCCTCATCTCGTTTACCAGATCCTACTGAAAGGGAGCTCCAACCCCCTAAATAGATTTACTAGCTACCACTGGAAGGAAGCTTCAACTCCCTCATTGAGGGCTCCAACCCTCAACATCATGTGGACCACGTTTCATAATATTTCATACTTGATCCACCTGACTCAAATCATCAAACTTGTAGGAAAAATTTCATCATATTTTAATAATAGACCCACTTCCATCATTAAGCCCAATACCAAACAACAATTCTAAAACCAATCACTGAATCAAATCACCCAACCAACTGAACTAATTGAATCAACAAATCAATCACTGAATCTCAACAATATCTTGCAACTAGACCAAACCAGTCCATAAAAGATATAAACCATATGATAAAACATGCATTCATCAATATACCAAACCATCTGATCAAACATACATTCATCAATATACCAAACCATATATTATATAGAAACATAGTGTTGTCCCTGCAAACCCTGATCAAACTTATGTCAAAATGTATATGCTACTATGCTACAACACTCTCACGTATATACACCTTTATTCTTTATCATACCCGTGTACAGATATCAAATCACTAACAACTAATCCTGAATCACTATAACATTGAATCATATACTAAATCCATCACAGATCATTGAACCCAATATAGATCACCACACAGTAGCATCAATACTAATCAACATTCCATTCCATAACCAATTCAACCCAACCAGTACTGATAAACACAAATTATTATGATAGTGACATCATCGACAGATAATAGCAAACTTAACAGAAATGAACAAATATCTTCAAAAACCCATACTACAAAACCCTAGTATGTATACGTGACTTTCACAAATTGTATCAACATATGTATGTGCTTATCATACATAACACCCGCATACAGATTCTGAACATATTGAAATATTTTTGAAGAATATATATGTGACTACTTAGAAATTGATCAACATATGTACATGAATAATATGAATAACACTAGCATACAAATCTAAAATCACTGAATTATACTTTCGCTGCACAACACAAGATCTGTCAAAACCAAATCTCGACATACACACTGTTATAGTCACATATCATTATATCATCATCATAGATCTATCAAATCATAAACAGATTAAAACCAAATATCTATTAATTTCATATATATCATATCTAATCCATCTCCATGCTCCCTGGTGCACACATGTTTCAAATCAAATCATTCATACAAAATATATCACTTTCACACCTAACACTTCGATCTTTGTCTCCTTATATAGCATTAACCTTAGTTAATACCTTAGGCCAATCCCTTAGTAATGTCATTGGTATTCTTTGACGAGATCAAATATCTACTGTCACACTCATTACTATAGGCCAATACCATGGTAAATACCCATAGTATTCAAGTTAGCATGGTGTAGATTATGTACACGACTTTTCTTCACCATACCTGCGCATGCATGTGACCTTACTTTACAGGACCCTACTTTCCTAAAATTCACCTCTATCATTCCTTTTTCTCTTAACTTTACATTCATTTTTCCATCATCTTTGTCACATATGTATCATCCTGCATAATTATCTTGTTACCATAATGTTGACATCTTTATCAAGTAGGTTGCCATCAAGGACAACAAATTAGCCATAATTCCAACACTGTGAACATATACTTAATGAGGTATTTTGTAAAGATGTTTGTATTCTATTTTGCACATGGAAAGCATTGTATATAAAAAATATGATCATAAATCACCCCGCATATGTAATGCATGTAAATCTCAATGTGTTTAGTCTTTTCCATTGAAATATATTTCGAGATATTTAGATGGTACTCTAATTGTAATATAATATGGTTGTTAGATGGTGATATTGAATACCAAAATTAATGAGAATATGTTGTAACCAAATGGATTGTTTTTTTGCATTCACTACACATCTATACTCTACTTTTGCATTGGAAAAATAAATGGCTTACTACTTCTTACTTTCCCCAAAAATAAGTCCTAAGCCAAAATTGAATACATAAATAGAAGTGGAATTGAAACCTATTCCATTGCTAACCCAATTAGAATATGTGTACCAAAATATATTGAGAGTGTAATCTTTTGTGTAATGAACACCAAAACTATGAAGGCCCTTAACATAGAAGAGAATTCTTTGTGCATATTTATAATTTAGTTAATGAGGCTCCGACATGTGTATAGAAACTTCTCTAAATGCATAAATGTTGGATTTAGTGAGGGTGAGATAAAGAAATCTCCCAACCAATTGTAATTTGTGCCATTTAATATCCAAAAATTATGTGATACCACCATCCTAAAGCTTGATTCCCAAAAGAAAAGGTGTTACAAATAATTTGTAATCAAACATGAAAAATCAAGTGGGAAGATCATTGTTTGATGCAACCATATCACAAAATAGAAGAAAAGATAGATCAACGACTTGAATATTAGCCTCTTCGAGGGGGCAACCTCATTTACATCACAATGAACAATTCTTGGATGATACAAATGACAAGACCTCCTTGGTATATATAGGTGTCTAATGAGTCACAATATAATCAGAACCTACATAACAATAGTAATTTAAGCGCACAACAATAAAAATAGTGGGCTTCTATGGGGAACAACAATAAAAATATGTGGGCTACACTAGTATTATAGGGACCTAACATTCCCCTCTCCTTCAAAAAAAAGTGTTGTCTTCAATGCTTGAGTAGTTTTGGATGCTTCCATATAAAATTCTCATCCTCCCATGTGAAATATTCAATGGGCAATTTCTTCCACTTAATGAGATACTCTGAAATTGATCGATTATATAGTTGTTAGGTTCTTGTTTTTGTGACTGCTTCAAGCTCCAATATGATTTTTCCTTCTTCGCCAAGTTTTGGAAATATTATTTAAACTAGAAGCTTGTCACCAATAACCTTATTTAAGGATGAAACATGGAAAACTCGGTGTACTCAGGAGGATGAAGGAAACTCCAATTTGTATTCCATAGTACCAATCTTTTAAAACAACTTATAAGGACCGTAATACTTGGGTGAAACTTTACTATCATTCGTAGTTTTCTTGAGGGAAATTTGTTTGTATGGTTGTATTCATAAAAATACCCAGCCAACTACATCAAAACTTCTTTCACTGTGACGTTGATTTTCCTATTGTTTCATTAGATTTTGAACCAAAGTGAGGTTATCCTTTAAGAGTTGTAGAACTTATTGTTGATGCTCGATGTGATCTTCCATTGCTTCAACCTTAGAATTTTCTCTTAAAGATGATGTGATGGAGGATAGATCATATCCATAAAGTTCCATAAATGGGGTCATTTTCTTTGTAGTGTGGAAGGAAGTTTTATACCACCATTCAGCTAGATGTAACCACTTTACCCATTAAGTTTTTTTATCATATACAAAGCAATCAAGATATCCTTCCAAACATTTGTTCACTATCTCAGTTTTCCCGTCATATTGAGGATGATAAGATGAGTTGTGAGCTAAATGAGTACCAATAAAATAAAATAATTTCGTCCAAAAATTTCTAGTGAAAATGGGATCTCTATCACTTACAATAATATTTGGGTTTTCGTGTAGATTTTGAATTATTTCCATAAATTCAGTAGCAATCACGCTATCTTTAAAAGGATGAGATAATGAAAAAAAGTGTGCATACTTGGTAAGTATATCAACTACCACCATGATGACACTCGTTCCTTAAGATTTGGGTAAACCTATGATAAAATCCATTGAGACCTCCTCCCAACGTTGAATTGGAATGGATAAAGGTTGTAACATACCCAGGGTCTTAATTGTATCAACTTTATTTCGTTGGAAAACCAAAAATTCTACCACAAACTTCTAAATATCCCCAGGACAACGTGAATATCGAAGGATAAAGCACGTTTTACCCAAAAGGTCTTTGCTTCCAGTGTGTTTTCTGCTAATTTTTTACTGGACCTTAGGAAATAATCAAAATTTTGTCCTTCATAATGTATTCCTACTTGAAAATATTTGTTTGTACTGTTTTCTTGCAATTTTCTAATGTCTTTTTCGTGTACAATTTTCTAGTGTCAATAGCTTCCCTAGGATGTATGAGGTCTAGGAGGCAGTATAGCCTAAATACATTATGTTTTCTTTTCTGTGTGATAATTTTGAGAGAGAGAGAGAGTAACTTGCTATGGAAATAAGTATGGGAACCTGTAATGTCCCCTAATAATTATAAAATAATAAATAATATATAAGTAATATAATATAATTAAATAAATAAGTAAATAAATAATAAGTCAAGAGAATAATAAAAATAATAAATAAAACAGTAAACAATAATTGGAGTTCTAAATAAAATAGTAAATAATAAATTGGAGTCCTAAACAGTAAACAAATAAGTAAATTTAAGAGTTATTTAAGAAAGAGTTAATTAAAAAAAGTAAAAAGGAATAAATTAAAAAAGAGTTAAACTAAGAAACTATAAAAATAAAGGAATAAAATAACAAAGAGTTAAACTGAGAAACTATAAAAATTAGTAAAGTTAATAAAAAGTAAATAAAACTAAGAGAACACTAAATTAAGTAAAGCTAACAAAAAGTAAGAGAACACTAAATTAAGTAAAACTTAAGTTGCATGTTGACACAGTGAATGTGTGCATGTGGTTCCCATTTCATTGTTTGGTCTATTTAATAGACATTGAGGAAGATTCATTGAGGATTCTTTCATCCATTCTCTGGAGAGAAAGGTATTGTGAGGAAAAGGATACCCTGGCAGTAGTACGTTGATTGAGGGCTCGGGGGTGGCCAGCTGTGGAAGGATTACATATAGTGAAGCCTACAGTTGGATGGATATTTGTCCCCAAAATTTTGTTGCGTTCAACAGTATTCAGATAGCATTCAACTTTGGAGTCTCAAGTAAGGAATATCGCCATTATAGATAATTCATCTTTCTCATGTTTCTGAAATTTCTATGATGATTAGTTAAACAATTTTTGGGTTTTTTGTTATGACATCCCTCACCGAGCTGGGATGTCTAATGATAGGGAGCTTTACTCTGCAAAGAAAATATAACAAGGATTGCATGGACTATCAAATCCCATTTTTCACTTATCGGAACCCTTGAAAAGGCTTAAAATCCACCTTTTTTCTTTAAAAGCGTTCATTTTAACATATCAGGCCTCTAAGAACCTTTCGGCTTAAGCCCTTAGCCCTAATTTCTCATATGACACCACTATGTGACCGACAGCTAAAAATCCTTAAGCCCTCTTCGGCCATCGAAATTCGTTGTTTCTCAAATCCACTCATTTTCTCTTTTGTTTCACCGCCAAGGTGCATCTTTGACGAAGAGATCTTAACCATTGATCTCTACAGATCCAACGGCCATCACACGTCACCTATCCATCGCCCATCATACTTCGCTTCCTCCAAAGTTCACATTCCTTATTTGTTGAACTCCTTTTCCACTGATGTGTGAAACCCCGACATAATCTCCACTGTTGATCTCTGCAGATCCAACGGTCCTCACTCCATCGCGCATCGTGCATCGCAGTAATCCATTTTCACTCTATATTTCACCGCCGATATGGCAATCTTCCAAGATAATCTCCACCGTTGATCTCCGCAGATCCAACGGTCCTCGCTCCATCGCACATCGCGCATCGCAGTAATCCATTTTCACTCTATATTTCGCCACCGATAAGCCGATCTCCCAAGATAATCTCCACCGTCGATCTCTGCATATCCAACGGTCCTCACTCCATCACACATCACACATCATATTAATCCATTTTCACTCTATATTTCACCGCCGATATGCCAATCCGCTGATATAATCTGAGTCGTTGATCACAATCGATTCAATGGCTATCGGGCCTCCCTCAGCTCCATTTGTCATCCCCCGTGATGGAATCCCGACCGTTGATCCTCTAGATCCGACAGTCATCGTTGTCTCACTATTTCACTGTCCTCTACCTCATTCATTCATTTATACAAAGCTGCGATATGATCTGGACCGTCGATCCTCTAGATCCGACGGTCACCGCGCCTTTGCGTTGTCTCCATCCTCTCGTTCAAAACCCTTCTGCCTACCATTCCCTGATTAGATTTCAACCGTTGATCATCCTAATCCAATGGCTAGGGCACCTTTGCCTTTCACCCTGCTCACTTTTCTCCAATTTATCTTTTCCGTTGATTGAGCCCGATCCAACGGTCACCGTCAGTCTTCCGCTCTACCTATAGGCACTCTCAGCACACAAGTTAACACCTTGAGTGCCTCCGCAGTTGACCTGGTTGACTGCGGAAGATCTCAGTTCAATGGCTAAAATTTTCTACGAAGGCATAGGCCAAGAAGTTAATCCATACCCCCATGCACCCCCGCACTTAATCTCCAACGTTGATGTCCTCATGATCCAACATTCCTCGCTCCATCGCTCCTTCGCCAATTTCACGACCACTCATCCACTATTGCATTCCCCGCTCTGATCTAGATAGTTAATCTTCTCCATCCAATGTTTATCGCTCCTCTTCACCTTATAACCCCGAACTTGATCACCCTACTATGCGACATCTTTGCTGACATCATCGCCAGTCCCACCCGACCACGCAAGTACGCCCGTCGCGTTCATCTACAACCGTTGATTTGGATTGCCCAGATCGGACCGCTCCCGCTCATTTTCACATCCATTTCACAACAGCTCCCCAACACGCAACTCTGACGTGAAACAAGTGGTTTTCTTAGGACACGTGTCGCTCCCTAACACATATCGCGTGCCCCCAACCCGATACCACTTACCGCTCAGCTCCCACGGGAAAACCTCCCTGGTTTTCCGCAAAACCGCCTTTCGCACAGTTTCGCGCCAAATTGGATTCAAACCATGTTTTTGCCATGGAAACGCCTCCGCTGCATTCCTTGCCTCCACACTATTCCTCTGCCTTCACCTGAGCCTTCTGAAGCAGTCTACCCCCCATCACAGGATTTATTTAACCGGTTTATTGTCTGTGCAGGTTTTCATGGCATTTTAAGTATGCAGGCCATCTCATAGCCAATCACAGTGGCTCGAGGCCGAGGTTGACGATCCTCCATGCCCAGGAAGAAGAGAAAAAATATTTTAGAGGGTCAATTCCATGTCTCAGTCATTGGATCATGACCATTGGCCATTCTATAAGACCCTCCAACGCAGAAGGCCAACTCTTCCACTATTAGCAGTATCGCATTCTCCAGCACAGAAGGCTAGCTCTCCCACGACTAACAGTACTTCCTTTGCCAACAGCAGCAGGGAATCCACCTCATCAAAAATCAAGGATCATTCATGACTAGGCGCACATGCCCTTTTACCTTATGTTCTTTTCACTTTGTCATTTCGAGTGAAATCTTTAGTTCACTCTTGCAATTTTCACTTTCAGTTTAGTAAATTGTTTACATTTCAGTTAGAAACGAATTTAGGCCTGTGTTGTAAGATGATGAGAAGTAGTTCTACCTCATCATCATTTATGTTTTTGATTTAGACCTGAAACAACATACAAGCATGCGGGGAAGGTATTTTCCCAAAATATCTTCTCGCGCATAGGAATCAGAGGTTATAAAAACAGGAAGAAAACACTAACAAAAGGTTCCAGATTTTCCAAAGGACTCACTAGCTTGAGTATTCTATATGTATTTTGTATGAACTTTAATAGTGGATGTTTGAAGATCCCGTAGGACTCGCATTAAGAAGTTTTTATCGAATCGGGGGATTCCGCCAAGATGATCTGCGCTTGTAACTCTTCTCCTTGTTTTTGAATATAAATGTTCATTTCTGTGATTCTCTACATCTCTTGTATCTAAATTCTGAAATGTGAGTGTCTGACATGCTTAAATGTGAATTTATCATAAAAGGTATACTCATATTTATTCATCTCAGAGGTGCTTTAAATATGGCTCGTGCATGATACTTTGTTTCATTTTTCTATCTCTCCCATTTGTTCTTCCGATACTAACTACAATGGATTCTTATCTTTGAACAAGCCCAGATATATGGATTCTTATCTCTGAATAAGTCCAGTATATATGGATTCTTATCCTTGAATAAGCCCGGTTATAGTTGATAACTTCTTGTGCCAAATTCAGGTTATCCTTTAAGATTTGGAGAACTTCTTGTTGATGCTCGATGTGATCTTCCACTGCTTGAACCTTCGAATTTTCCCTTAAAGATGATGTGATCGATGGTGGATGATATCCATAAAGTGCCATAAATGGGGTCATTTTTGCTGCAGTATGGAAGGAAGTGTTATACCACCATTCAGCGAGAGGTAACCACTTGACCTATTGTGTTTGTTTATCAGATACAAAACAACGAAGATATTCTTCCAAACATTTATTTACTATCTCAGTTTGACCATTAGATTGAGGATGATAAGATGAGCTATGAGCTAATTGAGTACCCAAACAAGAAAATAACTCTGTCCAAAAATTTCCAGTAAAAATGGGATCTTTGTCGCTCACAATAAACCTTGGGCTTCCATGTAGCTTTCGAATTGTGTCCATAAATGTAGCAGCAACTGTACTTGCTTTAAATGGATGAGATAATGCACAAAAGTGTGCATACTTGGTAAGTCTATCAACTACCACCATGATGAAAATCTTTCCTTCGGACTTAGGAAAACCTGTGATAAAATACATTGAAATCTCCTCCCAACGATGACTTGGAATGGATAAATGTTGTAGAAGTCCCGGGGTCTTAATTGTCTCAACTTTATTCTGCTCGAAAACCAAATATTCTACCACAAAATTTTGAATATCAATTTTAAGGCCATCCCAAAAAAAATTCTTTATTCACCCTGTGGTAAGTTTTTAAAAATCCTGAGTGTCCTCCTAAAGGAGAAGTGTGCAATTACAAAAGAATATTTTGTTTTAGTTGGGAATTCTTACAAAGATATAAGCGATCTTTGTACCATAAGAAATCATTTTTCCAACTAAATGTATCAGATGTACTAGGATCTTGCTGCAACTTTTGAATGAGTGTCCATACATCTTTGTCCTTCTTCCATTCATCTCTTGCTTCGGTTATCCAATCTAGTTGGATAATAGAAATGGCACAAAGCAATGCTTCCACCTCTTCATTCTTCTTGAGAGTGCATCTGCAACAACATTAAGCTTTCCTTTTTTGTAGATTATTTCAAAGTCATAACCCAACATCTTTGTGACCCATTTTTGCTGCTCTTCTCAAGATAGTCTTTGTTCCAAAAAGTGTTTAAGACTATCATTATCAGTTTTTACCTTGAAGTGTCTTCCCATTAGGTAAGTTCGCCATTTCTTTAGTGCATGCAGTATTGCTAACATTTCCTTCTCATAAATAGGTTTCTGTAAATACTTTCCTTTGATTGGACTACTTTCAAAAGAAATGGGTCTTCCTTCCTGCATTAAAACTGCACCAATTCCATTTCCTGAGGCATCACATTCCATAATAAAGGTTTTTGTGAAGTCTGGCGTAGCTAAGACTGGTGCTAGGCACATTGCCTCTTTAAGATGTTCAAAGGCCTTAGTTGCTTCAGGAGTCCATGAAATGCATCTTTCTTCAATAATGTTGTTAGAGGTGCTGCTATTCTCCCATAATTCTTAACAAACTTGTGATAATACCCTGTTAACCCGAGAAATCCTCGTAACTTCTTTATGGTTGTGGGGACTTTCCATTCCTTAATGGCTTTAATTTTGTTAGGGTCTACTTTAACACCCTCGTGAGATACAATATGACCCAGATATTCCACCTCTTGTACTCCAAAGAAAATTTGGATTTTTTTGCATATAATTGTTTCTCCTGCAATAGTTTGAGCACCCTGTCAACATGTTCAACATGATCCTTCCAAGACCTGCTGTAGATTAGTATATCATCAAAAAATACTAGCACAAATTTTCTAAGGAAGGGCTTGAAAATGGAATTCATCAACCCTTGAAATGTAGAAGGTGCATTGGTAAGGCCAAAAGGCATGACCAAAAATTCATAATGACCCTCATGAGTTTGAAATGATGTTTTTGGGATATCTTCAATCTTCATTCTAATTTGATGATATCCTGAACGAAGATCCAACTTGGTAAAATAAATTGTTCCATGTAATTCATCCAATAATTCATCAATCACAGGAATGGGAAATTTATCTTTAATGGTGAGCTTATTGAGCTCCCTATAATCCGGACACATTCGCCATGATCCATCCTTCGTGTGTACCAATACTACAGGAGCAGAGAAAGAACTTTGACTAGGTTGAATTATACCCGCCTCTAACATTTCTGCAATCATACGTTCAATTTCGCTCTTTTGGACGTAAGGATATCTATAAGGCCTGATGTTTGAGGAACACTTCCTGGAATCAAATGAATAGCATGATCATGATCATGAATAGGTGGGAGTCCTTTGGGAGTTTCAAACACCTTGGAATGATTGTCCAAGACTTGTTGGAGATCTACAGAAATAGATGATTTTGATGTCGGAACTTCTAGTGAGCATAATTGTGAAATTACGCCTCGTTGTTATTTCTTTAGAAGATTTGTCATGACATTAGAGCTTATTATCCTTCCTGGCTTCCCTTCAATACCCCGTAATTCGACTTCCTTTCCTTCTGAAAAAATTTTCAAGAAAAGTTCTTGAAAATTAAAAGCTACCGTCCCCAAAGATTGTAACCATTGTACTCCTAGTACAACATCAACACCTCCCATAGGAATGGAAAGCATTGGACTAGTCAATACATATTCCCCCATGGTTAGCTTGATATTATGGCATTTTACAGAGCAATTTATAGTTCCTCCATTTGCAACCATCACTTGACATTCTGGTGCTGGGTATAGGAAACAATTTAATTCCTTGGCTACCTTACAATGAATAAAATTATAGGTGCTACCTGAATCAATCAACACTATTACCTTTTTCTTCTTGATTTGTCCTTCTATCTTGAGAGTTTGAGGAGTGGTAATTCCTGCCAGTGCATTACACGATATGGTCGGATTCATTTCTTCCTCTTCTAGGGTTGGTTCCTGGTGTATATCCTCTTTTTGTTCATTTTCTTCTTCCTCTTCACAATCTATGTAAAATAATTTCTTCTCAGCACACTTATGACCTTTAGTGTATTTTCTATCACAACTGTAGCAAAGCCCTTTTGCTCTTTTTCTTCCAATTTTTGTGGTGTCAACCTTGTAGGTTGTGGAAATCTAGGCGTAGAAACACTTCCTTCTTTATAGAATTGAGTGGTAGGCTTCCTTGTCTCCATAATTTTACATTCAACTTTTCTTGCCAACCTGAATGCCTTCTCCAATGAATCAGGTTCCAAAACGCGAACTTCATGTTGGATGTTATCCTTTAAAGTGCCTAGGAAGAGATCAATCATGTGTTCCTCTGTAAGATCAGTTACCCTTATATTCAATTTTTGGAAATCCTCAATGTGATGCCCCACTAAACCCTTTTGTTTGAGATTTATCAATTGGGTAAAGAAGGTGTTGCTCTTTGTATCCTCATAATGTGCTATCATTTCCTCCGTAAAAATTGACCAAGTGACAATTTTTTTACGGGAGAAAAGCCATTGATACCATACAAATGTATTTTGTTCTAAATGTAAAGTTGCAATGCGTACCTTTTGTGTGTTTTGCACATTATGGAGATCAAAATATTGCTCCATCTGTAGTATCCATGTTACAGGATCCCTTCCATCAAACTTCCTCATATCCATTTTTGGAATATGGTGGTTCTTCCCACCAACATTAGAGTTTATGAAATCACGATTAAAATTTATTTTTTTCTCATCATGAGGTTCTTCTACTATCTTTTCACCATTAGGAAACATTTCTTGTATCAACTTTGTCAAACCTTCGATGTCTGCTTTTAGATCAATCTTCATGTTTTCCATGTTGTCTTTCATTTTTTCATCGATCTTAGATTCCATGCCAGCTTCCATGCCATCTATCTTAGATTCCATGCCTTTCTTCAAACCATCCATATTATTCTTAAAACCATCCATATTATTCACACCATCCAGCTTCGCTTCCACACCTTTCTTCAAAACTTCCATTTCATTTTTTGGTCCTCTTTGTGAGAGCGAAATTTGGTGCACTTGCTCTTGTAATTTTGATAGACCATGTTGCAATTATTCATCTTCATGAATCATAGTAGAGCCTTTTGAAGGCTTAATGGGTATTGAATTATTTTTACGGGGCATTTTTTAGAACCTGATACTGATATATATTCTAAAATATGCCCTTGGAATCAATTCAAATTGATTCTTCAAACAAGACTTATGCAATTTGGAAAAAAAAATACACACATTTTTCTTGCTTTTGAGGAGCTTGATATTGAAATTGGATTATCTCTGTGATTGCGGCTCTTCGATATCTAAAATTCAGCACTAAACTAGCCCTCTGAATTCTCTTTTGAATGCCACAGGTCTGACCTAATTTTGATTCCCCAAGACAAAGTTATGTCCAATCTCCCACAATGACCTAATTATGGACAAGTTCAGTAGAGCGAACTTGTATGACTTGCCACTTGTCACTATTTCGTCCTTTGTCTCTGAAATTTATAGCCAAGAAACACAAATTCCGTCTACTGCAACCACGATGGCACTCCAATCCGACACTTAGAGAGAGTATAAATTTTCCCCACATCACCTCTTTGAGATGAAATTCGGGAGCCCTCGAAAAAGCACTACCTTTCACAAATATCATATCTCCAAAAATTTTCCAAACCAAGTCTGAAATTCTTGATGTGTTTCTCAGGATTTCGCTTCACACCCTAAAAATTTCAGATTCAAACCTCAAAGTAAAAAAAAATTTATAGCGAAAATTCCACGATGACTGTTTAGGGCAACAAAACCCTAGAATCCAAAGCTCGATACCAAATGTTTATGTAACCAACTCCAAAATAGAAGAAAAGAGATATCAATGACTTATAAATAAGCCACTTCGAGGGGGAAACCTCCAATACATTACATAAATGAACAATTCTTGGATGATACAATTTACAAAACCTCCTTTCTATATCCATGGGGCCATAATGTAATCCTAGTGGGGCCACAATGTAATCCTAGATGACCTAAAAATAATAATTTAAGGGCACAATAATAACAATATGTGGTTTAAAAGGGTACAATAATAACAATAAGGGGGTTACACTAACAATAATAAGGGACTATACTAGTAATATAGGGACCTAACATTTCTTCTCTTATATTTGATGGACCGCCTTTCCTCATCTCAAAATATTTCAAGATTCCATGGAGTTGTTCAAGTGTAAGACTCTTCAAATCTTGCATTTATTCAATGGCAAAGACTTTGGAATCAAACTTTGGAGTTAGTGATCTCAAAATATTCTCAACAACGGTGTCATATTTGATTTTGTCACCAATATTTTTCATAGAATTAACAACCTCATCTACTCTAAGGAAAAATCCTACAATGCTTTTATCATCATGCATTTTAAGAGTATCATATTGTATTCTAAACTATTTAATTTCAGTGCATTTTACCTTGGTTTCACCTTCATAAATTTTGATGAGATTATGATACATTTCCTTTGCGGTGTTTAGTTGCATGAATTTCACAAACTCTGGCTCAGTCAGACTTCCCAAGATTGAATTTATAGCCTTTACATTGGTTTCATATTGTTTTTTCATTGCAGTATCTATGGAAATGGAGGATGGATATTGATATCCCCTTTCAACGATTTCCCATACATCAACTCCTAGTGCATGCAAATATGCTCTCATTATAAATTTCCAAAAGACAAATTTAGTTCCATTAAATAAAGGCATCCTGAAAGAAAGTACTCCTTCTTGACTACTCATCTTGAGAGATCTCCCTTTAAGCGACCAATCTCCTACTGAGGGATTGGCTCTGATACCAATTGTTGGGAAAAAATATTATGGGGGGAGGGTTGAATCAGTATTTTAAACTTAGTTAAAATTTTCATTTATTATTTTGATTTCCATATGCTATTGTTATTCACGCAACCTGTGTATGTATACGAATTTATTAAAGGAAAACAACCTATATAAAGTTAACTAACTTTTCATATATTTCATCATCTGTTCAAATTTAACCATTGCATCATTACTTCATTAGACTTTAATTAAACAATAACCATGAGAAGTAAAGAATATATAGATCATTAAAACATAAGAAACATAACAACACACATGAACACTGGGATATTAGGTGGAAACCCAATGTGGGAGAAAACCATTTTTGTCGTCATCATTATCTTCTTATTTTATTATAAAGGAAAACACTTTACAATCTTGTATTGGCGCAGACTCATACCAGTATGCAAGAACCCACCTGTAGAAGGCTACAACCTTCTCTGATTCTCCAACACCCCCTAGAAGGGAGCTTCGAACCCCTCATCTCGTTTACCAGATCCTACTGAAAGGGAGCTCCAACCCCCTAAATAGATTTACTAGCTACCACTGGAAGGAAGCTTCAACTCCCTCATTGAGGGCTCCAACCCTCAACATCATGTGGACCACGTTTCATAATATTTCATACTTGATCCACCTGACTCAAATCATCAAACTTGTAGGAAAAATTTCATCATATTTTAATAATAGACCCACTTCCATCATTAAGCCCAATACCAAACAACAATTCTAAAACCAATCACTGAATCAAATCACCCAACCAACTGAACTAATTGAATCAACAAATCAATCACTGAATCTCAACAATATCTTGCAACTAGACCAAACCAGTCCATAAAAGATATAAACCATATGATAAAACATGCATTCATCAATATACCAAACCATCTGATCAAACATACATTCATCAATATACCAAACCATATATTATATAGAAACATAGTGTTAACCGCAAACCCCGATCAAACTTATGTCAAATGTATATGCTACATAGCTACAACACTCACGTATATACACCTTTTTTTATTCTTTATCATACCCGTGCGTATATCAAATCACTTCAACAACTAATCCCTAATCACTATAACATTGAATCATATACTAAATCCATCACAGATCATTGAACCCAATATAGATCACCACACAGTAGCATCAATACTAATCAACATTCCATTCCATAACCAATTCAACCCAACCAGTACTGATAAACACAAATTATTATGATAGTGACATCATCGACAGATAATAGCAAACATAACAAAAATGAACAAATATCTTCAAAAACCCATACTACAAAACCCTAGTATGTATACGTGACTTTCACAAATTGTATCAACATATGTATGTGCTTATCATACATAACACCCGCATACAGATTCTGAACATATTGAAATATTTTTGAAGAATATATATGTGACTACTTAGAAATTGATCAACATATGTACATGAATAATATGAATAACACTAGCATACAAATCTAAAATCACTGAATTATACTTTCGCTGCACAACACAAGATCTGTCAAAACCAAATCTCGACATACACACTGTTATAGTCACATATCATTATATCATCATCATAGATCTATCAAATCATAAACAGATTAAAACCAAATATCTATTAATTTCATATATATCATATCTAATCCATCTCCATGCTCCCTGGTGCACACATGTTTCAAATCAAATCATTCATACAAAATATATCACTTTCACACCTAACACTTCGATCTTTGTCTCCTTATATAGCATTAACCTTAGTTAATACCTTAGGCCAATCCCTTAGTAATGTCATTGGTATTCTTTGACGAGATCAAATATCTACTGTCACACTCATTACTATAGGCCAATACCATGGTAAATACCCATAGTATTCAAGTTAGCATGGTGTAGATTATGTACACGACTTTTCTTCACCATACCTGCGCATGCATGTGACCTTACTTTACAGGACCCTACTTTCCTAAAATTCACCTCTATCATTCCTTTTTCTCTTAACTTTACATTCATTTTTCCATCATCTTTGTCACATATGTATCATCCTGCATAATTATCTTGTTACCATAATGTTGACATCTTTATCAAGTAGGTTGCCATCAAGGACAACAAATTAGCCATAATTCCAACACTGTGAACATATACTTAATGAGGTATTTTGTAAAGATGTTTGTATTCTATTTTGCACATGGAAAGCATTGTATATAAAAAATATGATCATAAATCACCCCGCATATGTAATGCATGTAAATCTCAATGTGTTTAGTCTTTTCCATTGAAATATATTTCGAGATATTTAGATGGTACTCTAATTGTAATATAATATGGTTGTTAGATGGTGATATTGAATACCAAAATTAATGAGAATATGTTGTAACCAAATGGATTGTTTTTTTGCATTCACTACACATCTATACTTCTTACTTTTTGCATTTAGTGAAATAAATGGCTTACTACTTACTTTCCCCAAAAATAAGTCCTAAGCCAAAATTGAATACATAAATAGAAGTGGAATTGAAACCTATTGTGATTCCCTGAGCTTTATACGCTACTCGCCAAAACATATTGAGAGTGTAATCTTTGTGTAATGAACACCAAAACTATGAAGGCCCTTAACATAGAAGAGAATTCTTTTGTGCATATTTATAATTTAGTTAATGAGGCTCCTACATGTGTATAGAAACTTCTAAATGCATAAATGTTGGATTTAGTGAGGGTGAGATAAAGAAATCTCTAACCAATTGTAATTTTGTGCTATTTAATATCCAAAATTATGTGATACCACCATCCTAAAGCTTGATTCCCAAAAGAAAAGGTGTTACAACAATTTGTAATCAAACATGAAAAATCATGGGAAGATCATTGATTCGATGTAACCATATCACAAAATAGAAGAAAAGATAGATCAATGACTTGAAAATTATCCTCTTTAAAGGGGAAAAATCCTTTACATCACATAAATGAACAATTCTTGGATGATACAAATGACAAGACCTCTTTGGTATATATATGAGACTAAGAGGTCACAATATAATGAGAGCCTACATAATAATAATAATGTAAGGACACAAAAACAACAATAATGGGCTTCTATGTGGCACAACAATAACTATAAGAGGGCTACACTAAGTAATATAGGGACCTAAAATGCCCCTCTCCTTCAAAAAAGTGTTGTCTTCAATGCTTGAGTAGCTTTGCATGCTTCTGTATAAAATTCTCATCCTCCCATGTAGAATCTTCAATGGGTAAGTTCTTCCACTTGATGAGATACTATGAAATTGATCGATTTCGTAGCTATCGAGTTCTTGTTTCCATGATTTCTTCAGGTTCCAATATGAATTTTCCTTCCTCATCAAGTTCTTGAAATATTGTTTGAACTGGAAGCTTGTCACCAATAACCTTATTTAAGGATGAAACATGGAAAACTCGGTGTACTCAGGAGGATGAAGGAAACTCCAATTTGTATTCCATAGTACCAATCTTTTAAAACAGCTTATAAGGACCGTAATACTTGGGTGAAAATTTACTATCATTCGTATTTTGCTTGAGGGAAATTTGTTTGTATGGTTGTATTCATAAAAATACCCAGCCAACTACATCAAAACTTCTTTCACTGTGACGTTGATTTTCCTATTGTTTCATTAGATTTTGCACCAAAGTGAGGTTATCCTTTAAGAGTTGTAGACCTTATTGTTGATGCTCGATGTGATCTTCCATTGCTTCAACCTTAGAATTTTCTCTTAAAGATGATGTGATGGAGGATAGATCATATCCATAAAGTTCCATAAATGGGGTCATTTTCTTTGTAGTGTGGAAGGAAGTTTTATACCACCATTCAGCTAGATGTAACCACTTTACCCATTAAGTTTTTTTATCATATACAAAGCAATCAAGATATCCTTCCAAACATTTGTTCACTATCTCAGTTTTCCCGTCATATTGAGGATGATAAGATGAGTTGTGAGCTAAATGAGTACCAATAAAATAAAATAATTTCGTCCAAAAATTTCTAGTGAAAATGGGATCTCTATCACTTACAATAATATTTGGGTTTCCGTGTAGATTTTGAATTATTTCCATAAATTCAGTAGCAATCACGCTATCTTTAAAAGGATGAGATAATGTATTCCTACTTGAAAATATTTGTTTGTACTGTTTTCTTGCAATTTTCTAATGTCTTTTTCCTGTACAATTTTCTAGTGTCAATAGTTTCCCCAGGATGTATGAGGTCTAGGAGGCAGTATAGCCTAAATACATTATGTTTTCTTTTCTGTGTGATAATTTTGAGAGAGAGAGAGAGTAACTTGCTATGGAAATAAGTATGGGAACTTGTAATGTCCCCTAATAATTATAAAATAATAAATAATATATAAGCAATATAATATAATTAAATAAATAAGTAAATAAATAATAAGTCAAGAGAATAATAAAAATAATAAATAAAACAGTAAACAATAATTGGAGTTCTAAATAAAATAGTAAATAATAAACTGGAGTCCTAAACAGTAAACAAATAAGTAAATTTAAGAGTTATTTAAGAAAGTTAATTAAAAAAAGTAAAAAGGAATAAATTAAAAAAGAGTTAAACTAAGAAACTATAAAAATAAAGGAATAAAATAACAAAGAGTTAAACTGAGAAACTATAAAAATTAGTAAAGTTAATAAAAAGTAAATAAAACTAAGAGAAACACTAAATTAAGTAAAGTTAACAAAAATTAAGTTAAACTAAGAGAACATGAAATTAAGTAAAACTTAAGTTTCATGTTGACACAGTCAATGTGTGCATGTGGTTCCCATTCCATTGTTTGGTCTATTTAATAGACATTGAGGAAGATTCATTGAGGATTCTTTCATCCATTCTCTGGAGAGAAAGGTATTGTGAGGAAAAGGATACCCTGGCAGTAGTACGTTGATTGAGGGCTCGGGGGTGGCCAGCTGTGGAAGGATTACATATAGTGAAGCCTACATTTGGATGGATATTTGTCCCCAAAATTTTGTTGCGTTCAACAGTATTCAGATAGCATTCAACTTTGGAGTCTCAAGTAAGGAATATCGCCATTACAGATAAGTCGTCTTTCTCATGTTTCTGAAATTTCTATGATGATTAGTTAAACAATTTTTGGGTTTTTTGTTATGACATCCCTCACCGAGTTGGGATGTCTAATGATAAGGAGCTTTACTCTGCAAAGAAAATATAACAAGGACTGCATGGACTATCAAATCCCCTTTTTCACTTATCGGAACCCTTGAAAAGGCTTAAAATCCACCTTTTTTCTTTAAAAGCGTTCATTTTAACATATCAGGCCTCTAAGAACCTTTCGGCTTAAGCCCTTAGCCCTAATTTCTCATATGACACCATTATGTGACCGACAGCTAAAAATCCTTAAGCCCTCTTCGGCCATCAGAATTCGTTGTTTCTCAAATCCACTCATTTTCTCTTTTGTTTCACCGCCAACGTGCATCTTTGACGAAGAGATCTTAACCATTGATCTCTACAGATCCAACGACCATCACACGTCACCTATCCATCGCCCATCATACTTCGCTTCCTCCAAAGTTCACATTCCTTATTTGTTGAACTCTTTTTCCGCTGATGTGTGAAACCCCGACATAATCTCCACTGTTGATCTCTGCAGATCCAACGGTCCTCACTCCATCGCGCATCGTGCATCGCAGTAATCCATTTTCACTCTATATTTCATCGCTGATATGCCAATCTTCCAAGATAATCTCCACCGTTGATCTCCGCAGATCCAACAGTCCTCGCTCCATCGCACATCGCGCATCGCAGTAATCCATTTTCACTCTATATTTCGCCACCGATAAGCCGATCTCCCAAGATAATCTCCACCGTCGATCTCTGCATATCCAACGGTCCTCACTCCATCGCACATCGCACATCATAGTAATCCATTTTCACTCTATATTTCGCCGCCGATATGCCAATCCGCTGATATAATCTGAGTTGTTGATCACAATCGATTCAATGGCTATCGGGCCTCCCTCAGCTCCATTTGTCATCCCCCGTGATGGAATCCCGACCGTCGATCCTCTAGATCCAACAGTCATCGTTGTCTCCCTATTTCACTGTCCTCTACCTCATTCATTCATTTATGCGAAGCTGCGATATGATCTGGACCGTCGATCCTCTAGATCCAACGGTCACCGCGCCTTTGCGCTGTCTCCATCCTCTCATTCAAAACCCTTCTGCCTACCATTCCCTGTTGAGATTTCAACGGTTGATCATCCTAATCCAATGGCCAGGGCACCTTTGCCTTTCACCCTGCTCAATTTTCTCCAATTTATCTTTGCCGTTGATTGAGCCAGATCCAACGGTCACCGTTAGTCTTCCGCTCTACCTACAGGCACTCTCAGCACACAAGTTAACACCTTGAGTGCCTCCGCAGTTGACCTGGTTGACTGCGGAAGATCTTAGTTCAATGGCTAAAATTTTCTGCAAAGGCATAGGCCAAGAAGTTAATCCATACCCCCATGCACCCCCGCACTTAATCTCCATCGTTGATGTCCTCATGATCCAACAGTCCTCGCTCCATCGCTCCTTCGCCAATTTCCCGACCACTCATCCACTATTGCATTCCCCGCTCTGATCTGGATAGTTAATCTTCTCCATCCAATGTTGATCGCTCCTCTTCACCTTATAACCCCAAACTTGATCACCCTGCTATGCGACATCTTTGTTGACATCATCGCCAGTCCCACTCGACCACGCAAGTACGCCCGTCGCGTTCATCTGCAACCATTGATTTGGATTGCCCAGATCGGACCGCTCCCGCTCATTTTCACATCCATTTCACAACAGCTCCCCAACACGCAACTCTGACGTGAAAAAAGTGATTTTCTTAGGACACGTGTCACTCCCTAACACATATCGCGTGCCCCCAGCCCGATACCACTTACCGCTCAGCTCCCACGCGAAAACCTCCCTGGTTTTCCGCAAAACCGCCTTTCGCACAGTTTTGCGCCAAATTGGATTCAAACCATGTTTTTGCCATGGAAACGCCTCCATTGCATTCCTTGCCTCCACACTATTCCTCTGCCTTCACCTAAGCCTTCTGAAGCAGTCTACCCCCCATCACAGGATTTATTTAACTGGTTTACTGTCTGTGCAGGTTTTCATGGCATTTTAAGTATGCAGGCCATCTCATAGCCAATCACAGTGGCTCGAGGCTGAGGTTGACGATCCTCCATGCTTAGGAAGAAGAGAAAAAATATTTCAGAGGGTCAATTCCATGTCTCAGTCATTGGATCATGACCATTGGCCATTCTATAAGACCCTCCAACGCAGAAGGCCAACTCTTCCACTATTAGCAGTATCGGATTCTCCAGCACAGAAGGCCAGCTCTCCCACGACTAACGGTACTTCCTTTGCCAGCAGCAACAGGGACTCCACCTCATCAAAAATCAAGGATCATTCATGACTAGGCGCACATGCCCTTTTACCTTATGTTCTTTTCACTTTGTCATTTCGGGTGAAATCTTTAGTTCACTCTTGCAATTTTCACTTTCAGTTTAGTAAATTGTTTACATTTCAGTTAGAAATGACTTTAGGCCTGTGTTGTAAGATGATGAGAAGTAGTTCTACCTCATCATCATTTCTGTTTTTGATTTAGACCTGAAACAACATACAAGCATGCGGGGAAGGTATTTTCCCAAAATATCTTCTCGCGCATAGGAATCAGAGGTTATAAAAACAAGGAGAAAACACTAACAAAAGGTTCCAGATTTTCCAAAGGACTCACTAGCTTGAGTATTCTATATGTATTTTGTATGAACTTTAATAGTGGATGTTTGAAGATCCTGTAGGGACTCAGTAATAAGAAGTTTTGCTGGAATTGGGGATTCCGCTCAAGATGATTCACAGTTTGTAACTCTTCTCCTTGTTTTTGAATATAAATGTTCATTTCGTATCTCTCTACATCTCTTGTATCTAAATTCTCTGGAATGTGAGTGCTCCCATGCTTAAATGTGAATTTATCATAGCAGATACTCATATTTATTCATCTGTAGTGCTTTAAATATGGCTCAGGCATGATACTTTGTTTCATTTTCTATCTCTTCCATTGTTCTTCCGATACTAACTACAATGGATTCTTATCTTTGAACAAGCCCAGATATATGGATTCTTATCTCTGAATAAGTCCAGTATATATGGATTCTTATCCTTGAATAAGCCCGGTTA